>CM052436.1:76024682-76080645 GCA_028533085.1 Varecia variegata | reverse complement strand
CCTCGGCCTCCCAGAGTGCTAGGATTACAGGCGTGAGCCCCCGCGCCCGGCCTGTATATGTAAATCTTAATTTTTTTCTGCTATAATGCCTTAAATATATCATCATAAAAATTTAAATATTAAAACCGTATAAAAGTTAAATATAATGCCATAATTTTTATCTTTCTAGTTATTTTGGAAAAACAAATTCGCATACCACGTTCTCTGTCTGTAAAAGCGGCAAGTGTCCTGAAGAGTTTTCTCAACAAGGTATAAATCATATCTAAAAATCTTTTGTGATTTGTCTCTATCTATATAAATCAAACTGGCCAGTAGAGATTCAGGCAAAGTAAAACAGCAGAGTATGTAACTTTATCAATTTGATCTGGAATTTTTTTAAAGTTCTAAACTAATGTTCTAAACATGAGTTCTAGAACTCATGTATTGATGGGTACTTGGGTTGTTTCCACATCTCTGCGATTGCGAATTGTGCTGCTATAAACATTCGAGTGCGAGTGTCTTTTTTATAGGATATCTTTTTTTCCTGTGGGTAAATACCCAGTAGTGGCATTGCTGGATCAAAAGGTAGGTCTACTTTTAGTTCTTTGAGGTATTTTCATACTACTTTCCATAGAGATTGTACTAGTCCGCAGTCCCACCAACAGTGTATAAATGTTCCTTTCTCTCTGTATCTGCACCAGCATCTGTTATTTTGGGACTTTTTGATAAAAGCTATTCTCACGGCAGTTAGGTTTTCTCATTGTGGTTTTGATTTGCATTTCCCTGATGATTAGAGATGTTGAGCATTTTTTCATATGCTTATTGGGCATTAGTCTATTTTCTTTTGAAAAGCTTCTGTTTATGTCTTTTGCCCACTTTTTAATGGGGTTGTTTGATATTTTCTTGCTGATTTGCTTGAGTTCTTTATAGATTCTGATTAATTGGATGTATAGCATGCAAAATTCTTCTCCCATTCTGTAGGTTGTCTGTTTGCTCTATTGATTGTTTCTTTTGCTGTGCAGAAGCTTTTCAATTTGATCAAGTCCCATTTATTTATTTTTGTTGTTGCTGTGATTGCCTTTGGGGTCTTCTTCATAAATTCTTTGCCTAGGCCAATATCTATAAGAATTTTTCTGATTTTTTTCTTCTAGAATTCTTATAGTTTCATGCCTTAGTCTGTCATCCATCATGAATTAATTTTTGTGAGTGGTGAGAGGTGCAGATCCTGTTTCAGTCTTCTACAGTTTTCCCAGCACCATTTATTGAATAGGGATTCTTACCCCGGGGTATGTTTTCGTCTGCTTTTTGTCAAAGATCAGATGGTAATATGATGATGGTTTTATATTTTATGCCAGTACCATGCTGTTTTGGTTACTATAGCCTTGTAGTATAGCTTAAAGTCTGGTAAAGTGATGCCTCCCGATTTGTTCTTTTTGCTTAAGGTTGCTTAGGTCGGGGTCTTTTCTGGTTCCATACAAAGTGTAGAATTATTTTTTCTAGACCTGCAAAAAATGACATTTGGTTCTTTAACGGGGATTGCGTTGAATCTGTAAATCACCTTGGGTAGTATAGTATAGACATTTTAACAATGTTGATTCTGCCGATCCATGAGTGGATCAATAAAATGTGGTATATGTATACCATGGAGTATTAGTCATAAAACAAAAATGGTGAATTAATACCTTTTGTAACAACCTGGATGGAACAGGAGACCATCCTTTTAAGTGAAGTATCACAAGAATAGAAGAGCAAAAACCATATGTACTCACTACTAAATTGAAACTTATAGATCAACACTTATGCATGTATAATAGTAAAATTCAGTGGAAATAAGCAGGTGGGAGAGGTGAGGAGGGGCAGGGGTAAATTCACACCTAACAGGTACAATGCACACTGTGCGGGTGATGGCGACACATACAATTTTGAGTCAAACTGTACAAAAAGCAATTCATGTAACCAAAATGTTTATACCCCTGTAATATTCTGAAATAAAAAAAAGAAAGAATGCAATTGTAAGTTACAACGAAAAAGTGCCAAAGTGCTAGAGAAATGTAATTATGTATATGAAATAATAAAAGAAAAAGCAATTTTTAAAAATTAAAAAAAAAAAAGAATTACAGCATTAAATCCAGAGATCCAGAGATGAGCTGTCCTTTCCCTTTTGCCAATGTAATTTACTTCCCAGCTTTATATTACATATGATGTTTTTAATGTAAATGATATATATCATATTCTCAATTAGGGGAAAATTGAATCTTTGCGGTTAGCCGCAATTGTACTTTAAACTCTAGTTTTCAATTTTCTCTGTATCATTATCCATGGAATCTATTTGTACCATGTAGTTTTTGAGCACTTGGGCAGTAGTGTTTCCTACAAGTTTCTCATGTCAACAAAAAGCTGGAATTAGATAAAATTCAGAAGAGATAAAATGCTATCTTCAGCTCTTAAAAATCGGAACATTATTCAATTGTTCGTTGCAGTTTGTAGGCTTAGAAGAGTTTTAAGTTCTAAGCTGTGACTGTGGTAATTGTTAATTCTACTTTAAATAAATGACAGGATGGAAAGGTTGGGGTACATCTATTTTCTAAGGTAAATAGATAAGGTAATGATGAGTTACAATAAAATAAGAAATTGAAGCTTGTTTTAAGTCAATACTTTATGTGAGGAAAGATTTAAACTTGAAACCTAATCTTTCACATAGTGAAAAATGAAGGCAAGAGGTGTTAATATGCAAAATAAAATGCCTTTTATAAGAAAGAAAAATGGGAACGTGTTCTCATTCATAGTAATGACTACGCCAAGACTTTTTTTACAAATCGCAGGCTCCTTCTCAGTCCAGTGATTCAGATAACGGTTGTATCATTGTCTTACACAGATTATATTTTGTTGCTATAATTAGGGAATAGGGCTTTTATTAATAAATTGAACTAAGAACAAACTTGTGGCGAAGTTTGGGGCTTTACATGTTTTGACTATCACGGTAGCCCACGCCAAAGAAATAGCTTGGTGTGCTGCTCAATTGATTCTTCTGTTCTCTTTTTCCTCTCATTTTTCTTTAGCAAGGAGTGGTGATGATTGTCCATTTTAATTACATGATAAGTGGAGAAAGAGCCATGAGGAAATCTTACCTGTCACAAGCTTCTAATAACTCAGTTTGGTCTAGAGCTGTACTTTCTAGAAATAAAAGGTAGAAAATTACAACTTCAGAAATAAAGTTACCATGTAAGGCACAAAACCCTGGTTACAAAGCTGGTTTATTTTAAAGCATGACATTCACCCAATTCTTCAAACATTTCTTTCATTATAGGACCCAAAGGAACGATTGGGTTGTCATCCTCAAACAGGATTTGCTGATATTCAGGGACACCCATTCTTCCGAAATGTTGATTGGGACATGGTATGTAAATTTTGATTGCTTTCTAGATTAGGCTTCCATTTAATATCTTGGGCCAAGTTTTATTGTCTTAAAAAACTAGCGTATCACAGCTTAAATAACTTAAAACCACTCTCTAGAGTGCTTTATAAAAAACAAAATAATAGAATACCAATGCTATAGAGCAGGTTGCAATATTATTGAGGCCCATATCAATATTAGGATTTATAAATTATGTTCATCATTGTTAATATTGTCAAACCATACCTAGGAACTCACTTTAATAAGACAGAGAAACATCTGAGGGCAGAGGAGAAATGTAGAGGTAGAATTTTTCTAAGAATACAGGCTTGAGCTGTTACCTGATATGTCTTTTTAGATGGAGCAGAAGCAGGTGGTACCTCCCTTTAAACCAAATATTTCTGGGGAATTTGGTTTAGACAACTTTGATTCTCAGTTTACGAATGAACCTGTCCAGCTCACTCCAGATGACGAGTAAGTAGTTCTACACAACTGAAATATTTTTAAAGTTCTTTGAAAACTCCATTTTTAATGGCTATAAAATGTTTCATTTCCAGATTATACTGTAATTTTTGTAACCATTCAGTTACTGGCTGTTTGAATCCATTATATTATTATAAGTTTTAACAATAACTGCCATTATTTTCTACTTTGCTTTATGTGCATTATCTAATTCTCACAACAACCTTGTAAACTAGTTATTGTCATCTTCGTTTTACAGATGAGGAAACCGAGGCTCAGAGAGGTTAAGCAAAGTTACACAGCTATCAGGTGGCAGAGTCAGGATTCAAACCCAAATCTGACTGACTAAGGCCTGTGCTCTTTCCGCTGTGCTACACTGTTTCCCACTTTGATGATGACCATCTTTGTCTGAGTTCCTGAGTATTATTACCTTAAGATAGATTCCTAGAAAGGGAACTAGGTCAGAGGGTATGAAAATTTTAAGGATCTTGATATGTATTGCCAAATTACTTTTTTAAAAAGACTACATCAAATTTAGCAAATCCAGCCAGCAGTGATCTCAAATATTTTTTGTGCTTATACTGCATCTTTTAAAGATAACTAAAATAATTTGGGGATATTTTGATCATTAACCTGTCATTACAGAATCATTCTCTCTAATATCAAGGAGGCCCTTATTGTTTGGCAGTCATTTTGCTTATATCTTAATTCTTTATCATTTTCCTCAATAGCATCTGTTTCAAATGGTATCTAAATTTTAGAAGCCTTCAATCCTACCTGTCTCTATCACTCTTAATGGATTAACCTTACCTTAATTTGACCGTAAGGATTGAAACCTCTTTTGTATGAGGTTGCTTTACAGCTGTCACCAGAACACCTTGCATCTCAGGATTGCTTTCTAACTCTTCTCAACCTTTTTCTTATTCCTATTCTTGGAAGCCTCTCCCTCTTTTACAAGGGGTGCCCCTCCTATTTTCCTAGACCTGTTTCCTTAGTTTCCTCCTGGATTTCATTTTTTCATTTCTCTTATTGCTTTACTTTCTTTGATTTATTAATATTTTTCCAGGTTTTATCCTTCTGTCTACAAACATGCTCAGATATCCCGACCTTTCCCTTCTCTTAGCCCCTTTTTAAACCACCACATTTTTTTTTCTTATTTTCATTTCATCTTCAAACTTAAAAAAAGTTAATAGATGCTCATGGTAAAAAAAAAAAAACAAAAAACAAATAAGCAATATCTTTATCAGACTCCTTCAGAATAGTCAGCATTGATTGTCTCATGTTTTTTTACTGCCAATTCTTTAACCCCTCACAATTTAACCTGCTTTTTCAGCTTTTGAAGGTTGAATTGATTTCTTAATTTCTAAATTATAAAGCATTTTTTGGTCAGTCCTCATCTTCCCTAATGTCTGTAAAGCTTTTGGCACTGATGGCCTTGCCTTAGGTAGCCTATCCTGGTTCTGCTTCATCTCTGTGACCACTAATCTGTCATTTGTTTTCCCTGTCCCCTTGAGACCAGGACAGTCCATGGTTCTGTTCATGACAGACTTCTCTTTGCTATATACAGTTTGTACCTTGAAGAGTTCGTTCAGCCCTGTAGCATGGATACTAGCTATTTAAATGACCCTTAACTAAATTGGCAAATAGTTATTGAGCAGAAGGCACTATGCTGAGTACTAGACATTCCAAGACAATCAAGACAGTCCAATCTCCCAAAAAGCGCACTGCTACTAGAGAAGAAAGATGTGTACCAAATCGTTATTTCTGACAGCCTCGTGTATTAGAAAGAACACTGGATTTAATCAAAAGGTTAGAGTTTGAATCCCGATGCTACCTCTTACCAAGCTTACAAGGGTAACCTTGTAATGAATTGCATAACTTCTCTGAGCCTATTCCTTCTCATACTGCCTACCTCATAAGGTTGCTGTGAAGAATAAACGAGTGATGGTTTCTGAAGCACTTAGCCCCTGCCCTGATATCTCTCCTGAGCTTCACTGCCATCTGTTTAACATCTCCCCCAGTTTGTCAGACAAGCACCTCAAGTGTATGAAGTCTAAAAGTAGTGACCATTTATGGTCTCTTTTTCTATTGTTCTCAATCATTTCCTTATTTTTGTTTACCTGTATCTGCTCATTGTACCACTACGTATTCCTATCATTCAGATTCAAAATGTCAGTGATTGTAAATACCTGCAGTTGCCAAGCATTTGTCTAAATTTTTCTTCATCATTTCCATCAAATCCTTCTTTTCTCTTCCCATTGCCATAACCCTAGTTCAGTTCTCATTCAAAGCATACCTAGAGTATTGTATCAGCCTCCTAATTCATCTCCTTCCTCCTTTACTTTGCAGCCTATTCTGCACACGCCATGAAGTACCACTCCAGTTCTTTATCCCCTTTAATTAGAAACCTTCAGTTACTCCTGTCAGATAACATCTATCCTCTTGGCTAGCATTTGAGGCCTCCCCTGTCTGCTCCAGCCTGACTTTCTAGCCATATCTCTCACTATAACACAAGCAGTGTTCTGATCAGGCTCAGTTATTCACCATTCCCTGATGGTGAGTGTCATCTTTCTGCCTCTGCCTGCTCATTCCTTCATTTTTACCTATTGAAATCTTCCCATCTTTCAGCGCCACCTCAAATGCAACCATATCTTTGATGAATCTAGGTGAAACTCCTTAGATCACTGGCTTCTTTGATCTAGCCATTACCTTCCTTCCAGCATCATCTGTCATTTAACACCTTCTATTCCTGTGCTCCACCCCTAACCAATTACACGCATTTCTCCAGACCTACCACAGTCTTTCATAATTCATTCATTAAGTGTTGGTAGAATGAATGCCGACTCTTTCCTTGATTTCTCTAACTAGAAATCACCCCTTTCTTTAGAACTGTGGTTAGAAAAGGACTTAGCTTATTGTATATAAAATTTAGCAGGTATTGTTTTCTCTTGTAGCTTTCCAGCATAATGAGTTACCTGCCCTCCTTGAAGGAAGGGACTGTATCCTCTGTAACTTTGTGCTCCACAGTATGGCGTATACCTTTACGTATTACAATATTTGATAGTACTGCTCACTCTTACTGTGTATTGAACTAGAAGCCCGGTGTAACGGCATGCCGACCTCTCCACTCTCTGTGACCCGTTGTCTCCCTGTGGTGTTCTCTCCTTACTCCAGGTCTCTCAGTGTACTTGTTCCTATTGCCTTTTCCTTTTGGCTAACTTCTGGGCCTTCTCCTCACCATCTTCCATCTGGCTGTTGAGGTGACTACTAAATCGAATGCTAATTCAGACCTGGATGTTCACTTATAATTAAGAATGTTATTCAGGTCAAAAGCTAAGATTAACTGGATTTGGGACAATTTGTGACTTTTTTATTCCCAGTCTTCAGTTTTAAACTACGCTTTTTGGCTCTAAACTTGCTTGTGGGATTATTAGTCTTTTTTGATTTTCAGTACTCTCTATTCTTGATTCTTCTAGAAAATTTGTGGGATTAATCAAGAACTTCTAGATTTTTTTTCACAATGTATATAATTATCCTTATTTTTTGCTATTTAATCTTATTTTACCATTTAAATTAAAGGTTGAAGAAATCTTGATTATGATGAACATAAACTTATTTTTCTTTCAACAGTGACATTGTGAGGAAGATTGATCAGTCTGAATTTGAAGGTTTTGAGTATATCAATCCTCTTTTGATGTCTGCAGAAGAATGTGTCTGATCCTCATTTTCCATCTATGTATTCTACTTATGTTGCCATTTAATGCATGGGTCAACTTGTTACCAGGCTGAATACAATTAACCATTTTATATTTGCCACCTAAAAAAAAAATACTCAATATCTTCTATTATAGACTGTAAGAATCAATTATTACATCTAAGTTTAACAATGAAAAAGAAATTAAAACTAGCTTCCAAACAATCATGTCAAAATTTAGTTACACTATTTTTTCAGAGGCCTACTGATGAGTATTAAAGTTATCTTTTTTGTTTAAACAAAATACCACTGCTTTTAAAAGAAAGTATCTGTTGCATTAAGGCACATAGTGGGATTACATCATAAATCTCCCATAAATTTTATCATTCTGCATTAAGACATTTGAGAGTTTAATTTTGGAATAAAAGATTCAAAATACAACAATTTTTTATTTTATCTATTAGTTTTTGAGATTTTTATGTTTAAAAATTCAGCTGCAAAATTTATTGCCTTGGATAAATAAATTATTGATAAGGCAACAGTTATTAAGTTGGTAATAAAAGATATTGTTTGCTTAGAACTGGGGAATACAAATTCTTCTTGAGTTAAAAAGTAGATACATTTTATTAAGAATCAGATTCCAAATCATTAACTATTTTTGAAAACCTGGTGCAAGTAATTTTTTTAGTATATTAAGGGGTAGCTTCTGACCTTATCCCTTTATCGGAAACTTTAACTGGAATGTTAATGTTATAGTGCAAAAGACCTGGGATGCAGTTGAATGGAAAATTAAGAAAGGAAGAAATAGAATTTACAGAAAAGTACAATAATATTTTTATTTCTTACTGGAGAGTGAATTCCAGAGTTGCTTTTTGTGATTTGATTTAAATAATGAGGCACTCACTTGTTACCAAACTTGTAAAAGCATTCCATGTATGCTATGGATGAAGAATGTATTAATATTTTTCCTTATAATTTAGTATACAGGAAAATAATTTATTTTCTAAGTAGAGTGTATTAACTATGCTCATTTCTTCCCCATAACCACATTATTTGTACTTATAGAACCTGTTTATGGAGTCTTTAATAAATTAAACATGAATAAATGTTCAGGACACACGTACATACTCACACACATCACAGTTCCAGCTCCTTAAGTGAGTTTTTAAGTAGGTAACACATGCAATACATAGAATACATTTCAGGGGCAGAGTTGTTCATATTATTTTTTATTAATATTAGCATTTAGCAATTTATTATTTAAAGAGATGCTAGATATAGCATCCTTCTGTTTATTTTAAATATCTTTTTTTATGAAAAGGGACATAAAATGTAGCCATGATCATATAAATTACTTAAAATTGTTCAATCTTAGTAAAATTTAATTTTAGGGATGTTATTTAGTCTTAAATTTAGAATGATTTAAAGTGTGTAGGCATTTAATTTTTTTTTTTTTTCCTTTTTGTATGCTACATTTCATTAGAAATGTAGTTTCTCTAAAGTTTCTGGTCAAGTACTCTTTTTCTTTCAAATAACTTGTCTGAAAGCAATGAAAACCTCAAAGGAAAATGTTTATATACATTCACATGTTTATTTAAGAGATATGTATGTTTCTCTTAATACCTGAAACTTGTTTTAAAACAAAAAGCAGTATTCACTTCAAATCATAAACTTACCGAGAATTCTGGCATCTTATGTCAAAAATATGTTTATGATCTTTTAAGTGGTGCTGTTTCCCCTAGGGCATTAGTTCTCAAACTTTAGAACATGGAAGTTTGTTTAAAACGCACATTGCTGGGCCCACCTTGGCATTCTGTCACGTCTTTGGGCCTCATTTTGAGAAACACTTTCTTCAGATTATTTTCTTTTGTCCTGTAGTTAAATATTGAAAGCGTATTCATAATAAAACATTTTGAGAATGGGTAGGCAGTGAGTTATTATCCACAATTTTAAATAAATTTTGAATGAATGACTTCTTTAAATTAGTCACCTTCCCTACCTACCCCCCCAAAAAAACCTATCAATGGTTTCTACCACTTATGTACAAAATGGTGAGCATTTTTCTATGATGAGATTTTAACCATTATTCAGGGTAATCTTTTGTTTTTTAATCTTTTTTTAACTAATAAGATTTACTGTGTATATTTTATACAGAAATGCATTATAAAAATGTTTTTAATTATATTCTGTTTTTTGCAGTCTTTAAGTGCCCATGCCAATTGTTTTTATATTATATAGAAGTTCTCTTAAAATACTCACCAGGGGATAGTGAGAATGGTTGGAATTTTGGTGTTCTAAGAAAAAATTTATTTTGCATAACCATATGGTCAGATCATTTTATGCATATGCAGCCTGGATTGGATATCAGATATTATGCTTATTCACTACTGGTACGTTTACTTTATAAATTTGTTTTGTTTTGTTTTTTGTCTGTGAAATACTCCTTGGCCATCATAATGTAATCTGTATTTGTGCATTTTTTTTTTTACTTTAAACTCTTTAAATAAAATGTTTAATACCTGTCAAGAGTGGATCATTTTTAGTATGTAACATATCAGAAATTTGTGTAAGAAAAAAGTTATATCAAAATTTGTTCAAGAAAAAAATGAAAATTTTAGAGTTTGGAATTTTGCTGTACTTAAAGTGGCATTCTGGTATTATTGATGCTATAGTGTAGACATTATTAAAATCATGAATTAAAATCTTCTCCACTGTATTTTTAACTCATCCTTCCATTCATCTCTTCTATTAGAAAACAAATTAGTTAAAAAATCAGCTGAACATAGAACATCTTAACTAGTTTCAAAACTGAAGCAAATTTAAACAGATTCTGACCAGATTATTCTCATATTATGTTCTACAGTGATGTAAAGTCTAGTACTTCTCCTTTCTCAATTGTAGCTAGCAACCGTATTTATTATAGCTAGTGTCCATATATAAACAGGTGTGAACCTGATGTCCCACACTTACAATCCTTCTTGCCGTAACTTTATGTTTTCTTTCCTTCACAAGAAGAATGAAAGCTTAAGTGCCTTTACTTTTTTCTTAATTGACTTGTTAGAGTACAAGATTTTAGTATACTTGTCTCTATATTAACACCACCAAAGACTGATCTCCTCTGTCTTCTCTATTATCCTAATTTCAATTCTTGCTTAAAATGGAGTTATAGGCAATATTAAGGAAGTGCTTTCCAGGCTATTCCCTGTATCACATTATAAACTTGGTTGTTTTCCGTGAGTTAATAAAATCCCCAAACAGAGCCCAATGAGGAACTTGAAGCTTTAGTGAAATTTTGCAGTCAGTCACTGGGACAAGTCAGTTTCTCAGTGCAGTCAGTCACTGGGACAACCAGTTTCTCTCTGAAAGGTAAAGCCAGTCCCCAGTCCTTGAAATTCAGCAGCCTGGTTTCTGGACAACACCCAACAGTGAGTCATTTGGTATATCTGATGATCTCCTTTAGTAGATTTACTCTCCTCTGCTCTAGGATTTAAAGGATCAGTTAAGACCTAGAAAGTCTGAGAAGCTTATATCCATGGTTTATTATTCCAGAATATATTGGAATTTACTGTGCACAGTGCTAATAAGGCTGATAAAAAGAACCTCTGCCCTTGACATTCAGCATAGAGAACAGACATTTAACTAAGAAAGATGTTTATCTCCACAACAAATTGGTGATAAAAGCAAAATAAATGCAGTAAAATACACATAATGCAGTCATGATGATTTATCAGTTTCACTAATGAAAACTGTATGAACTTTAACATTCTTTTATAATTGATCCATGCTAAACATTTTTCAGATTTATGGTAGATTCCACAGCATTCTGAGTACGCGCGCACACACACACACACACACACACACACACACACACACAGTAAGAATAGAATCTTTAGATCAACCTCCCCCATCCCCGACACATACAAGCTATGAGATTGTTTGGCTTTTGTGCTGCGAAATATGAATTGGATTTTGCATAGATTCGAATAGGAGAGCAAATTGTTAGATGCTTCTGCTTAGAGATCCTTTACAGTCGGTCTCTGAAATTTATAATTGAAATGAATCCAGCTCAGAATTTGAAAGTGATTTTTAGTTTTTTGGTTTTTTTTTAGAGAGACAAAACATTTTGATTATTTTTTAATCTTCAAAATTTTCTGCTGTGAGACAGGAATGCATGATAGAAGTGGCTCAACATCTTCACATGAAACAATTGGATTCATTTTCATTCACAAGTTTTTCTAAAAACATCCACAATTTTATAATCCCATCCACTTCCAACATTTAACTGACCATTCAACAGTAGTTGCCAGCATTATTAGATAGCTGGCAAGCTTTCTGCGTATTAGTAGTGTCTTTTGAAACTACCACCCAAGAATATCCAGATTATAAATCTCGTCGTACATGGCAACCCCAAAGGTGACTGCTGTTTGGATCTGAAATTTGGTAGTGCAATTCACCTTCATGTAGCAACTTGTGCCTTCCTGGCATTGACATTTTATTTTTACACCAATTAATATTTCTAGGTTTTTTTTTTTTTTTTTTGGAGAAACTGAAATTACAAGTATCTAAAAATTAAGTTGCTGTTTAGTGTGATCTTGCACAGGATATGTGAAAGTTAAAACCCATGCCAGATGAATTCACTAGGGAGAGTAGTTTGTTAAATCAAGTTTTTGTGGATAGTGTAGCTGGTCAGAAGCAAATTCTGATTAAGAAAGAGCCTGTTGAAAGACTTTAGCAAAATCCTCACAAAATTAGATGCTTCGTTTTTTCCATAAAAAGGAAGTGCTGGGTGGTTTCTAGAGGTAGTGCCACATAACCAGATTTAAAACTTGCATGATACAATATAAACTATCTGCAATGTGGGTGGCTATACTTGGTGACTTTTTACATTATTCATAATATAGGAATAAAATCATGTAAAGGAAGTTAAATACAGAAATCTAACATGTTATGGCCTTTCAGAGAAATTTTTTTAAGTAAAAATTTTTTCTAGGCACTCGGTTTTTATTTAAAACAGCCAGAATTTTAAATGTAAGTATCATGAAAGATGTGCATTTATGAACAGTTTGACTTGTTTACCCAGTTCAAAACTATTAATTTTCTAATAGGGAAATTTGAATCAGTGTGTCAAAGATTTGATGTTTTGCTGGATTATCCTTACATTTTTAAGCTTTAAATCTTAATGTATTTATTGGGGTCTTTACAATGTGTCTAGCACTGTGCTGATTTCTGCAGGATTTGAAAAAGTTATATCTTAGGAATTTCTTTATGATACAAGGAATAAATGCATTTCAGAAAAGTTGGCTTAACGTTAAAAAGTCTGTGTGTATATTATCCCTTTAGGTAGGAGATACTTGCGACAATTAAAATAAAAATTAACGTTCTTCCCCCAACAGTGAAGTCTTCGGGAAGTGAGTAGTGAGTAGTAAGGGGCGGAGGATAGACAGCAGTGTGCCTGGTTCTCAGGATGGTGATTCCGTCTGCTTCACCACCACCAGGGGCCAGTCTCTCGCTGCAGTGAAGGTCAGAGTTACTAACACCTCAGTCCTCTGGAGAAGCCAATGTATTTACTCTAGGCGGGTTACCGAGAGATTCCAGTATTCTGTCAGTGGTGATCATGTGTATTTTGATTTTACAGAACTATTAAAAGTCTATATACCACTTGAATTGCCCATCAGAAGGAAATCTCTCATATTTGGGAGCCTAGCAAGCTTTTTAATAGAATTATTTTGCCACCTTTAACCATTCTGAATGTTAGAACTTCCATATTAATTCCACACAAATAAGGGCCTGCTATGTGCCAGGCACTGGGGATACATCAAGCAGGAGTCTATTCATGTCGTGTTTCATCTGTGAAGAATAGTTTTAGTTGAGAATAAAACCAGGAAGTGGGAGCTAAATAATGTGTACACGTGGACACAGAGTGTGGAAAAATAGACATTGGAGACTGAGATGGGGGAGGGGGTGGGAGGGGGCTGAGGGGTGAGACATTACTTAATAGATACGATGTACACTGTTTGGGTGATGGCTATACTAAAAGCCCAGACTTCACCACTAAGCAATATATCCATGTATCAAAATTGTACTTGTACCTTCTAAATTTATACAAATTAAAAACAGGGCTGATTTTGGTCATTAAAACACAAAGGAATTCAATTAAAACCCAAGAAATTGTCCACATTCTTTAGTTGTGAACTTTCTAAATCAGATATTGCATTAAAATAGTGTCATTCACATTTAACCCATGAATGTTTGCAGACACTCAGATTGTCCATTAAAAACATGATTTCAGAAGTGTTTTGACTATCTTGCTATTTCACAAACACTAAACACTTTTGTACTGGAGGTAAATAGTTGAAATCATCTGTTTAGCAAGGAAAAGACATTTTCCTTCTAATCCTGTTGAAAATTAATTTCCACCATGCTTCCACTCCAGGCAGTTATTTACTTCATTGCCCAAAATAACTGATTGTACAATGTGCCATAAGTTGCATTAAACAACCTCACACCTCTCCTTCACAGGTTTTCCATCAACAGCTTTTTTAGATTTGTTGTGTTGTTGACACCACTTTATAATCTGCTCGTTGTAACTTGGTAGTAAGAGTAATTTCGAAGTATGAAATCATCCACTTACAAAGTATTCTTGAAAATACAATGATTTTTTAATATTTTTAAATGAAGGGGAAGCTAGTACCTTATAACTGTAATGAGGCCTGGTGTTTTTAACTTTGGTTTGATTTTCAGTGATGCCAAAGGAAGTTGCTCTTCATGTTAGATCCACCCAAATGGAAATATTATTTATGGGTTATAATAGCTGACGTGGGCCAGGTGTGTGCTAAATATTTTGCACCTGTCTCATTTAATCCTAATAGTCCTCTGACAGTTTTTCCCAGAACTAGTGAACTGGAATTTTTAGTAGGTATGATCTGGGACTAGCATTTCAGGCTAGTCTCAAGTTAAATTTCAAGAACCACTGGTCTGCACTAATATGTACATTATCCCCATTCAGCAGATGGGGGTGCAAAAAAAAGATATAAAGAAGTTTGGTAACTCACTCATGGTCCATATGACTCCAGTGTGCCCATTACCTCTCAGGACATCATAAATAAAATTTGCTCTAATTAGCCAGGCGAGGTGGCTTGTGGCTGTAGTCCCAGCTACACGGGAGCCTGAGGTGGGAGGATGGCTTGAGCCCAGGAGTTGGAGGCTGCAGTGAACTACGATTGTACCACTGGGTGACAGAGTGAGACCCTGTCTCTAGAAAAAATTTAAAAATAAAATTTGCTCTAAAATTTTAGTCTCCCTCTGAGAAGGTACACACACCACTAGTGCACCGTTTTTCAAACTCTGTCTTGCCTACTCCTTGACAGCCGTCGCTGCGGATCTGTTTAAGGTCTTAGTCCCTTCTCTGCAACTGTCTGCATTGGGTCAACCTTCTTAACCTTTGTTCACGATGCTGCACTCTATCCTTCAATGGATTGAGCTTTCTATGTCACGTATCTCTGACATACACTTTCTTGGATAGCCCAGGACCCCTTTCTTTAAAGTGCTTTGAATTGTGTGGTAGCCCCATCATAAACCATCCCTATCTCCAACATATATGGTGTAAGCTGCCCAACAAAATAGTTCTGTTGCTGGCCTCCTCCCCTGACTATGACTTTCTTGGATAAAGAAGTCCAGGAGGCTGCTTATTTATGGGAAACTAGGATGCCCCCTTCCCCCCCCAAAAACCCACATATACACATTCCTCTAATCCCTGGGTGACTGCTGGGATTAAATCTCTTAGATCTGTCTTGGAGTAGTCATGCCCACGTCCTGGTTACCTCTGGCGACCCTCCAAAGTGTGCCTCCGGTGACCTAGCCTCCCCTGTGTTCTCAGTCCCATTCTGCTCTGGTCTCGCCCTTCCCAAACTCAAACTTCCCTGTCTCCTGCCCTCCTAAAATCTCTCCTGTGCCCACTGGGACCCTCCTGGGTAAATGAACATTTATGTTCTCAGTTTATTCATTGCATTTTCCTTCCCTATCTGACTGTCCCCTGAGGACATGGCTTTCCTTGCCACCCTCTCTCAAGTGTAGAAGGCTCATTCTTCTGACGTTTCCCAGGGTCCAGCATTCCGGTTCCTTCATGTGGTTTGCATACTGTCACTCCTCCACCCATGTGTAAAAACTCTACTTCTTTGGGGTTCATGCTATGTGGCTCTGCCTCTTTGTTATATGCCACACTCTTGCTTATTTCATTTCATTTGAGGAAAATTTGGCACTTGGTTCACTGACTGCTCTACCCTAGGGCCTGCCATCCTTGACAACTTCAGTGCCTGGACGAGTCAGGGATCCAACATCCAATCAAACACCAAATCCCATGCCTTCTTTTTTATCAGTCTTTTTCCTACCACAGTTGTTTCTACCTAAGGATCACTTTTTTTTTTTGAGGCAGAGTCTCGCTCTATTGCCCAGACTAGAGTGTGGTGGCATCAGCCTAGCTCACAGCAACCTCAAACTCTCGGGCTCAAGCCATCCTCCTGCCTCAGCCTCCCGAGTAGCTGGGACTACAGGCATGCGCCACCATGCGGGCTAATTTTTTCTATATATTTTTAGTTGGCCAGATAATTTCTTTCCATTTTTAGTAGAGACGGGGTCTCACTCTTGCTCAGGCTGGTCTCAAACTCCTGAACTCAAATGATCCACCCCACTCAGTCTCCCAGAGTGCTAGGATTACAGGACTGAGCCACCACGCCCAGCCTCTACCTAAGGATCTTAACACATGCTGTCCCCATACCTGTAAAACTCTTCTCTTCCCCCTTTGTTGGGGTGTGCACCTTATAACCAGGTGTGCTTGTCACTGCCCCAGAGAGGTGTACTCAAGGCCACCTTATCTGGTGGCTCTCTCCACTGTTCTCTAACACTGTACCTTCATGGCACTTCCTCTTCATAGTGTTTCCCAAAATGTGTAATTATATATTTGCTGGTTTATTTCATTACCATCTGTAACCACCAGCAATCTGTTCCACAAGGACAGAGGCATGTCAATTTTATTTACTCTTGCAAACCCATTACCTAGAATGTTGCTTGGCATATAGCCCCCTCCAGAAATGTTGATTGATTGATTGATTGACTGATTGACAGGCTCTCGCTTTGTCACCGAGGCTGGAGTGCAGTGGTGTGATCACAGTTCAAGCAATCGTCCCACCTCAGTCTGCATGCACCACCATGCCTAGCTAATTATTTTTTTGTAGAGGCAGGGGTCTTTCTATGTTGCCCAGGCTGGCCTTGAACTTCTGGCCTCTACCTCCCAAAGTGCTAGGATTATAGGTGTGAGCCACCATGTCCAGCCCAGAAATATTTATCAATGGATAAATAAATAAGTGAATAGACAAACATTATTAGCTCTGCACTCTGAAAGGAGAGCTCTCTCACTTGCTCACTTTTACACCAAGAGTAGAAGTTGGCAGGGAAACTTGCATTGCTCCAGCTGTGTGGAGGCTAAGGTACCAGTATTTTTAATAGGCCATCCAGATGACTTTTATGCTTTGGTAACATTTGGAAAACTGCATTTAGGGAAAGGCCTTCACCCACAAACCAAGTGCTGACCTAGGCTAGAGAAACTTTTTGCCACAGGTGGGAAGATGAATCATTGTGGGGTTTTGTGGGATTCCCCAGTGCTGATGTAAAGGGAAGCTTTAGAGAGGCCCCAGTTACTCAGGTAATAAATGGAACTCAAGGGAAAGGGGACTCCCGAAATATTGTAGAGACTGGAAAGCATAGACTAATTTTAGTTGATTATTAGTTTTCTGTTTTGTTTTATAGTAAGAAGTTAGAAGAGGAGAATTTCCATGTATAGATTGCCTCTGATGCATTGCCCAGGCAAATATTATTGAAAATCTTCCATGGCAGCACATTTCATACTTCAAAGATGGATTTTGTTCTCAAAAATACTCAAAAGCCCCTTGGAATCAAGTTTAATGTGGGTGGAAAACCTGGAGAATATTGTTATGGGAATTTGAGCTTTAATCCCCCTCCTTGTACCCCTTGCTGGAGTGGCCCCTGAGAGGATGACTTCTCAAGATGACTTCCAGAGGTAAACAGGACATTGTGCTCCTTCTCTTTGGCTCACAGAGGAAGACTTTAATTCTTCTCGGGGGAGAAGAAAATGGTGACGCAGAAAGCATATTTTATTTTCCTCCAGCACAGTAATTCCCAAAAGCTGTGCCCTCTGTTTCTGCAGAGAGCCCATTGGAGGTACCTCAGGTGCTTGCTCTGGGCCTGGGGTAAGGAGGGTTCTGGTTCCGAAGCTATTCCAAGCCAATATTTACAGAACCCCCAGAAAACGGCGGGGCATGGTGGCTCAGACTTGTGATCCTAGCACTCCTCTGGGAGGCAGAGGTGGGAGATTGCTTGAGGTCAGGAGTTCCGAGACCAGCCTGAGCAAGAGCGAGACGCTGTCTCTACTAAAAAATAGAAAGAAATTAACCAGACAACTAAAAATATATAGAAAAAATTAGCTGGGCATGGTGGCACATGCCTGTAGTCCCAGCTACTTAGGAGGCTGAGGCAGGAGGATCGCTTGAGCCCAGGAGTTTGAGGTTACTGTGAGCTAGGCTCATGCCAGGGCACTAACTCTAGCCCGGGCAACAGAGCGAGACTCTGTCTCAAAACAAACAAACAAAAAACCCAGAACCCCCAGAAAACATTCAATTTGTTCTGTACTTCAGGCTCCTTGTGACAGAATTCCATAGGCCTGGGGTGGTAGGGATAAAAAGGAAGCATCGCACCCTCACTTAGAACCTCCATCCCTAGAAGCTTATACAACTGCAGGGCTTCACCCTCAGGCCATGGGTGCTCTCCGAGGCAGCAGAGAATTCCCACACAGAATCCCCCTTCCTCTCTTGCCCATGGCCCACCTCTGCTATTCTTACCCTAACCCCCATCTCTGCTGCTAGGATGGGTAGAGGAAACACAGGCATTGTGGGATTGGGGAGAGGGAAAAAAGTAATGGAATTGCCTTGTTTTTGTTTTTTGGGTTTTTTTTTTTTTAATTTGGTCACTCCTACATTTCTTTTTTAAAAAATCAGACATCTTGCATTATAAGGATTAATATTCTTTGCTAGCCATCTCCAAGTCCACATTTAAGATTCATATTCTCCCTGCTAGCAAGATTCTTGGGCCTTTAGGACTTAAAAGGGCATTGATCCCCTTTTAAACCTGGAGTAGCATTACAGAAATCCCCTTCCATCAATTTTGACTTGACAGAAACCACCTCTGGTTTTCCCTTCCCAATTTCCTGTTATCTTCACCACCTGACACTGGGCAAAGAGATATTATAAATGATGGTGGAGTGTACTGAACTCCTGCTTTTGGTACTGTCGGTTAAGCAGGTGTAGGAGTGAGGACCTAACTGCTATTTCTAACACCGTCTATATGGGAAAAAAAAAAATCCATGTTGCAAACAAAGGACAAACAAGCAACCTAGTGGACCTAGTATCACCGTGGAAACAGTCTCTGTGTGTATCCATGGGTGGTCATATACCTAACATACATAAAGGATACTTTGGGGCATTTTCTCTATGATAATCCTCCTGGGGACCGAGAGAATATCTGGGCGCACTGAGTACTTAGGGTAGGCTACCCTGCTCTGACAAATACACCCTAAGGTGACGGGAGTTTATTTCTTCTTCTTCCAACAGTCGGGGACAGATGCTCTGGGGCCAAAGCTGGAAGGACAGGACTCTGTTTCCCACTGACAATGAGGGATCCAGGCTGAAGGAGGCTCTGCCATCTTCAACCTATGGTTTCTAGGAAGTAGAAATGTTGGGCGGTGTATTTGTGGGAGGTCTTGCAGCCTAGGCCTGGAAGTGATTTGCCCCACTGGGCTCACTTTGATTTGGCTGGAACTCAGCCCCATGGCCTTTCCTAAAGGCAAGAGAGACTGAGGAATGTCAGCTAGCTGTGTGTGCAGGAAGAAGAGGCAACTCGATTTTGGTGGCCTGCCAGCTGCCCGTGCTGTGGTAGAATTTCTTTCAGACTGAGTGGAATCGAATGAGGGGCATCAGTAAGTTTCAGACTGAGAACGATCAGATGAGAAGTCTGGATTGGTGCTCAGAGGGTCACCAGCACCACCCTTTCTTGGCTCTTGGTCGCTAAAGTTGCTGTATCCCATTGTGACTCCCCTCTTCGATCCCTGGCTTGCTTGGACTTCCAGCTCCCTCCCTTGTTCTCCTCCTTGCCCTGTCCTTGTTCAGCATGGCCCTGCCTCCAGGCTCACGGGCACTCCTTGCTACGAGGGTCCTCCCACCAAGTTTCCTGGCGCATTATTTCACTGGGCTGCACTCCTTGACTTTGGCTCATGTGTCTTGTGAGTTCTCTTCTGTTCCTCCTAATATGGACAACACCCTCTCTGAGCCCTTGTCCTGATGCCCCATGCTCAGACACTGCCCTTTAGGCCTCCTTTGGTCTTGGCGCTTTGGTTTCATATTTTGCTTCTCTCATCTCCATTTGACCCTCTCCTTGCCAACTGCCAGTTTGGCCTTCCTGAGGCTGTCCTATTAATACTTGAAGACACTCAGCTTTCTGCCTCACTGATAAGTTGAACCCATTTGATCACCCCACCCTCCCACCTCCCCAAACTGCAGACTGAACCTCTGTTGGGGGCCTGATACTTCACCTTCTTCTTCCTGTGAGGAGCCCCCTAGCTGAAGACCATCTGTGGGCCAGCCAATTCAGAAGACATATGGACACAAAATATACTCATCAGGAATCTTCCCTTGTCACTTCACATATGTCAGCAGCCTTATTTTTTTTTTTTTTTTTTGAGACAGAGTCTCACTTTGTTGCCCAGGCTAGAGTGAGTGCCGTGGCGTCAGCCTCGCTCACAGCAACCTCAAACTCCTGGGCTCAGGCAATCCTTCTGCCTCAGCCTCCCGAGTAGCTGGGACTACAGGCATGCATCACCATGCCCGGCTAATTTTTTCTATATATATTTTTAGTTGGCCAGATAATTTCTTTCTATTTTTAGTAGAGACGGGGGTCTCGCTCTTGCTCAGGCTGGTCTCGAACTCCTGAGCTCAAACAATCCGCCCGCCTCGGCCTCCCAAGTGCTAGGATTACAGGCGTGAGCCACCGCGCCCGGCCTGTCAGCAGCCTTATAATGGTGGGATTTGTTATGTAGGTGATCTTCCACCCCATTCCCATCTAAGTTATAAACTTGGTATATATTTAATGAATATCTTATTATGTGCATGTGTTATTACACATATATACTTCTTTGTTCACTCCACAGCACATACTAGGTGCTCACTAAATACTATTAATATTAGCTTTTCCCTTATCCATTTACAATTTTAAGGGAAATTCTTTTTATAGTGAGATTTAAATGGTTTAAAACATTGGCTACTCAGCTCTTAAAACAAATATTATGGAGCTAAGCATGATGGCACATGTCTGTAGTCCCAGCTACTTAGAAGCTGAGGCAGGAGGAGGATCTCCTTAGCCCATAAGTTCGAGTTCAGCCTGGGCAACATAGCAAGACCCTGTCTTTAAATAAATAAATAAATGATAGAATAAACAATAGAAAAGACTGAATAGGCCGGGCGCGGTGGCTCACGCCTATAATCCTAGCACTCTGGGAGGCCGAGGCGGGAGGATGGCTCAAGGTCAGGAGTTCAAGACCAGCCTGAGCAAGAATGAGACCACGTCTCTACTAAAAAAATAGAAAGAAATTATATGGACAGCTAAAAATATATATAGAAAAAAAATTAGCCGGGCATGGTGGCGCATGCCTGTAGTCCCAGCTACTCGGGAGGCTGAGGCAGAAGGATCACTTGAGCCCAGGAGTTTGAGGTTGCTGTGAGCTAGGCTGATGCCACGGCACTCACTCTAGCCCGGGCAACAAAAGCGAGACTCTGTCTCAAAAAAAAAAAAAAAAAGAAAGAAAAGACTGAATATATGGCATTATTCAGGAAGACTGTGAAATTGTGATATAATAAGAAATATATATATATACACACATATATATATATATATATATATATATATATATATATAGTCTCTGTCTCTGGTTCCTGGCATAGAGCTCCTAAAACCGTTATAATCTTTGGAGTGATGAGTGTCTTTTGTATGTTAATACTGCAGTCCCCCAGGTGAGGTGGGTGAGCAAGGGAAGCTTCATCTGTATTTGTAGCCACTCTCCTCCCATCACTCTCATCACCACCTAAGTTTTCCTGCACCCCTCCCCCAAGTCCCCTGGAAAAATTGGCTTCCATGAAACTGGTCCCTGGTGCCAAAAAGGTTGGGGACCACTGTAATAAGCTATCACTGTAATAAGATGATAGCTTCAGGAAGGGGGCTGGTCAACAGAAAGACCAAGGCATGATTAAAGCCTGGAACTTTGATTCCTACCCCTAACTTCCAGGGTGGAGAGAGGGACTAAAAGTTGAGCTGATCACCAATGGCCAGTGATGTAATCAGTCTTCCCTACATAATGAAACTTCCATAAAAACTCCAAAGAACAGGGTTTAGAGAGCTTCTGGATTGCTGAACCATGGAGGTGCCTGGAGGGTGGCATGCCTAGAGAGGGCACGGAAGCTCTGTGCCCCTTCCCACATGCTTTGCCCTCTGCATCCTTTACATCTGGCTGTTCATCTGCATCCTTTGTGATATCCTTTATAATAAATGGGTAAACATAAGTATTTCCCTGAGTTCTGTAAGCTGCCCTAGCAAATTCATTAAAGAAAGGGTAATGGAAACCCCCAATTTATAGCCAGTTGGTAAGAAGAACAGATCACAGCCTCGGACTTGAGATTAGCTTCTGATATGGGGGGCCAGTCTTGTGATACTAAGCTGTTAACCTGTGGTATCTGACCCTATCACCAGGAAGACAGTGTCAGAATTGAGTTAAATTGTAGGACACCCAGTTGTTGTCTGCTGGAGAACTGATTGGTTGCTGATAGGGAAAAATCCTCTGTGCATTTTGGTGACTGGAACTAAAGTATTCTGTGTTGAATATCTTGTTAACTATGTGTGAGAGAAGGAAAAACACTTTGGTTTTCTCATCTCTTTCAAAGACTTTATCAGATACTAAAGAGAAAGGCTGTTTAGAGACTACATAGAAGAGAAAAAGATAAAGCTGGATATTTACTATACTATTCTGAAGCTTGCTGTGTCAATGTCCTTCTAATGTGGCCTTGCCATGCTTTTAACAGCATTATAACTACATTTTGAAATGAGGATCTGTCTTGATAAAAATATGTAAGCTATAAAGAGAAATAGCATGTATGCAGCCTAAAAACTGGCCTCACCAAGAAATTCTTTAGAGACTTACATCTTCTGGCTAACTGGACCTGGAGAAGGAGTTCTAAGTTAGGAAATGATAGAATTTGAAAAGGGCTATCTTCTAGGTAGGAAACAAATTCTTCTTTACAGAACCCGGCTCATTTAAAATGAGGGAAAAAACTAATGGTTGGTTTAAAAGGAAATGTTTGACTGAAGCCTGCCTTCTGTACCCATAGCTACCTGCCCACAAGAATGTGGCTCCCTGGTGACAGCTGCACTAATTATAGAAAAACAAGTTGAGTGGAAGATGAATTATGTAAATTTACATTGACTGAGGATCTTGCTGGAGCATTTAGGAATTTTGATTATTAGAAATAAACCAAGGATTTTCTTACACTGGAAAACGATTAAAAGATGAAGTCTTAGAATGAAATCTGGATCAACCGAAATAACACTTATTAACATTATTGGCCATTATTTGCAGGTAACAGCCGTTTTGTGGATTCGAGAGGAGATATAAAGTGGGCTTTCGGCTGCAAATCTGTATTTCATTTTTGGTTTATAAAAAATTAAAGGTACCAAACAGTCACATTTTTCATAAACCCTCACTGTTAAGTAAAATAAAAGCCTGCGACTTTCTCTGCTCTGTTTCAAGCAGTTTTCTTCTTTTTAGATAACAACATTTTTTAAAAGCTGAGGATCAGGAGACAATAAAGAATGGAAGTGGCCGGGCACGGTGGCTCACGCCTGTAATCCTAGCACTTGGGAGGCCGAGGCGGGTGGATCGCTCAAGGTCAGGAGTTCGAGACCAGCCTGAGCAAGAGTGAGACCCCCCCC
The DNA here is from genome assembly GCA_028533085.1 of Varecia variegata. Lineage (NCBI taxonomy): Eukaryota > Metazoa > Chordata > Mammalia > Primates > Lemuridae > Varecia > Varecia variegata. The sequence goes on along the minus strand of CM052436.1, from coordinate 76,057,018 downwards.
GTCTCTACTAAAAATAGAAAGAAATTAGCTGGACAACTACAAATATATAGAAAAAATTAGCTGGGCATGGTGGCGCATGCCTGTAGTCCCAGCTACTTGGGAGGCTGAGGCAGTAGGATCGCTTAAGCCCAGGAGTTTGAGGTTGCTGTGAGCTAGGCTGACGCCATGGCACTCACTCTAGCCCGGGCAACAAAGCAAGACTCTGTCTCAAAAAAAAAAAAAAAAAAGAATGGAAGCCAGTCAATCTTCTACAAGAACACATGTTTTGTGTTTTTCCAAAGATGGGCCATATGAAAGCCAAAGCCTTTATAACCATGCTTAACATGATTATTTACACATTTAGAAATTTGATAAACTCAGGTTTGGTGAATATGTTAGCAAAAGCAAATGAAACTAGTATTTAAATTTTTTCTTAGTGAAACATTACTCAACACTTACTTTAACATGCTGTAATTCTAAATGAATCTTTTTGCCTACTCAGACACATTGGAAATATAGCTAAATTGTTTTAGTCACCCACTCACTGAACAAAAAACCAAAACAAAACGAAAAATCCAACCACGTATTACTTGCTATGTATCAGGAAGGTTAAGGGTCTACCACAAAAGCAGCACGATTCACAGGAAATGTTCTTTTCTCACTCCCCATCAGCTCATAGCACTTTGAATAAGTAGAGAAAGCACCATTACATCAGGGTCAGGGTCAAAAAACTGCTAATGCAAACTGTCCTGTGTTTATTGCCACTCTTAATCCCCAAATATGGATATTTTAGCAAATTACAGTTTAAGGGAGAATACCCAAGCCTTTTTCCAAATGCAAATCTCTCTCCCTATTTGTGTTACACCCCTGTGCAGGCAGACTAAGGACAGTTTGAGGATACCCAAATGTTCGCATTTAGCACTGACACAGCATTTTCATCTGTAATGTGCCTTACAAACATTAACTAATTAAGAGGAACAACACTCCTGCAAGGTATTTAGCAGGATGTAAAAATGAAAATCTACAAGCAAGACAGCCAGGATGCATAAATCATGAAGTGTTAAATCAACATGACCTGAAAACCAGCAGAACTCCCTCCCTCTTTCCTTTCCATGACTGTCTTTTGAGAAAGGCAAGAAGTTAGATTTTATGCCAAGTGAAGGTAGGTGTGCTGATGTTGGGTGGAGGTGGGTGGGAGGACTGTGATGAAATTCTAAATATCACATTTGCAAAGGGGAAATGTTCTACTAACTCTGAGAAGGGGCTTCAAGAATATAGCCCTTTTAGAAGTACCCCAGAGAATATATTATAAAATCAATATAGTGTTTAATTAATCTACTACAGATTGACTTCACATAAAGAAGCCCCAAGTAGGAAAGTACTACGCTGGGAAAGCAGACAGTGCACGGTTGGAGAGTATAAGAGGGCAACAGAGTGGCCTGTGTAATCTGCACTTCTTGTCCTTCGAAGGGCGGAGGGCCTTGTGACTGCCCTGTGGTCTGAATGCGCAGACTTTGCTTATTGGCTCTATGAAAGCTTCTCAACAGGTAACAGCATCACACAACAGTGAGTGAAATGAGCTTAGTGATTTTAGAAGAGGCAATGGGTATTGTTCAGAAAAATCTGTATTTCAGGGCTCTAGATGAAGAAGAGTGGGATTCCAACTTGTTTTGTGACCCAAACCTTCGTTTCCTCATCTTTGATATGTCTAATAATCTCTACCTCAAAGAGGGTGCTAGAAAATTAAATGAAATGGATATAAAAGTGCCTAAGTGCAAAGTAGATGCTCAGTGAATGGTAGTTCTCTTCCTACAGCCTTGGGCATGCTGCAGAGGTGAGGCAGATACAGTTCTGCCTCACCCCCAGGAGATCTGTCCTTGTTAGAAGCAGTTCTAGAGTACGGTTTTGTCTCAGATGCCCTTGAATACCCTGGAACTGCACTGTCCAACACGGTGGCCATGAGCTACCTGTGCTATTGAGCACTTGCAATGTGGCTAGTCCAAATTGTGATGTGTTGTCACTGTGAACTACATACTAGATTTGAAGACTTAGTAAAAAAAAAGAAAGAAGAAAAAAATTTTATTAATAATTTTTATATCAATTACATGTTGAAATGAGAATATTTTGGACATACTGTGTTAAATAAAATATATTATTAAAATTAATTTTGCCTCTTTTAAATTGTGTCTATGGAAGACTTAGTTACATAGGAAGCTTACATTTATGGCTCATATTATGTTTCTATTGGACTGCATTGCCCTAGAACATAACTCTCAAATATCATAGATCACATACTTCATCAATTTAAAAAAATGTTTGAGAATGCATTCCCAAATATGTAAATTTTTTGTTTATAAATATATTTTATATACAGTAGAAAACATAAAAAAATAGAAACCAAAAAAGAATGAGAGTTCTAATATCTTCCTCCCACACCGCAGTAATGGTCATGTGTACCCCTGAGGAGTGCACATACCCCTTTGGAGATTGTGCCTTAAAACTGGCTCTTGATAAGGCAAAGGACTCACCTGTCATGCTCCTTTGTGGGGAAGGGAACTGGGTGATTATAACTGGAGAGAAACAAAATTACAGTAAAAATTATAACAATACATAGATTACACAAGTACAACCTAAGCAAAATAATTACAAATGTAACAGGACAGTTAAGATAAAAAGGCTGATGGTAGGTTCCTCCAGTTGCAGCTGCAGAATTTGGTTTGTAGGGTTGGGCAAGTGGAGAAGGGGCCAAGGAAGAGGCAATGGGTTCTGGGGTGGAGTGGGGTGGTTCTGCCCATTATATAAAATCGGGAGGATATCAATTGTTTGAATGAAAGATTATAGGAGAGGGGACTAGGGCAGGTCCAAGGTGCCCCTTGGTACCTTCCTCTCCCACCATTTCCCCTACAAAAGAAGGGCGGGCTCTGGCTTTCCAAAGGTTTATTAAGAGAAGATTTTTTTTTTTTTTTTTTGAGACAGGGTCTTGCTCTGTCGCCTAGGCCAAAGTTCAGCGGTATCATCATAGCTCACCACAACCTCAAACTCCTGGGCTTAAGATATTCTCCTGCCTCAGCCTCCCGAGTGGCTGGAACTACAGGCATGCGCCACCACGCCCAGCTAATTTTTTCATTTTTTGTGGAGATGGGGTCTTGTTCTTGTTCAGGCTGGTCTCCACCGCCTGACCTCAAGCAATCCTCCCCACTCAGCCCCCCAAAGTGCTAGGATTACAGGTATGAGCCACTGCTCCTGGCCAAGAGGAGATTTTTTTTTTTTTTTTCTGATTTTCTCAGAGGTATAGGAGAGGGACAGGGAGGAGAAAGGAAAGTGGTGGCAAAGGAGTAACTGGAGGCTGAGAAGGCAACTGTGTGTATGTTTTCAGGTTCTGTGAGCAGAGGAAGGGAGTCCCGTTGAATGTAGGGCCCCAAGAGGTGACAAGACCTTTCTGATGGGAGGTGTTAGGAGATGCTAAGATTCGAGGACAGCAGTGAAAGACTTCCCTACCCAAGCTTGGCCCAAGAACTGAAGAGGCTTTGAGGTTGGGCCAGGTGTGGGGACCCAGGTGCACTGGAGACCACAGGGCCTGCCCTGTATATTCCAGAACACATGAGACTATCTGGGACTCTTGCACGACCTTAGGGAGGCAAAGAAGCCCAAATCATGACAGATTAATTTTCCAGCAGCAGCATTTTTGAATTAGAGACACAAGGAAAGATGATAAGTTTTTAATTAAAAATATTTTAATTAATAAATGTACATAGTTACCTCATTTCAAATGTCAAATAGAAATAAAGATAAAAGGTCCCAGGCCCCCCACCTCCACACTCCAGATTCACACCTTCCAGTATCAACTACCTTTAATATTTTAACTGTTGCTTCTGAGATTTACCTCCATATTTCTAAATAATGTATCCTAACTGCTACTTCTAAAGTTGCTGCGTTTTACAATTTATCTGAGGACTTCTTACCAGGGAAGATGAAAATTCAACACACACACACACTTTACCTCTCCTTCCTCCTCTCGATATAATTATATACAATTTTTGGTTATTAATAGAGTGTTTACATTATTATGATTATGTCATTGTTATCTCTAGCAGAGCCAGGTGCGGTATTATGATTTTCCTTTCTTGAATAAGTTTTTGTTTTTTCTAGAGTTAATAAGTACCTTATAAAAAACAATCCTGCATAGTTTTCTATTTACCTATTTATTACTCATTCACCTACAGACTTTCCCATTGAACAATAAATCTCTCTCAGTACGTTCAAACATCAGGAGACATGCCATTTTTCTGTCATTTCTTATCTTCCTGTGCTAATCTGCACTGACACACCGTTGTCCTTCCGGGGCTTCCCTCATCACCATTTCATGTTTCCCTTTGTCTTCGTGGCTTGCATTGTTTGTGTGTGTCCTTATGGGTTTATGCTTATTTTATTCATTTACTCCACTTTTAGTGAGGGTTCATTCAGGAAGATACAGATATTATTTTTTTAGGAGGGCTTATCAGGTGCTGCAAATGTAACATTGCCCGGCCTGAGATGATTCCAACTATCGGTATGTCAGTCAGACTTGACAGTAGAAAGTGGAGTCCTTGTAAACTCTACTAACACACTAATTTTAATCTACAAATACCAGATTGAAGTAACTCATGTCAACTCATTTTGTAAGTTCTGGAAAGTAGCTCTTAAACATATGGGACCGTGAGCACTTATGTGAATGGGGGTCATTCATCTCTAAGAACCAAAGGGCTTTATGCCAAAAGTGGGACATCATGAGTAAAAAACAAACTGTAATGGCTTGAGACACATAGAATATGCTAAAATCCATGAGCTCACAAGGATACAAAAAGAAACCAAAAACCAAAAAACTCCTTGGCCATCTTTGGAGGATGTGCATTATCTTGAAAACTGGTAAATGAAAGGAAAAAAAATTCAAATATCCTGCCTTTCCTGAGAAAAGCTACATCTCAAGGTAACCAATAGATGATAAGGAAGTGTCTTTCTTTTTAAAAAACGCGTCCAGATAATAAATGAAGAAGTTCCTGCAGCTGTGAAGCAGAAAAAAAAAGAGAAAAAAAAAATAAAATAAATGAAGAAGAAATAAATGATATTGCGACCCCTAATAAAATAATGGATCCAAGCAATGATCATTGATGGCTTCTGAAACCATTTACTGAAAACTGATTGGGGAACATTATAATAGATGGATCAGGCTGACAATACCTGAACACACCGATCAATCTTGATGTTACAAAAGAGAGAGACAAGCAGACATTATGTGTCTCATGTGATGTAAGAGAAAGTATATATCATTGACAATGAAATATTCTTGCCCAAAACAAATCACATGTAATCTGATCAAGTCTCTAGATTTTACTAGCAATCTTCATAAATTTTTTCTTAGTGGCTAAAGGAAAAAACAGAGGGAGCCAGAACATGATAAATGACATTATAGGGATGCAGTCAACAGAATCATCAAAACTCAGAATATGGGAAACTCTATAGGACAAATGACAGTTTCTTTCACAAATAGAGTGCAAGGGAAAAAAGGGAGTATCTAGAGAGTAAGGGACTTAAGAAATATACCCAAGTGCAGTATGAGGACCTTAATTCAAACACACCAACTATAAAAATAAGCAAACACACAAATATTTATGAAACAATCAGGGAAATGTGAGCACTGGCTAGATATTTGATGATAACTAAGAAATTTTATTGTTAATTGTTTAAGGTATTGATACTGGTATTGTGATTGTGTTTTTAAAGGACTTCTTGCTGTTTAGCGATACATACCTAAGTAAAGAGAGGCTTATGTGGCCTGCCTTCCTTGTCCCTCAAACTGTTATCCCACAGCATCAGCTCTCTTTACAACAGAGTCAGAAAGCTGGCATAGATATCCCCTCTGACTTGTCACAGAGCTTGCTCTGTGTGGGCCACTGGAGTCAGCCTACATCTGCAGAGCCAAGGACGGTCCAGGGTAGCTGGCCACTGGGAATGGTAGTAATTACTGAGTGTGAAAAGGTCTGCCTGGGCCAGTGACAGGGAGTGCTGGGGCCATGGTAAGTGGAAAAGTATGCTCTATCTAAAGGTATTCAAATTCAATGGAAAAAGAAAAAGGAGAGAGAGAGAAACACCAACAGCACAGCTCTAGGGTACATCCTATTCATGATCTCTGCAGAAGACAGACCTAAACCTATACTTGAGCTAGATCCAGACTTTTCTTGGAAGTATAACTTTTGGCCATATTCATCTCCTTGACAGTCAATAGAGAACTCTAGCACCTACTCAGGGTGGATTAAAAAATATTACACTTATCAAACTGACAAAGCAAGAATGGGTAGGAAGTGCTGTACCAAGAAAAAGGCAGTCCTTTGAGGAGCCTGACTGTGTTTATTTAATGATAAGAATCTTTACCCTAAGTGTGTCAGTCAGCACAGGAAACCCATACCGGTGGAGAGTCAGAAGTGCCCTGGTCATGACTCTGTTGACTGGCTCCAAAGGGCACCTTTACACACACAGGCAAAGGGCATGTCTAGACTTCTCAGTCACAGGAGACTTTCCTGGGGAACTGAAGGGGAGTGGAGGGTGGGGAATAAAGCCCTAAAAAAGAGTCAAGCATCCTACTTCTGCTTTCCTCCCTGTGAGTGGTTGATTTTCATTCAATTTAATAATGATTCTGAAGTTCTTCCTAAAATACTGGAGAAATATCAGAATGTGAGAGAAAACTGTTAAAAATAGGATTTTTGCTGTTTCAATATCTTGCTCATCAGATAGGATTATTATTTATTTGATGGGTTAGCAGAAAGGATCAATATGTCCGCTTCTCCGTGGTCAAGAATAAATATGGAGAGTACCATGCAAAGGAGGCACACCACACCAGGCAGGAACACAGACAGGGAGAAGATGCAATTCCTGTCCTTCACATTGTAGATGAAGCTCTAAGAATTACATAAATTACTTCTAAGCCATAATTTGGTAAATGTACAGGACTGTGAGATTAAGAAATATTGAGATGGTCAGGCTAAGCTTCACAGGAGATCCGGGAATTGACTCCAGCTTTGAGGGATGGCCCATATTTCAATAGGTGTTAAGGGGAAAGAAAGCCTTTAATGGTGTGCTAGATGTTTCCAGGGCCTGCTTATCTGCATTCCCTCCAAAGAAGCTGCCTTGCCCAGAGGTTCTTCTAGGAAGTTATGTTTTTAAATGCCCATGACCCCTTGTCCCAGCAGGTTAGGCAAGAGGTGACCAAGGACTGTTAATCCCTGGTGTGGACTGACCAGTATAGCCTGGCATAGAAAGACATTCTGAGCCAGTAAGAGTCTCCTTCTTAAGAATTGAAATGTAGGAACGTGGAAAGAACTCAAGTCATAGGATATCACATGTAAGTCAAACTTATGAAGAAAAGGTGGAGGCTATCTGGAAGTCTGAGGACTTTCTGGTTCCAGTTACAGGTCTCCTTATAATCTACCGCCCCTGAGTGACTCGAGATTAATAGAATGGATATCTGCTCCTTAAGCAAAATTGTCTATTAGATTATATGGACAGGATGAATGGAAATAACAAGCTTTTTTTCTCTCTTAGTTCTGAGGGTACAAATACCTTGTACCAAGATGAAAGTCATCTTAGTATTTACAAGGTGGACAGTTGCACTTACTTTTGTATGCAAGAGGAATCAACAAAAGATGCAGGAACCAGAATTTCTAGTTTCCCTTTCTCTTACTCTGGACTTCTCTTTTTCTCCCTCCCTCTCTCCTTCCTCTCTTTCTTCCTTGTCTTATGGATGAAATGAGACCAGTGAGAAATGTAAGGTGGGAAATCAGATCACACCAGGGGTAGAGTTAACATACTAGCTAGAGGTAGTCTATACATGTGATTCTGAGCCTCTAAGCACCTAGGGGAACACACGGTTAATAACAACTTTTTTAGTATTCGTAAGACAGAAGCAAAGCAGCTGAGGCTCAACAGAAACTTCTCTCATGAGTTCTCATAAAGGAAATACCGAGTCATCTTCGACCAACAAGTTATATATAGGTGGCCCTTTCTTAGAAAATCCCTTACACAGATAGAGAACATAATGCCAAAAATCCTGCTCAAGAAGAGAACTCTCCATGTTTTAAGTATGAACAATTTTGACGGTCTGAGTTGATCCAAGGGGAAAAATCCAAGGGGAAAAAACAACATGCCTAGAAGAGTGGATGACCTTGCAGTCCTCCGAGCAATCTCTGATGAAAAGCACTTCTCACAACTGTGCTTTGATAGAAGTAAAGAGCAGAGAGCCGATACCCCGAAGGGCAGAAATTCAATACAGCTGATTAACAGCAGAAGCATATTTCTGATACTTTGATATTTGGACAATAGATGGAGCAGAGATCTTGGTTGACATTATTCTCTGGAAGCACAGAGCCAGATCTGCAGAGGCAACACTGGAGGATCTTCCGGTTTAGGTAGAGATCTCAACTGAACATCCGAGCAGATGTGGCACTTCTGGGGAGGTCCCAGGACTGCACTCTTATCTCCTATTTATTTTGGCTCACCATGATCTCTGCAGTGTATACATTCATTTCATGAATGGCCTCAGGACTCTACCCCAGTGTGGATGATTGCTTGCAACTAAATTTTGCAACATCTATTGGCAAGTTGTTCTCCACTTTCCTAAAAAATGCAGTATGTATTTTATCTATTTTTACATGTGTAAAATATTGAATACTGAATGCCTGGCCCTTGTCCATCTGGGAGAAGGTGACTTAAGCACATTAGGAAAATATTACATAGAGCTTTATTTGACAAGCTGATTTATTTGAAAATCAACAAAGTAGCTGATGGAACTTCAGGGTAGTAATTTCACATTTGTATTAACCTTTAATGAACTCATGTGGTTTCTTTAAAATCTATATTACCTGTGTAAAGAAAACCTATTCATTAGAAATCCAGTCTCTGATTTTGGTAACCAAGCCAATATTTATTTCCCACAGAGGCCAATTCTAGGGAGCTTTAAAATCCAAGATAGTTAACTTTGTGAATGTAAGACTTTAGTATTAACACTTATTTCCCATGCTGTCAATTGAAAGCATATGTTGACTACCTACTGTAACTAATTTAATGGGGAAGTGGTTGAGACATTAATGGATAAAACAACAGTGCTGTTAATATTTTTCTCAGGAAAATAACTTTAATGCTTATATTAGGCATATTTGCAAATAATCATTTTACTGCCTGAGGTTTTAATATATAACTTATATAATTTACTTGTAAAGAAAAATATTAATACATCAATTCCAATTGGCTAACTCTGTCTTTTCCTGTTACGTTGTAAATGGAGAAAGTCTAATTGGCCTAATTAATCAGTATTAACCCTCTAGGCCAGGCTTTTGAATCAGGTTAAGTCTAGATTGTTTTTTGGCCTGTGGTTCTGGTCCCTGCTCCCTGATCCATTCGGTGATCACCCTTTGCACCAGGAAACACCCTACTGCCACAGCAAGGGACTGTGAGCAGGGTGGTTTCTATTAGAAAAGGATAGAAGAGTTGCATGCGTCATTATCGATGTGTTTCATATTAGAAAGTTTCTAATTTTTTGGTATTGTAAACAACACAGATGTACGTCCTTGTTATACCCCTGTTTGCATTTGTCCACTAACTTTGTTAGGATGAATTTCTAGAAGAGTAACTGCTGAGTCAAAGAGTATGAAAAATTTTAATTTTGATACCTATCCTACCATATTTTTACCATTATATTTCTCTTGGTTCCTTCATATTTCACTTACTGAATACCATGAATATAATAATCCCTCTTTGTGTGTGCAGAAACATACAAGAAAGAAAAGTTTCACTTCTGTAATCAGCTTATAAACATAGTTGAACCTTACAACTGTGTTCTTTTTCTTGTTTTTCTGTGAAACTGTTTATGAAAGAATTTTAATGTTATTTTGGGAAATATTCATATCTCTACAATGTTTTTTTACTTCAAGAAAAGGTCGGAGCTGCTTGACTGCTGTGAGGGAGGCTAGAATCAGAGAGAGAGAGAGAAGAGAGAGACAATTCCAGGTGCTCTTTTTACTTAATATTACCAATTTTGTGAAAGAATTTTAAAAGACCAACCTGCTGTCAGGGTGATGAGACAGCAGACAGATCTTGGAAAATCAGACCTGTTCCTTCTCTCAGAAAAGTCTGCATTTGTGCTTCTGTCATTCCTGCTGCCACAGTCCCTTGGTCACACTTTGGGTAGGAGAATTCTTCCCTCTAACTTTGCTATATACTCCCCTTCACTTGGTGTACAGCTTCTCAAACTCGAGTGGGCAAAGAAGCACCTGAGAGCTTGTTTAGTAAAGATTAAAGGATAGAGATGCCTGTGTTCCAATCGCCGAGATTCTCATCTGGTAGTTCTGGGGCCCAAGAATTCATATTTTTAACAAGCTCCTGAGATGATTCTGGTCCAGGTGCTTGATAAATTCCACTTTGAGAGAAATTGCTTTGGAGACTTGACGGGTACTTTCTGTGTGGGAAGAAATCGCGATAAAAATTTCCTATTTAAAAAGATTGATTATGCCACTCTTCGTTTCAATAAGTCAGTTCCGAGTCTCATCAAACAACTTTCTTATGAGGACACTGAACTGTTTCCACAATACTTCCCAGACAAGAATGCTGCTGGCCTTTGCATTTTCCTACTAATCATCCTTTTAAGTTAATTTGTCTGTCTCACAGTCTTCCATTCCTAACCCCTCTGGTTCTTCTGTTCTTATCGGGTCATGCAGAATCCTTTGAGGATCTCTACAGTTTCTCCTAATCTTACTTTAGGAAATAACATTTTTAAGATATGTCCCTGGCACGGCTCAGGGAGTTGGTGGGGAGGTCATAGCCAGGCTGAGGTTATCTGGATTAATTAGAACCTGCCTCTTTGCATGGAAGGTTCAGACACCTGATTTTGTCAACAAACAAGGCTGGATCTGGTCTGTGAGCAAGTTCACATTAACCGAGCTCAAAGCACTGGAAGCACACAACCAGCATGCCATGCATGTGTTTACAGTTAAAAAAGGAACAGGAACATTTGCATTGGCACAGATCTCCCCACATGCAAGTGGTTTGGGAAGCCCCATTATAATCAGAAGAAAGAAATCAGAATAAGGGAAGTTACATAATTTGCTTTCTGAATACCTTGAGGCTGATTCATGAATCTCCACAATTAAGATAACCTTGCTAACCTTGCTGACCAGTTATGTCTTTGGGAGGATACATTTATTTTGTAGGTTTGTTAATACAGTGAGTTAAATTTTTCTCTGAAGAGAGAACCACTTTATCTCTTTAAAATGACTTTGCCTCTTTCTACTTCCCTCTTTCCTTCCTTCCTTACTTTTTTTATTCCTTTATTTCTTTTTGCTTATTTTACAGGTAATTCTCAGATAGCCATCTTAATATCCTTTTTTCCAATTATTGCACAGTATGGGAGGCAGGGACATAGTTTGCTATTACATGGACAGGGATGTAGGGACATAGTTTACAATTACTGGGTCAGGTACTTCACAGTTGTACCTGAGTGTTTCTGCAGTACTCATTTCCAGTATCTTTTGATTCTCATCTTGCCACGACAAACCCACTTTACTGTTTGCTTCTTGTCACAGAATAAACTCTATTTGCAGTAGAGGGCTGTGCTGTATGGTAACCACTAGCCACATGTGGCTACTTAAATTTAATTTAATTTAAAAATTCAGTTTCTTAGTTGTACTAGTACTTAACAGCCACATGTAGCTAGGGGCTTCCTATTAGACAATGCAGATATACAACATATCCATCATTGCAGAAAGTTCTATTGGATAACATTAGTCTAGAAATTTCTACATTTAAAACAAGCAAGTAGATCTCTGAATATTTTATATTCTTGGCCAAAGGCAAAAAAGGTGAGATGTTTTCATTGTTTGATTTTTAAAACTTTGGTTGAGGAATCTAATGTTAGTGGGATTTGGTATTAATAGTTATAATTAAGTCCAATGATACATAAAATTGAAGTGGGCAGGTCTTTGGGGCTATTACCATATCCTTCTACTTTTTCCTCAGAGCCTGCCACCCTTCAAAACAGTTAGGACTGTTTTGCCTGCAAGGAACAGAGACCCTCTCTGACTAGCTCAAGCCAAAAAAGAGGATTCATTTAAAGGTTGCAGGAGCATTCAAGGACAGGAATACAGCTCAGCCTCTGGAATAAACTGGAACCTAAGACTTGCATCTTATCAACACTCTATCTGCTGCTCTCTTGCATCTGCCTCGTTTTGGTTTCTCACTACATACTAGTTTACACTGCTTTTCCACTCCACGATAAGCAAGTATGACTACCAATAGCTCCCAAGATTATATTCCCTCCATTCAATACACAGCCAGGGACAGGCGTGGTGGCTCACACCTATAATCCTAGCACTCTGGGAGGCTGAGGCAAGAGGATCGCTCGAGGTCAGGAGTTCGAGACCAGCCTGAGCAAGAGCAAGACCCTGTCTCTACTAAAAATAGAAGGAAATTAGTTGGACAGCTAAAAATACATAGAAAAAATTAGCCAGACGCGGTGGCGCATGCCTGTAGCCCCAGCTACTTGGGAGGCTGAGGCAGAAGGATTGCTTGAGCCCAGGAGTTTGAGGTTGCTGTGAGCTAGGCTGACTCCACGGCACTCTAGCCAGGGCAAAAGAGCGAGACTCTGTCTCAAAAAAAAAAAAAATACACAGCCACGCTAGACTCTTTCAGTGCTCATTCCAAACACCGCCGGAAAGGTGCTCATTGGCCTAGCTTGGCTTAGGTGTCTATTCCTGGTCCAACTATCTGTGACTGGGGTCAAGGTCAACCTTAGCTGCATGAAGCCCTACTGTTGTGGTCACATGGTTCAGGGGGTTGGAGTGGGAGCCAGGAAAAGAAATAGGGGCTGGGCAGCCAACCCTCAGGGAGGCCACTCTCACTCTACCATTTATTTGGTGGCCCAATACCCTACTTTGGTCCTTCACCTGAGCTCTCCCTCCCTAGTTATATCATGGATACACCCTGACTTGGGAACAACTCTGTGCTAGTTTCCTCATCTGTAAAATGAGATAATAATAGCCATTACTTCTTAGTGTTGTTATGAGGATTAAATAAGTTATTATATATAAAGTGCTTAGAACAGACCCTAGCAATAATAGTAAACACCACATAAATGTTAACACTGATTATTATTTTTTAACTCATTGTTTCTTAAACTGAAAGTTGCAATGCATTAGGAGTGGACTGAAATACAAAGAAACAGAATAGAATAGAATAAAATATCAGACAGCATTGCACACAGGAAAGGTATTATTGAGGGTTGTGATAAATGTACTCAACCTGGGAGTTTCAGTATTCTCTCTTTTTGACTAATTTCAACTAGTCCTTACAGCTTATTTGAATGTGTATGAAGAAGAGTGAGGAAATGAAGAATGGAAACTCCACTGATGTGGGTCAAGTACATTTGGTTCTTTAAAAATTTTTTTTATTCTTTTTTTTTTTTTAATTTAAAATGTCAGGGCTGTGCTTTTATTTTATTTTTTAATTTATATTTATTATTATTTTTTTTTTGAGACAGTCTCAAACCATCACCCTGGGTAGAGTGCAATGGCATTGTCGTAGTTCATTGCAGCCTCAAACTCCTGGGCTCAAGCGATCCTCCCGCCTCAGCCTCCTGAGTAGCTGGGACTACAGGTGCACACCACCATGCATGGGCTAATTTTTTCTATTTTATATTTTTAGTAGACACGGGATCTTGCTGTTGCTCCGGCTGGTCTTGAATTCCTGACCTCAAGCAATCCTCCCACCGTGGCCTCCCAGAGTGAAGTACATTCGGTTCTAAAGCTTCTTCTGCCACTGATGAGCAATGTGGTTTGGCAGGTGACGTAAACACTGCCTAAACTTCCCTTTTGTTAAAAGAGGGAATTTCTTGTACGTATCTCATAGGAATATGTGAAACACCGAAGCACTTTGAACTACTTAGAGTCCAGCACAACTGATTAGATCACACCTCTAATTTGCAGGTTGCAAATCATAGCTTGGCAACATGATAGAGTTAATGAAGACTCTCTTCATTTTTTTTTTCCAAAAAAAGTCCAAGAGAAAAAAGTCTCTGATTTGAATAAATTAAACTTTGCCAAACTTTCTAAACACTTACAAAATTTCTAGAATTGACCATGAAATACACTTAATGTGACTATTTCTTTTGCTTTTAGAAATTTTTGCAATTTAAACATTAAAAATTTGACCACTTCTAACATGATCTTTTTCTATTTTACCCTTTCTGACTATTCCTTTTTGTCTTCTTCTTTCTTCTCTTCCAATTTCTCAGAGCCTAAGTTCAAACCTGAAAAAAAGAAGTGCATGTGACACTATTCAGGGAGAGGAGGTTAACTGTTTTTAAGCATCTGGTTTTCATCTTATTTAAGGCATGAAAGTGGGAATTGGGACCTTGTAGATCCAGTATTGACTTAGCAGATAAGAGGAGAAAGCAGTCACAAGGAGAAAGCCTACTCCATGAGAAGGAATTTTGTACCGGAAGGAATAGGAGCACTAAACAAATAGGGGGAGTAAGGTGTACAGGGAAGAGGACAGGCAGGAAAAAGATTAAAATTCTGTGAAGAAGTTAAAGAGCATCATCATCATCGTTGTCATAGTTCTGACAAATAGAAACAAATGAAAAGCTACAGGAAAAAAAATGAGATGAAAAAGGAAATGAAATTGAAAGAACTTGTAGCATTTAATTTGCTGCTAAAAAAATCTTTCGAACAAAATTTTTTTGTTGTCGTTGAGGATCAAGGAAGGATTTCGGCAAAAAGACCATCAGACTACAACTGGTTTGTCTTCTTTGGAAAAGAGCAGAAGGTGTAAATGAAAACACAAACCAATGTTTGTATGCTCAATTAACATTTGACTTTTCTTCCTCCTTCATAAAAATAAAAATAATTTATGTTGAAGTTTTGTACTTTATCCTATCCTTTTTCATTTTTTTATTCTTTACAATTAATATTTGTAGGTCATTATTAATAGATCAGTAAATGGAGACAAAAGGAAAGCATTTGCCTTAAACTATTTTATTAGTCAAAGGACAGAACTGGCCATCACATTTATAACCCCTAAATTCTTGGTTTCTATTATTACCAGACAGCCATTAACTACCGAAGAAGAAATTTTAGACTATCTAGTGACAGTTAATTTCGATCTTCTATCTGTACTAAAGGAAGAAGATGAAACAATGGGTAGCCCTGGCCCCCAATCTTTTGGAATTCTTATGCACACACAGGCACACTCTCATGGTGGTCTTGCTCAGCTCCTGGTGGCAACCAAGAAGGTGAGGTGGGAGGCCATTCAAAATCCACCCGGAAACAGCTATTTACTGACCAATACTTAAATTGACTTTTCAATACTGAGGAAGACCATCAGCATGTGGAATTACAACACTCATTACCTCATAGTACTTATTTTTTTCTAAGGCCTGTATTTTCTGTACAATTCTGTTTCTGGGATAAAGAACCATTATCATTTGTTTTCAGTGCTTTAAATTTCACACTATACAATCAATTTTACTGATAATTTCTGAAAATCCTTAAGTAGTCCTGCAAAAATGTGGCTTAGTGTGAGCTTCCCCATATGCATTAGATCTATGTAAATGTACCCTGCTCAGTTTTTTCACTTGCTTTCAAACTTGTACCTTGGAGGTCAAGACCTGGGAATTTAAGAGTAAAGGGAATTTTAATTGGAAACATTTCATACTTTGACCAATAATGGGAAAAAAATGTCCTCAAACTTGATTGGTTCTAGCCACATTTGCCAGTCACTATTTCTCAAACAATTGTACATAAAATTACAGTCAGGAAAGATCCTTCCCCCAAAAACAGATTCCTGAGGAAAGCAAATCAAAAGAATAAGGGAGGGGGATAATGTGTCTTGATTTCTCAAAAGTCTTATGTACTGTCCAGTTTATTTTGGTCCTTAGGCCTTTGGACACGCTAGCAAGTAATTATTCTTATAGCTTATAAAATACTAAGTATTCATTATTAATAGCAGTTTCTGAATCACTAATTTTTTCTAAGTCAGTCATCTTGGTTTCTAAAAATTTCTTCTTGCTAGACACCTGAGCCAGGTGCCGAGAGTTGACCCGGTGCCAAGTCTCAGGACTGTCCAGTCTTCCACATCAGATCTGCAGCCAGGACTTCTGAATATTCTCGCAGTTAGAAAATCTATCCCCCCAGACTCGCAGATGCTGTTCTTCCCCCACTGGCTCTGCACAGAACATCATTATCTTTGCCGAGCTTCTGTCTCTATGGCAATAACAGATGGGAAGTGCTGTGGAATTATTCATGTTCAGAAAAGGAGGCAGTCAAGAAGGAAGAAAAGGTGGGGGTGGGGGAGGGGGCACGACCTGGGAGCACCGCGATGGGGGCTTAAGGAAGGGAACTTAGGAGGGGTTGGGGGGTGGCGGGGATGGAGAGGCTTGGGAGCCTTTGGTAGGCCTGTTGTGCGGAAAAGAGGGGGGAACAATCTACCAGCACGAGAGTATTTCCATTTGGCCGACTCCAAATGTGAACCCCCATATGAGCAACCCAAAGCAGTAAAACCAGGAGAAATGGGGATGAAAATGGGCGAAAAGAAAAAAAGGGCCAAAGCTCGAGTCTCCTGAATTTTGTGCACTGCTACTCGGCGGAGTATTTCAGCTCCTGATCTTGCGCTGGGATGGAGAAAAGGGGATTTCTTGTTGTGTCGAAATATGATGGAGCAGCCCCGCACAGTTCAATTTGCTAACTGGCTAACCTGAGAACCAAGAAGAGGCCCCCGTACACGACCCAGAGGGTCACAGCCGAAAAGCTAAGTCGTATCTTTCCCCACCTCGTCTCATTTCTCTCCAAAAATAAATAAATAAAATAAAAAATAAAATAAAATTTTTAAAAAAGAGAGAAAAGGACCCCTCACTAGACACTGTAAAAACATGCAATTTCTAGTTCCCTTTTGGAACCGAGAGAGCAGTCTGGTGGGGTGGCGGCGGAAGGTGGAGAAGTAAGGACAGAAATGTTTTCTCTCGGTTTTGCCGGAACTTTGGCCACCCCTCCCGCCCGGCCGGATGGTGGATGGAGGTCAGCCAGGGGAAGGCGTCTGGGTGGAGGCCGCCCGGGCGGGGCGGAGCGCTGCGCCGGCAGCTGGCGGGGCGGCCCTCAGGCAGGAGGCCCCGCGGGGGCGAGGGGCAACCCAGGCGGGAGGTCCCGCGGGGGCGGGGAGCGTCTGCGTGGCGGGCCGGGGGGAGCCGGACCAGCACCTGGGGCCCCGCAGGGCGGCCGCAGTCCGGCTGCCCCCGGGGCGGGGCGGCCCAGCTGCGGCCCGGCGGGGGGAGGGTCGCCCGTGCCTGACCTCTTGAGCTGGCGCTCTGCCCGCCCGGCCCTGCCCCCGCCCAGCCGGCTGCTGGGGTCGCGCACAGTGCACCGCGCGGCTGCCCTACCCCCCTCTCTCCCAGTAGCGCAGCGGCCAAGCGGCCTGGGCGCCCCCGGGTCTGGTCCTTCACCACACAGCAGCGGGTGGGGCGGGGACGGGGAGGCGGCGGCCCCAGACAGCCGGCTGGGCGACTCGAGGAAGGAAGGAGGGAGGGTGGCGGTGGGGGTGGGGCAGGGAGGGAACATCCTGTCTGCGCCGGGTGCACCGCAGACAGCGCCGCGCGCCAGCCGCCCAGACGGCGCGCTGGGCCAGGAGCGCCGGGCGCGCGCCTGGGGGGAGGGGCGCGCGCGAGACGACAGGGCGGGGGGAGACCCAAGGAGCCACAATAGGCCAGACGGCGCGCGCGTCCCCGAGAGGGCTGGGAGCCTCGAGCGGGCGACGGCGGCGACGCCGGCGGGCCCGCGCGCGCGTTGCCGCCGCTGGCTCCGTTCCCCTCCCTTCCCCCTCCCCGCCGCCCTCGCTCTCCCCCGGGCGGCCGGAGACGGCGGCGGCGTCTGCGGGAAGCCGTGTGTCTCCGCAGTGACGTGGGCGGGCCGAGGGCTCGGTGACGTCAGAGGGCTGTGTGTAGCGATGTGTGTGGGGTTCGGAGCGGCGCCGGCACAGCCGAAAGGAGCGGGCGAGCGGCGACGGCGGCGGCGGGCACAGGTGCGGCCCCGGCTCGCGGGGGGTCGGTGGCGGGAGGCAAGGGGTGCGCGGCCTCTGGGTAGCCAGACGGCGGCGACGGGGGTGGTGGGGAGTTAACAAAGCTCGAGCTTCCTCGGGCGCCGAGGCCCGGGTCGGGGGTCCAGATGCGCGGGTCCCGGGTGGGGTCGGGGCCAGTGAGGGGCGCAGGGCGCGTGTCCCGCGGTAGATCACGCCTCGCTGACCCTAGGCGGTGGGCGCGGGCTGGGCAAGGGCGCTGCACTTGACCCGAGCCGCCGGGACCCCGGAGACCGGGAGGACCGTCGCCGCCCCCCTCCCCCCGTCCATCACCGCTCCGCGGGGATGCCCAGGGCTCGACCCGGTGGGTCTGCGCCCGGGGGCGCGGTGTTCCGGACTCGGTGCCCGGTCTGCCCGCGGTCCCCTCTTCGTTTTGGCCCGGGGCGGGTGGAGGGTAGGTTCAGCCGTAGGGGCGCAGGGGTAACACCCGAGAACTTCCCAAGGAGAGGGTGCGCGGGGGATTTCCACAGTCCTCCCCGCGGCCCCCGCAGTGGGGCGGTGTTGGGAGGGCACTTGGGGTTATCCCAAGCTCGCGGGTGGGGGTTGGGGGACTCCTCCCTGTACTTCCTTCCCTCCACCTCCTTGCACACCCCCAGGCTTCCCGGGTCCCTTGTGCTCCTCCTCTTCGGGTTAGAGATGGGTGGGTGGCTTTCCGTGGGCGGAGAAGTTTAGGGTTTTAGGGGCTCCCCCATTCTAGGTCGTTGCCTCCTGCCCTCTACCTTGGCCTGCGTTGACTGAGGTGTTCCTGTGGTGGGCAAGTCAGTACGATGGCCAGTGGCATTGGTCCTAGATCGTTTAGGTCTGTTTTAAGGTAAATTGGTAGGAGGTTGGGAAGCAAAAATTTGTATTTATTGGATTTCTTTTGGGTTTTCTTTCAAGAAGGAAGTGGAAGAAGAATCTTTTCCACTCTTCCTCCATTTGCATTCTTTGTGAGATTTGGCTGCCTTGTGCTTTTTGTCCCGGGTTAGTCTTGTTCATGGATGGAGATTCCCAGGCATAGAGTCTATAGCTTTTGGCTTCCATTAAGCAAAATCGCTAACCTTTTAAAGGGAAAGTTAATTTTTGCCTACAGTCATTACAGAAAAATATCATACACTGACTAGATGAATTATTGCACTTAAAATTGTAACTTAGTTACATATGGTAGATGTGTTAACTCGTTAACTCTGATTTTTTTTTTTTGATAAACTGGTGGTTTTTTAAAAATTAGGAAATGAAGTAATGGATTACTTCTTACTTAAAATGGCATAACTGAGAAAGCTTCTGGTACTGAGTTTTGGATGAGATGATCTGTTTATGGGCCTTCATATTCTGAATTCAAATATCCTTCTTTTTGAGGGATATTGTTGCTCCCTTTACCCACCTTCCAAATTGCTTCCCTATTTAAATGAATGTTCTAGCAAACTGGTGTTAGATTTAAAGAAATCACTCAAGTGTCACCTTTGGTAAAGTGAACTCAGTTTAAAATTAAGAAACTGGTTTCAAACTGACCCTTTGGCCTCTGGAGCAAATTCAAATGTAACTCTTCCCCACCCCCCTTCTCTTCTTCCAGATTAATTAAAAGAAGAATGAACTATAATCCTTGAAGATAACTGGGCAGTTTTTTTTTAAGTATCATTGTTGGTTGTAGAAGTTCAAGAGGAGTCAGAGGCTGTTCTTACTGGTGTGAGGATTTATACAAGTATTCAGTTTTTCAAGACAGACCAACAGACCATCATTTTTAGAGGACATACTCCCTCTGCCCCCAATTTTGGTGTCCTTGGTGGCAAAAATTAGATTTGATTGCATCATTTTGACTTGTGGTTGAGTCTAGACACAAGTAATGGCATAAACTTTCCATGTGTTTTGCTTAAAACAAATCAAATCATTGCATTGAACCTGGACATCTTGAATTGAGAAATTGGTAACTATTTTAATACATATAGCTGAAGAGTTGAAGAAAACAAAAGCTTCCTCAGAGGTGTGCCTCTGAAAATTATATCATTATTAGAGGCAAAACAAGAAGTTTTATAGCATTTGTAGTGAAATTATACTGGATTATAAACAGAACCGAAACAAAGTTGCAAAATCTATTGAGTAAGGAGATCTCTTTGGAAATTTAAATTTTCTGTGAGAGTAAGTTACCATAATCATTTGTATACATTACCTTTCTGTCTTCAAATAAGCAACTGAATAAAAATGCAAATCTCAGGCTTAATTATTTAACAGAATAGCGAAGCAATGGAAAACCTACAGACTAATTTCTCCTTGGTTCAGGGCTCAAATAAAAAACTGAATGGGATGGGAGATGATGGCAGCCCTCCAGCGAAGAAAATGATGACAGACATTCATGCAAATGGAAAAATGATAAACAAGGTGCCAACAGTTAAGAAGGAACACTTGGATGACTATGGAGAAGTGCAAGTGGAAACTGATGGAGAGCATGTCAAGCAAACCTGTGCTTCTGTGCCTGAACCTTTAAATTTAAATCCCAGTTTGAAACACACTTTGGCACAATTCCATTTAAGTAGTCAGAGCTCTCTGGGTGGCCCCGCAGCATTTTCTGCTCGGTATTCCCAAGAAAGCATGTCACCTACTGTATTTCTGCCTCTTCCATCTCCTCAGGTTCTTCCTGGCCCACTGCTCATCCCTCCCGATAGCTCCACAGAACTCACCCAGACTGTGTTGGAAGGGGAATCTATTTCTTGTTTTCAAGTTGGAGGAGAAAAGAGACTCTGTTTACCCCAAGTCTTAAATTCTGTTCTCCGAGAATTTTCACTCCAGCAAATAAATACAGTGTGTGATGAATTGTACATATATTGTTCAAGGTGTACTTCAGACCAGCTTCATATCTTAAAGGTCCTGGGAATACTCCCATTCAATGCCCCATCCTGTGGGCTGATTACATTAACTGATGCACAAAGATTATGTAATGCTTTATTGCGGCCACGAACTTTTCCTCAAAATGGTAGCATACTTCCTGCTAAAAACTCATTTGCCCAGTTAAAGGAAACTGGCAGTGCCTTTGAAGTGGAACATGAATGCTTGGGCAAATGTCAGGGTCTATTTGCTCCCCAATTTTATGTTCAGCCTGATGCTCCATGTATTCAGTGTCTGGAGTGCTGTGGAATGTTTGCACCCCAGACATTTGTAATGCATTCTCACAGATCACCTGATAAAAGAACTTGCCACTGGGGCTTTGAATCAGCCAAATGGCATTGCTATCTTCATGTGAACCAAAAATATTTAGGGACACCTGAAGAAAAGAAACTGAAGATAATTTTGGAAGAAATGAAGGAGAAATTTAGCATGAGAAGTGGAAAGAGAAATCAATCCAAGGCAAGTTTGTTTTTTTAAATAGCAATTTTGAGTAATGGTGATGGTTTACTTTGAAATCAAAATTTTGTATTTTGAGTATAACTTGTGTGTTGTTAAGAAACTTATTACTCATGCAATAACAACAAAAAATAGTGATCAGTATAATATGTTGCAATTTTTAGGCTATAAAGTGCTTTCTTATTTGTTTTCTCATTTGACCTTCTGAACAACCTTGTGAGAGTAGGATTATTCCCATTTTACAGATAAAGAATGGGAAAGCCACTTGAGCTCTCTGAAGGAGTTGGAGTTGCTTTCTCAAGTCATGTCCTCTTTCTTTTTCACACAACCTGCTTCTTGATGACTAAATCTGTTGTTTTTCTAGGACTCAAGATAATTTGCACTTTGGTATTATTTCCATTGCAAATGATATAATGCCTAGTCAAAACAATTCTTGTGGTGGGCTGCAAACAGCATTTTTCAAAGATTCACCTATGATATTGATGTTGTTTCTATGCTTGGATATTCATGCTTGATCAATGTTAAAACAAGTGGAAAAGACATTTATCTGAAGAATTTGTGATTCTAGTAAGCAAGATTTTAAGAAAGGAATAATTTTTAAAAATTATGACTAGAGCCAGAATAAAAAGTTTATTTTAGACTAATGAAATGTTAATATAAAAACCTATCAGCAAAGAATTCTTAAACTTATTATTTTCCCACTGCATTATATGGTAGGCTAAACTAATATCTTCATTCTAAGACTTTGAATACCCTAGATAATGGACAAGATTTGGGTTATTAAATATTCAGTTTGCTGATCTAGTTATTTTATATATTTCTCTACTTGATTAAAATTGATATATAACAATACCTAACACTAAGTGTTTAAAATGTGGCAAGCATTGCTCTTGAACAATTTTACATGTATAATTTTATTTAATTCTTAAAACCAGAGGTTGGTTATGTTTCATTTAGGAACTTTTAATTTTTCTCATTGTTTTGATTTCTTGAAATATCTCTGCCCTTTATTTTTTACAGAAGAAATGAATGAAGCATATTAAATGACAATTATTCACAGCAAAGTTAGAGGTTGGACTAGAACCTAAGATTTGGTATCCTGTGCCTTCAGGGTTTTGAGGGGAATTTAGTTAACAGTGTAGTATTAAGATAGTGGTTTGCTTTTGAAGCACAATGAAGATAATAATTTTAGATTCTTATTTAAGGTAGTTTGTTGCTTGTTGCTTTCAAAAGGTCAACACTTATAAATTCCTTGTCAGTGGCTGCTGGATAAGTTTATATTCTTCAGGTGCAGTTATTAACTGATTTTTAAATGATTGACTTCAAATGTGGAACTTGCTTACAGCTGTATTTGTTCTATGCTAAAGTTTGTGTTCAGAGATTATCTGTATTCTCAAAATGCGAAATGCCTCTTTTGATATTTATGATATTGTGCCCCCAAGCTAATTAGGGGGCTCGCTCTTCCATGTCTATAGGTGGCCAATTTGCCAAATATTGTTGCTCCAATTTTTGTTACTCTGACATAAACATTTTTGAGATAAATTACTTTGCCTAATATTCTTGCTCTGTTTATGTGAAAAAAATCTGAGAACCATGATAAAGGTTAAAAAAAAATATAATGGTTGAATTTATTTAACTGAAACTGAATAGGCTAAGATTTGGTTAAAATTGAAACGATTCTTCATCTGGGATGTAGTCCCTTATTGTCTTAGAATTTGTTAATTTTGAATACATTTTTTTTATTTTGGGAAGGTGTGAGTTTTTCCCCTATCTTTTTGCTATGTTATTTTTTGCAGTGTTTGCTTTAGTGTTTGTGTTATATTTTGGTATTGCTTCTAATTTTATGTGAATTAAGGAAATTTAAGAGAATTTAAGAAATTTCTAACAATCAAAACTTTTAAGTAAGATTTTTTTTTTTTGGTTCATGTTTAATACAAACTTGAGTGGTTGTCTTATACTTGCCACTTCACATTTTAAAAATTTGCTCCTCAAAACATTGTGAGCTATAGTTCTTGAAGGTCTATGAGGAAGGTGAATTAGAATGATATTTCCCCCTCTCAGATGGGTCATGGTGCTACTAGTTGTATAACTAGTAGATGGTAAAATCAGGAGTTGAATGCAGGTCTTCTGACTTGAAGCCTAGTAATTTTCACTAAATGTAGTAGTATAAATTGAACTTTGAGAAACACTAACTGTTCTTATCAGTTGAGCATCCCAAATACAAAATCTGAAATGCTCTAAAATCTAAAACTTTTTGAGTGCTGAAATGGCACTCAAAGGAATGGAGCATTTCAGATTTTGAATTTTTGGATTTGGGATGCTCAGCTGGTATATAATGCAAATATTCCAAAATCTGAAAAAATCTGAAATTGGAAACACTTCTAGTCCCAGGCATTTCTGATAAGGGATGGTTCCTAAACTCTTAACCTGCATATGTAGACTAAGGTATTTAACTGGGAAGGGGACAAGGAGATGGTACTGGACTGGGGAACATTTTTCATTATCTTCTGTGAGTCAGTGAGTAGGTTACCAGACAAACCAAACCGACCCAGAGGAAGCTCATTTTAAGGTCAAACTTTTTTTTTTAAAGATTGTACTAAGTATATTACAGGTTATATAAAGGACCTTATGTCGATGTGAATACTAATGTAATGTGATATGTCAATATAGTTTGTATTGTTAAAGTACTGTTTATTGATTAAAAATAAAAAAGAAACCTGAAACTCAATAGGCAGTTGTTTGAAATGTAGCAACTTTTTTAAAGCATGAGAATTATATATTAGTAATAACCAACAAACTACTTATTTGCATAGCTAATAGCTATATTTAATTTGCATAGTTAGCTGTATTTAGATGGGAGAAATAAGTTGTGTAAGGTTAGAGGTCTAAGTAAAGAACTGAATTTCTTCTTTGTAGAAACTAAAGATATATTTTGAATTCTTTTTTACTGAGGTCACCACAAGAAATAAACTTGATTTTAGATCTGCCTAGGTTGCTCTGCAGAATGATGTTATCAAACTTATCTGATATGAGCTTTTTGTGCTTTTGATTGGAAAAATGGTTATGGTATTTTATGGTGTACAGATAAATGTAAGCATATCATATTCCTGATTCTTTTTCACATTTTCAGTGACTAACAAAATCAGAATTAGATAAAATTTATTTAAATTAAAAATAAAAAATTAAAATAAAATGAATTTGATCTAATTCTGATTTTGTTGAATATTGAATTTTTTTGGGAAAAAGGTTGCTAAGCAAATTAACCATTTGTAAATATAATTTGAAGGGTGACGTTTACTTAAGATTATTTTCAAGCACATTAGAAGAGAGCATTTATAGTGCATTGATAAGATAATTACAGGTGATTCTTCATTGTTATAGCATGTGGCTGACAATGCCCTTATAAGTACTGTATTTTAAAATTTAGATTTCTAACATTGTGACTGGACTACTCTTGGGTGAGTAAAATAATATAGGATTTACTTGGGAAAAAATGAATTCCACAGATTATCTGTGATACAAATAGATGACCTAAAGGTATCAGCTTTTTAAAAATTTTCCCCTGAAAGCATATTAACTATTTCGCCATCATTTAGCTTTGCATTTTTGTTTCACTGCTTCATTTCTGCAGAGGTCATTGGAATAATAATAGTACAAAAAATTTCTCCCCTCTTACAAGATATTGTACTTTTGTTTAGGAAATGTGTTTTTCAGTATAAACCTAAATGAACTGAGGAAATACACTAGAGAGAATGGGCAACTGCAAAGTGAAGTGTTGGGACAAAATATGTTCCAGTAATAATTGTGGTAGATTTGTTGGTGATTTGTTACCTCAGTGGTGTAGTGTAGTTTGTATTTTGTGATTAGCAACAATTTTGATCAAGTGGGAATAAGGTCAGAGTCAAATGAAGTATTCGTGCTTGTATAAGGGACCAGTAGGAATTTTTTTGTATAGCTTTCAAAATTTGATAACTGTTTCCATGAGTTTACTTGCTAAAATGAAGTATGAAAGAAGAAAGTGTGAAACAGGTTTGCTGTAAGAAATAGAAACATTTTCTAAATCATTTCATTATTTCAGACTTGCAATCCAAAAAGGTACATTGATGGGTTGTCTTGAAGATAGTGCCCATTCCGATTATTTGGTTGCGATCACATTGAGGTTTTCAGTGATGGAGACCAACACAGACTTGTTTAGATTGGATAAGAGTTTGTTTTGAATGCCTTCCTCATTTCTAACTGTGCATTTGTAATGAATTCAGAGTAATCAAGGTTTTGGAGCTCATTCTGTGAATAATAGAATTTATGAACCTTCCCTATCCCTGGAATTTTTTGGAAATCTTTAGAATGGCTTTGGGAGTAGTGTCCCTTATGGTTTAGGAAATACAGAATCTATATTCATTTTTACCATTAAAAAATGAAGTTGAGTCAGATGCATTGGCACACCCGTAGTCCCAGCTAATTGGGAAGCTGAGGCAGGATGGCTTGAGCCCAGGAGTTTGAATACAGCCTGGGCAATGTAGCAAGACTCCATCTCAACAACAAAAAAAGGAATTGTTAGAATTTTTTAAAAAAGCTTATGATAAAAATAATTAGAAATTTATCCTTTTGGCTTGAGAAATGGGAAAAAAATTAGGAAACTTTAAAGAAGAAAAAGAAAAAAAGATTTTCATCTTTTCAGAGTAGGCGTGAATCAGTGTAGTCAGCTACCCAATACTCTTCTATGTTATTGTTTATGTCACTAGGAAAACAAGTAAACAAGAATTGTGTTAATTTCAATCCCGTTAGAATTCTGGGAGTGGAAACTGATTATGGAGTCAGAACTCAATTTATTCCAAGTAAAGAGGTAGAACTAGTTTGGGAATCGCTTTAATAATAGCTTGAACCTGTATTTTGTCCACATACATGATTTTATTATACGGGGATTCATACTACATAAAATAACTTAAGTATTTTATTAGACTCAAAAAAGCAAAAGAATATATAATTAAACACACATCTTTTTTAAAGGTGTAGTTTGCTTCAATCACTAAATGTAGTGTTATTTCACCATATTAGGCAGGAAGAAGAATGAATTGAAAAGATATACAATTAGTTTAAAACTCATTTTGATTTCATGACTTCCAGACTTGGGACTGGGTCACAGAAACATATAATGTAAAGACTAGATGGAGGCCCCCTGGAGCAGGAGTTCGTTCATCTTGTAGTATCTGAATCTATAGTGTGGTAGATGCCTAATAAAGGTTTGGACAACTGAGTGAAAAGTCTAAGTAGCCCTGTAAAGTCACTGGTGATTCTCAAAGAGGGAAACAGGTTTGGTTTTCAAACAAAGCAGCATTTTGTTTTTGTTTGTGATACTGAATCTATTTCGAGATTTCAAATAGCATTAAAAGTACATCTTTGTTTATCTTATAGGGAGAAAGAATAAAAAAGTTTAAGAAACTTATTAAAGACCATTTTGGTCACTAATACTAGGGCTTTTATGCTTTTTTATATTCTGTGTTTAAAAAGGTTTTTGTGTGATTATGAAAACAATATAGGCCCATTGTAGTAAATACTAAAGTGCAAAATTAAAGTTTCCTTGTAATTTCACCATGGAATGATAACTGCCACTATAATTTATTTATTTACATATGTAATTGTAAATGTGTTGTGCAAAAGCATCTGTAGAATGCACAAGTATTAATATAGCACTAGTTATTAGAATAATACTTTTAGACCAATTTTAGTTCACTTAGAGCAGTGTTTTTCAAACTGCAGTTTGTCATCCATGCAGCCATTCCCATCAAAGCTTCTGTGAGAGGAGAATTAAGCCCTACAGAAAATGATTTGAGGGACGGTTTTGTCAATTCTCCCAAGGATAGTACATAGTACTATTCTAAATGCACCGGGGAGAAGTTAATTCATTACATATAATGGATGCCTTTGGGGCATTTTTAATTCTCTTGAGAACCGAAGTTGAGAAGGGCCAGGAGAGTCTTGAAATCAATTTAGTGGGTCACCAGCATTTAAAAAAAAAATGAGATAGAATAAAATAGAAAATAGAAGACATTGCACATAGTAAGATTAATCTCCATTTTGATATTGCCAATTTAAGGTATTTGAAGGCCAAAATAATCCAGGACCATAATTTTTATAATACATGCTGAAATGAGATAGAAAAGTAGAGCCTTAGATTTATATGGAATAAGATTTTTGACATAAATATTTCAGTGAAAATATGTGTATGACATTGAGATTTCCAAGTATTTGCAATATTAAATGGATTGGATACCACAGAATTCCAGTATATAAAATTTTTCATTTTGAAAAGTCCCAGAAATAAAAAGGATTTTTACCAGTGTGTTCCATTTCCTTCAAGTTGGAAAGGGAGTGATATACTCCCCACTTAGCATGGCTTTGTTTCTATAGAAGATTTAAATTAATAGTTGTGTATTTATTATAAGAAGTTGAACCTTTGCTTTTCCTGTGAGCATTTTTAAGCACTTCAAACCTAAAATTGCCTTTTTGCGGTAGGTGGTGAGTATGAACATTCAGTTCGTGGAAGCAGCAGGCATTGCTTTGACTCTTGAAGATCCGTCCTTGTTAAGTTAGTGCAGGTGCTTAGATCATATATTCCCAGTTTTACATTAGTTTGATTAATTCTAATGATCATGATGAAGTGAGACAGGAGACTAAGCCTTAAAATCTCTAAGTAGCTATTTTCTACCTTGTAACACTATTCTGTTTCAGTTGTTGAAACACTCATTCACAACATGTTGAAAGTATTGAGGAAACCTGATACTGTACTGAGGGATTCTGTTTCTTTTAGTAAGAATCTGTTGGCAGCTGCCTGGTAGGGTGTCTTTCATATACTTTTGAAATCATTTATTGAGCACTTAAATGTCTTAGTATTGTACACAGTAAAAAGACCCTGACAAGGTGTATGCACTGAATACCTAAGAAGTTATTTCCTAACTATGTATCCAGTCATGTGTTTATAGTAAGGTTGCTAACAATTTATGTTGGGCCAGTACAAAGTAATGTGCATTTAATATGCATTATATTTTATTTCTTGTGTAAACATGCTGTTAGGAAGATAGACTGTTAAATTTACCAACCTACTACTACTGTCTTATGAACACAAAAATTTAAAAATTAATCCTTGTCATTTATAACTTTTAAATTCTATTTTTAAAAATAATTTTCCACATACTTTAAAAAGGCTTAATTCTGATTTTTGTTGGGATTTTGGAAATCCAGTATTGTCTTGATTTCTTTAGTTCATTAATATTTGTCATTAGGACTTAAAGATCATACTATTAATCTGATGCTGTAATTTAAAACTAGAGTGTCACCTAAAAGCAAAGCTTATTGAAAATAAGTCTAGGGATTTTAAAGTGTTTTTTTTAGTACAAATTGGAATATTTGTATATGAATAGTGCTGAGTGGGTAGAATTGCTTTTGTATTTAGCAAGTGGTAACAAAAATTTTTTGTAAATAAAATCAAGCTTTCTAAATTATTCTTACACTAATAAGCATTGTATCACCAAAAGACAGTGTTTCTTTATTAGAAATCTGATTATCAAAGGGTCATGTGTACAGAATAACCATAGTAAGGTATAGAAATTTAGAAAACCTTTCATAAAACATTTTTTAATTTTTACTTATTTTATTTCTATTTATTTATTTATTTGAGACAAGGTCTCTCTTGCCTGGGCTAGAGTGCAGTGGCATCATCATAGCTTGCTGCAACCTCAAACTCCTGGGCTCAAGCAGTCCTCTTGCCCTAGCCTCTCGAGTAACCACCACACCTGGCTAAATTTCCTGTTTGGTAGTGATGGGGGTCTTGCTATGTTACTAAGCCTGGTCTAGAACTCCTGGCCTAAAGCGATCGTCCTGCCCTGGCCTCCCAAAGTGTTAGGATTACAGGTGTGAGCCACTGCGCCGGGCCAATTTTTACTTATTTTAAATAAACCTATTTACTATATATTTTAATATTGTTTAAATTTTGCTTTCATAGTCATTATTTGGAGTTTTATGACTTAAGAGAAATAACTTTTGGAATGAAATAATATATCTGAAATTTTGCTTGTGTATTTGAGATGAGGATGCTGTGTGTTTATTTTGGGGT
Organism: Varecia variegata; assembly: GCA_028533085.1. Classification (NCBI taxonomy): domain Eukaryota; kingdom Metazoa; phylum Chordata; class Mammalia; order Primates; family Lemuridae; genus Varecia; species Varecia variegata. The sequence goes on along the minus strand of CM052436.1, from coordinate 76,027,473 downwards.
AGATAATGGGAAAGATTAACAATAAAAGAATTTTAAAGTGTTCAGGCTCTAACTTAAGCTACTAAATGATCTGCTTTTCTTTGATGAGTAGTATATTTTGTTTTGATATTTAAATACACAAAGGAACAAATTATTCCCACGTTGAAAGGTAAGATACAAGGCAATAGATGCTCATATTTTTGTATCTAATTTTTATTTCTGATCAGTAGCATTACTGTTGTGCCATTTAATTATATTGTTCTTTCTTTGAAAACTTAATTTGTATATTGACACAAATGCAGAATAGATGAGAAAATCTGGCATGTATGTGAATGTTTTGTTGTATAATACACATTGTACTTTTCTTAATTGTTTTTAACATGCAGTTAGGATAATTTGTTATAAATGTGTTTATGGCTTACCACAGCATATTAGGTAAAATTAACTTGCAGCATTTTATCATGGTTAGTGTTGTACAGTTCCCCATCATTTGTATTATGTAATTTGTATCTCTTATAAAATATAGCCTCAACTTTTGGGCTTCTTTGGTGCTTCATGGAATAAAAGGATATTGAATGTGAAAGAGACCAGAAGTTTCACGGTAGCAGAATAACCTTGTAAAAGACTACCTTAGGAATTAATGACTACGCTGTCATTCAAAATTCATTCAACAGGCTGGGTGTGGTGGCTCATGCCTGTAATCCTAGCACTCTGGGAGGCCAAGGCGGGAGGATTGCTCGAGGTCAGGAGTTCAAGACCGGCCTGAGCAAGAGCGAGACCCCGTCTCTACTAAAAAAATAGAAAGAAATTATCTGGCCAACTAAAAATATATATATATAGAAAAAATTAGCTGGGCATGGTGGCGCATGCCTGTAGTCCCAGCTACCCAGGAGGCTGAGGCAGTAGGATCGCTTAAGCCCAGGAGTTTGAGGTTGCTGTGAGCTAGGCTGACGCCATGGCACTCACTCTAGCCCGGGTAACAGAGCGAGACTCTGTCTCAAAAAAAAAAAAAAAAAAACCAAACAAACGAAAAAAAAAAAACCAAAAAATTCATTCAACAAATGAGTCCCTACTCCATGCTAGGCATGGTGCTAGATACTGAAAATACAAAAGCAAGATGGTTTTTGACCTCAAGCTGCTGTTTAAAGCAAATGCTAGTCACTTACCAGGGATTTTTGATTAGGGAATTCAGACATTGGCTAGGGGGCTATACTAGGCGATCTTTGGGATTCCTGTAGAACCCCTAGTCTGTAACTCTGTTAGTGGGTTAGTGATTGAGACTAGAAAATAAAGCATAGAAAGTAAGAGGGATGGCTGTTTAAAAATAAACAAATGTGCTAGCAGTTATTTAAGGTGGTGTCTGAAGTTAGAGACAAATAGAAATAAAGAGGTGCTGGATTGGGATCATGAATAAAAATAAAATTTACTCTCATGAGTCAAACTGTAGGGTTTTGAAATGAACTTAATAGTCAAAATTGAGTCAGATTTCAAGCCAAGGTCTTTGAAGAGGTTTATAATTGCTTGATATTCTGAAGATTTGAGATTCCAGTATCCATACTGGGAAAAACTTAAATATGTAAAACAATTTTGGTAATTTTAATTAAAAATATGGAAACAATTGGTTTCTTGGGCACTATATCTAGAATTGTTTCAGATATAAGACTTCCTTAAAGAGAAGCTTTCTTTATTTCCCAAATAATACGTTTAACAAATTACTTTTAGAAAAGAAATTTTCATTTACTTTAAGCTGATCTTAAATTTTGTTTATTTGTTGGAGCGAACTTAACACCTCTTTAGTCAAACAGGGTTGGGGTGCAAAGTGTTCTGTCCATTAAGTTTTTTAAGCACTATATTTTTAAAAACTGATGTTTTTCATGAATTCTAAAATGTCTTAAATAGTTTTGAATCTAAATGGATACAGAATATAATTTAATGTCATGCTGACTCAAGACTTCTTAAATATCAATTACTATACTCAGTTGAGTTGGGGGTAGGGGACAATTGAGATATAAAATTATTTTCCCTGGCCTATGCAAAGCCCTCAGATTGTCTTGCTTTTTGAAGCAGTTTTTGTGTTTGCGTCTTGTAATTTTCCTCTCTCCTTAGGCTGTCAGCTGTCACCTAGCATCTATCATTTAGTATTTCTGTTGCCAGAAGTCAGTTCCCTTTCTAATTTATTGTTAGAACTAAGCTGTATGTTGAGAAACTATGTGTACAAGTGATTGGTTTATAAATAAGCAATTGAATTTGCCCAGATTCTTTATTAGATCAGAATTATAAGATTTATTTGAATCTTTAGAATATTTGATCATGCTTGTGAGATTTTTAAAAGAAAATTCTATTCTTAAGTATAGTTTACATGTCCTCATTGAATACTCAACTTTTAAATCCTTTTAAAGTATTATTTTTTTAAATTCTTTAAAATTATTCTTTAATAATTTAAAATTTTTGAGGTCTTGTTAGTCTTTCAAATTCCTTGCCCAATCTATCTATCTATCTATATATATATATATATATTTTTTTTTTTGGAGACAGAGTCTCACTCTGTTGCCCGGGCTAGAGTGCTGTGGCGTCAGCCTAGCTCACAGCAACCTCCAACTCCTGAGCTCCAGCAATCTTCCTGCCTCAGCCTCCCGAGTAGCTGGGACTACAGGCATGTGCCACCATGCCCGGCTAATTTTTCTCTATATATTTTTTTTTAGCTGTCCATATAATTTCTGTCTACTTTTAGTAGAGACGGGGTCTCGCTCTTGCTCAGGCTGGTCTCGAACTCCTGAGCTCAAACAATCCACCCGCCTTGGCCTCCCAGAAT
>CM052436.1:75840758-76024582 GCA_028533085.1 Varecia variegata | reverse complement strand
GGGACATCAAGGCAAAACAGCTTTCCTAATTTCTTGGTGTTTAGTTGCTATCCCCTGTGTGTGGTTTTGTTTGTTATTGAGTGAAGTTGTCATTCCCCATACACCCTGCCTGGTTGCAGAAAGGATTGGAGCCTCATAGGCAGGGTTCAGAAGAATATCCAGTTCTCCTTTTTGTCTTATCCTTCCTTTAACTCCTTCTTCATCCCATTCTCCCTCACTGTATTGGGTTTGTCTGTTAACCTCCTGTCTTCTTTGCTCACCCTAACTAACCATGCCACCTTTCAGCTCCTCTCTCCCTTTCCGCTAGTGAGTCTTGCCCCCTTGTTGAGGTGTTCTTTTTCCACAAGAGCAGGGTAATTACTGTAATATGAAATATGTGGGGAGCGAAGTATAAAGCAAACCAGAATAAGGGAGAAGTTAGTAACCACAGGTAATTTATTCTTTTTTCCTCCCTCAATTTCTGAACCTCAGTTGTTTTCTAATCTGTAAAATGGAGATAATGATACCTACTTAGTAGAAGGTATTTGTTAGAATTAAGCACGAGGTACAGAGTTCTCACCAGGTAGATACTTATTAAGTTGCCAGTTACCTTTCTCCTTTTCCTTTATTTTCAGTTATAGTTCCTGCTTGAGCACTAAAGATGCTTTTCATATTTATCAGGAAATATAAGTGTTAACAAAGTGGTTTTGAGTTTAGTTTGGCAAAATATTTCTTGCTGTAGAATGCTGTCCAGTTAATATGGCAACAAATACTGTAGGGCTGGAGTATACTCTAGCTGATTGTAACAGCAAGAATAAAAATTAGAACTTCGCAGTGCTGTACATTTGCAGAGTACTATTACTTATTTTTTAAATTTTTGGGATTTTTTTGAAGGAGAATTTTTATTTTTATGTACAGAAAACTCAACAGTATACATTTAACCCAGTTTAGTGGCAAGTTCTTTAGCCTTTGCCTTTTCCAGCTTGGCAATGCGAGCCGTAGATTTCGGACCCAGGACTGTTGCCTCTGCAGTGACGGCAGATCTTATCGTATTTGTCATTGTAATTGGTCCTGATATCTTCCACCAGCTTAGTCAGACCTCCTGTGTCTTCCAGGATAACCTGCATGAAGGTGATAGTGGTACAGGTCTTCCTGTGAACTAGACACCCCAGTCTGGCCTTCCCTTTGATAACGCAATAAGGGACCCCTAGCTTCTGACGCAGGGCAGGCAAGAAGACAACCAGCTTGATGGGATCCACTTCCTGTGCAGTTACCACCAGCTGAGCTTTCTTGATCTTACCAAGGTGGTGACAGTATTAACCCCTGCTTCAGGACACATGGTCTCTTAGTGGGGACATCTCCTTTGCCAGCAGCTTTCTTCTCAGCCTGAGCTGACGGTCTCTGCTTCTTCTCTTGCTTTTTCTCCCATCTGTTCTTGTGGGCCAGTTTAAGTGGTTGAGTAGCTGTTTGGCAGTCCAAGACCTGGGTGAGCTTGTTAATCACAGGAGGCACTTTCAGCTGCTTATAGAGGAAATCTCTTTGCCGCTGCAATCAGATGTAGCCAGGCCATTTGACAGAGTGAGTGAAGTCCCTTTTGGGCTGGATATACTGTCCAATGCCAAAGTTCTTAGGCCTTTTCTCAAATAAGAGATTTACTACTTTCTTGGCCTCCTGCTTCTTCATGACAACAGGGGCCAGGGCCACCTTCTGTCCCTTTGCCTATTTTCCTTTTGGCATCTCGAGTGGCTGGAGGAGAGCTATTATTTAAAGTAGATTCCATAAGTATGAAATTTGATGAAATCATTCCTGGTAATCCACGTTAACTTGCATACTGGACTGGGCGTGGTGGCTCATGCTTATAATCCTACCACTTTGGGAGGCCAAGGTGGGAGTATGTCTATAGGCCAAGAGTTTGAGACCAGCCCGGGCAAGAGCAATACCCTGTTCCTACAAAAAATTAAAAAAATTAGCCAGGCATGGTGGCATGTGCCTGTAGTCCCAGCTACTTGTGAGGTTGAGGCCAGAGGATTGCTTGAGCTCAGGAGTGTGAGGTTGCAGTGAGCTATGATGATGCCACTGCACTCTAGCCTAGGCAACACAGTGACACCCTCTCTAAAAACAATGACACCTACAAAAACCATGCATTGTGATGGGATAGTTCATGTGACTGTCTCTTGAGTTTCAAGTGACTGGACAAGATAATTTAAGGAAAGACTGCCTTATTAGGAAATGACTCATTTAATGTAACTCTTCATCAAGTGGCCCAGTTGAGTTGACATGTAAAATTAACCATCACATTTTTCCCCACAATAAACATTTTCCCTTCCATATTTTTCTGCAGACAGATGCACCACCAGGAATGGAGTTACAGTCATGGTATCCTGTTATAAAGCAGGAGGGTGACCATGTTTCTCAGACACATTCATTTTTACATCCCAGGTGAGTTGGTCTTCATTTGCTTTTCATTCATGAATGCATGCATTCATTCATTCATTCAACAGCTATATGCCACATACTATTCTAGGACCTGGGAAATTATTGTTTAGTTTCAGGCTTTCTTGTTAATTATAGATTATGTTTAAAAATTCAAAATTGTTTTAAAATAAGTACATTGGGTTTAATATGTTTTGTTTATTATTACAGGGAAATTGTAGGAGAATTATATTGTTTAGTCATTCTTATTAGAAAAAAATTCAAAGAAAGAATCTAAAGTAAACGGAATTGTAAATTGTATTGAATATTTGATATAACCTTTATGTGGTATTTCTGTGTTTTTTCTAAAAATAGGTCATTTTCTTTTTGTCCTGAAGTAAAAAAAATGAAAGTTCTCCTTTATTTCTTTACTTTTCTTCAGGAGGTAAACCAACTTTTCAGGAGTTCAGTGTGCAACTTTGATATTGTAAAAAGAAATTCTTTTGAAATTAGAGCTTTCATAATAACCATACTTCTTAAAATCAAGTATTCACGTTTTCTATAAAAGTACCAAACAGATTCTAAGCTTTTTAATTATTGATTCCTAGATTTTTATCTGCTGCTATAAATCTATGTTCCCTTCAAGCATGGTGAGGATTCTCAGTCTTACTGTTTACATTTGCACAGTTACTACCATACCTATTGTGTTTGAAGTATGTCTTTTGGACACTATTAAACCTGTCGGTTTTCTGAGCAGAAAACTGAGTTTTTGGCCCAAGAATTTATGTGATTGATAAAGGGAGACAGTATAGATGTCCTGTACAAAGAAAATGAGATGTAAGAGATTATCTGGAGTTTAGGAGATGAAGTGTTATATCAGTTAAATGGTTGTATCTTTTTGCTAAAGGTTACTCAGAATACAGTTACAAATATGATACTTAAATATCTAGCTCAAATTTGTTCCATGATCCTCTCAGATAATCTACTGAGCAATTTTATATGAGTTTGTAGCAAAATTGGTAGTTATCTCTTCAATCTTAATTTTGTACAATTTATTATTTCTCTTTTATCAAATGAGTAAGAAGTACTAAAATATTTTAAGGAGATTGCTCAGTGGGGTTGATACAGGGAGAACTGCCCAGTAGCTGTGCAGCATTCAGAGTGCCTGTTCTCTCTCTGAGCTATGTAAGAAGGGCTCTGGGAGCTCCTCATTGGGCCTATTGTGAGTCGGGCCGTGGCCATGCAGTAAGCTGCCTCACCATAGCAAAGGGCCAGGATCATCCCCTGCTTTGAGGGGTACTGGGCAAGAAAGCAGTCCTCCAGAGTAGCTACAGTTTGTTTTCTGTGTAGAATAAACGGTGCCTACTTAGGGCTGTCTAATAGCTCTATTGGTGCTTCATGCTTTTAGTCCTCAGGTGGTTTGGATGGAAAGAAAAGATTATTATTTTCTTTCCCAGTGAGTATCTTTTTAGTGCTTAGAAATTATTTGCAAAGCAACAAAAATCCCTCATAATTTCATACTTAATGTCTAAAGTGCTGATTTTTTTCCCAGTAATTCTTTTGTGTGACCCTTATTTTTCTGAGTTGTAATATTGTCTGTCTGGTTAAAAAAATTGAGTTTAATGATAGATATGTTACATATTTTTATTTTTACATAAATATAATATGTAATATATGTCTTATTTTGCCTGTGTTTTCAGTTACTACTTATACATGTGTGATAAAGTGGTTGCCCCAAATGTGTCACTCACTTCTGCTGTATCCCAGTCTAAAGAGATCACAAAGACAGAAGCAAGTAAGTCTGTATCAAGACAGTCAGAGAAGCCTCACAGTAGTAGTAAATATCACAAAACAGTGTCTTATCCAGATGTCTCACTTGAGGAACAGGAGAAAATGGATTTAAAAACAAGTAGAGAATTATGTAGCCGTTTAGGTAAGTATTCAGAAATTATCTTTTTAAAATTAAATATGTAATAAATGCATTTATTCAGCATTTTCAAAGAAGATTTCTATCTAAGCTAATTTTCCAGATAATTGAAGCTTTTACCTTAAAAAAATGCTACCTTTCACATTTCTTTGAACCTCAGTTGCTGTACTTTTCTGGCATGGTGACAGCTGTAGAGGCTAATGAGATAGATCTATAGAGGCTACCTGGCTTCACACTGCAAGTCATTTTTGCCTGATTTTTTTTTTGTCTTTCCTACCTTTTCTTTGCTGTCAGATTTCTTCAGTCGGTCTTTATTTTTCTTTCTAATTTGTTGTGAACTGAGAAACCATTTAACTAATGGTTAAGAAGTATATGTAAGTGAGAGTAGTTAGGTATAGAACTCAGGGATACTTAGTCATGGAATAAAACAAGGATTAAAAGCTCCTGGGAGCCAGGCAGATGGCATAAATGTAAAATACTGGCTGGTCATCTGAAAGAAAAGTGTCACTTTTCTGCCCACTTACCATGCTTTTTAAAATACTGTGGATCAAGTAAGACATGTCTGCTTAAATGTTGCCTGTGTTACCCTCTGCATATCAGCGCAGCTTTGCCTAGTGCTTAGGCAATGTGACAGTTATTTTAACTGCCTTGGAACAGTTGGAGAATCCTCTAGTTATTTAACCTTTTATAGAGAATTGAGACTCTTGAGGGTTTTCTATAATTTTGAGGTGTTTTGTTTTTTGTTATGTTTTGTTTTTAGAGACAGGATCTCTCTGTGTCACCCAGGCTGTAGTACAATGGTGTGATCACAGCTCACTTTGGCCTCCAACTCCTGGGCTTAAGTGATCCTCATGCGTCAGCCTCCAAAGTAGTTGGGACTACAGGTGTACGCCACTGAGCCCAGCTGGTATTTTAATTTTTTTGTAGTGACAGGTTTTCACTATGTTGCCCGGGTTGGTCTAGAATTCTTGGTCTCAAGCGATCTTCACACCTCAGCCTCCCCAAAGTGTTGGGATTACAGGTGTGAGTCACCTGATCAGGGCTCCCAGCCCTAATTTTGAGATTTTTAAAACTCAGTTTTCTTTGGATTTAAATATGGTAAACAAAAATTAGTAATGTACTATTATGCCATATTTACATTGTGTTTTATTTCCCAAATTAATTAATTTTAGTGACTTTTTTAGTTTGTCATACTTCTTTTAAAAGTTTTAATCTAATTTTATTTTTTGACAAATAATAATTGTACATATTCATGGGGTACACAGTAATATTTTAATACACATAATTATAGTGATCAGATCAGGGTAATTAGTATATCCATCATCTCAAACATTTATCATTTCTTTGTGTTGAGAATATTCAATGTCCTCCTTCTAGCACTTTGAAATCATATTAACTATAGTCATCCTACATTATAGAACACTAGAACTTCTTCCTCCTATTTAGCTATAATTTTGTATCCTTTAATAAGTCCCTCCTTATCTCCTCCTTCCTCCAACCATGCCCTATCTCTGGTATCCTCTGCTCTACTTTTTACTTACATGAAATCAACTTTTTTTAGCTTGCGCATATGAGTGTGAACATGTGGTGCTTAGCTTTCTGTTTCTGGCTTATTTCGCTTAACATAATGTCTTCTAGTTTCATCCATGTTGGCACAAATGACTCTAGTGACTTTTTAAAAATTGTTGAGATATAATTTACATACCATAAAATTTACCCTTTTAAAGTGTACAATTCAGTGGTTTTTAGTATATTCACAAAGTTGTGCAACCATAACACTAATTCTAGAACAATTTCATCACTCCAAAAAGTAACCCTGTAATCCATTAGCAGTTACCCCCATTTTCCCTTTTCCTGTTGCCTCTGGCAACCACTAATCTTTTTTCTATCTGTATGGATTTGCTTATTCTGGACATTTTATATAAGAGGAATCATACAATATGTGGCTTTTTGTGTGGGGCTTCTTTCCCTAAGCATAATGTTTTCACAGTCCATGTTGGTGCACATATCAGTACTTTTTATGGCTTAGTAATATTCCTGTGTGGATATTATGACACATTTTGTTTTTTCATCAGTTGATGGACATTGCCTTGTGTCCACTTTTTGGTTATTATGAATAATGTTGCTGTGAACACAGTGTACAAGTTTTAGTGTGGACGTGGGAGCCTGTACCATTTTACATTGCCACTAGCAGCTTATGAAGGTTTCAATTTCTGCTCATCTTTGTCAACACTTGTTATTGTCTATCTTTTGAATATAGCCATCCTAGCTAGTGCTTGTAAAGTGGTGTCTCATTGTGGTTTTGATGGCAATTCCCTGGTGAATAATGATGCTGAGTATCTTTTCACGTGCTTCTTGGAAATTGCTTATCTTTGGAGAAATTTCTTTCAGATCCTTTGCTTTTTCTTTTGAGACAGGGTTTCACCCTGTTAACCCAGGCTGGAGTACAGTGGCATGATCATAGCTCACTGCAGCCTCAAACTCCTAGGCTCAAGTAATCCTCCTGCCTCAGCCTCCTGAGTAGCTGGGAGTACAGGCACATACCACCATTGCTGGCTACCTTTGCCTATTTTTAAATTGGGTAATTTGTCTTTTTACTGTTGAGTTGTTAAGAATTCTTTACATATTCTGGATGCTAGATTCTTGTCAGATACGATTTGCCATTCTGTCAGTTTTCTTTTCATATTGTTATTGTCTCTTGGAGCACAAAAGTTTTAAATTTTTATGAAATCCAATTTATCTATCTTTCCTTTGGTTTCTTATTTTAGGTGTCATATCTAAGAAACCATGGCCTAATCCAAGGTCAGAAAGATTTACATTTAAGGGTTTTAGCTCTTACATTTAGGTCTTTGATCCATTTTGAGTTAATTTTTATATATGGTGTGAGGTCCAATCTTATTGTTTTGTATATGGATACAGTTGTCCATTTGTTGAAAAGACTGTTCTTTTCTGATTGAATTGCCTTGTCACCTATATTAAAAAAACAATTGCTTATAAAAGTATGGGCTTATTTATTTCTGGACTCTGAATTCTGTTGTACTGATCTACATGTCTGTCCTTAAGCCAGTGCTACACAGTTTTGATTTCTGTAGCTTTGCAGTAAGCTTTGAAATTGGGAAATGTGAGTCCTCCAACTTTATCATTCCTTTTCAAGATTGTTTTGGCTATTTTGGATTCTTTGCATTTTCATGTGAATTTTAGAATCAGCTTGTCAGTTTCTGCAAAAAAACCAGCTGGGATTTTGATAGGGATTTGCACTAAGTAAGTAGATCAATTTGGGGAGTTTTACTATCTTCACAATATTAAATCTACTAGTCCATGAACTTAGGATGTCTTTCTATGTATTCAGATCTTTAATTTCTTTTAACATGTTTTACAGTTGTCATTATACATGTTTTACACTACTTTTGTTAAATTTATTTCTAAGTATTTTATTTTTTGATTTAATTTATAAATGGAATTGTTTTCTTAATTTCATTTATTAATTTTTCTAGTGACTTTTTAACAAGAGTAATATTCATACTTTGTTACTTGATTTTTTTTTCCTCTTAAAGATTCATCAATCTCAAGTAATTCTACAAGTAAAAAAAAGGCTGAGTCTACTGCTTGCAGCTTAGTCAGAGACCCAGTCAAAGTGGGACTTGCCCATGATGCTGCAGCTTCATCTCCACTTCTTGTCAAAGATGGCATTTGTGAGGATGATAAGGGAAAAATCATGGAAGAAGTGATGAGAACTTATGTAAAACAACAAGAAAAACTGAACTCAATTTTGCAAAAGAAGCAACAACTTCAAATGGTAAAATCATTATCTAAATGATAGTCCATTATGAAAAGATACTTTTGCATATTCTTAGTAAGAAAAGTCAAGATGAGATGCTATAATTGTACTTAAGATTATTCATACTTTGACACTGATAAGCAATTTTAAATTTTTAGAGAAAATAGTTTTTCAAGATAATTACTTCCCTATAGAACTGATATGATAGTTGAATTTTAGATATTTTCTGTCCTATTTTTTCCTGAATTGAAATTTCTAACATGATGGAAATAAAGTAAAAATTGTATTCTGATTCTTTACATTACAGGAAGTGGAAATGTTAAGTAGTTCAAAAGCAGTGAAGGAACTTACTGAAGAACAGCAGAATTTACAGAAAGAGCTTGAATCTTTGCAGAATGAACATGCTCAAAGAATGGAAGAATTTTATGTTGAACAGAAAGATTTAGAGAAAAAGTTGGAGCAAGTAATGAAGCAAAAATGTACCTGTGACTCAAATTTAGAAAAAGACAAAGAGGCTGAATATGCAGCACAGGTAAGAATTACTCAGGTGGTGCCCTTTCAACTGGAAATGGAAGCTGTTACTTCTCTAAAGGAATTACTTTTTGTCAAACTCATTGTACTAGGTTAGATTTCAAAATAGATAATTCTTTTAAATACAACTTTATGCTTCTTTGTCCAAGATGATTTTTTGACCTTTATTGCTTTATTAGTTTAAACTTTTATTGGATTTCTGTAATTTAGTTACCTAATTTGCTAATCTCTAGCTCTCTGAATATCAACTCTGGTATTATTTTAATGTAATATATGGGCTTTCAAATGTACAATTTAAGAAACGTGAACTGTTGCTCATTATGTTGAGAAGCGCTGGAGCAAAAATAAATAAGCAACTCATTTTGGTAATAATAGCTTACAATTTAAGGAAGATAAATAACTAACATTAGCAGACTGTGATGAGAGGTATAGCAAAGTATAGGGCATAATGAAAGTATTGTCTATAGGTGTTCATTCCTTCTGATCCTCTGCCCCTCAATTTAATGTCCTGTCAAATGTCAAATTAATAGTATTGGATATTCAAGGGATTTAGTATATGTGAAATCGTTCATTTTGTAAAGATTAATTTGAAAGTAAGTTTTTGCTATGATAGGAAGATTAAATAGAGAAACAAAACTGAAAACTGACACAGCCTTTTAAATCACACAGTTGGCAGAACTGAGACAGAGATTGGACCATGCCGAGGCTGATAGGCAAGAACTCCAAGATGAACTCAGACAGGAACGGGAAGCAAGACAGAAGTTAGAGATGATGATAAAGGAGCTAAAGCTGCAAATTTTGAAATCATCAAAGACTGCTAAAGAATAGAAACTGTTAAAGAGACTCATCTGTGTATTATTTACAGGGGTTTTTTTGTTTGTTTGTTTGTTGCTTGCTTTGGTAATTGAATTCTGAACAGTTTATCTGCATGAACATAACTAGGCATTCTATCCATTTGTAGATTAGAGAAAGTGAAGAGATTATATATTAGTACATAAATTTTTACATTTTCCAAATGAATGAAAATGTATGTTTCTTTGTATTTTTTTTTTAAATCAACTTAGTAACAATACTATATGGTTTCAACTAGTAGATAATCTGCCTATATTTCTAATGCAAACTTAATAATTGTATACTTTTTAAAAGCTGCAGTATGTGATGGAAAATAGCTGTGGTCAATTTTGTTACCCATATTTCAGACTCAATTTTAGATACAATGTTTGCTTCATATTTCAGATATATAATATAGAGCTACTCAAGGAGTTGAATCTCCATTTTTCTCATTAACACAACTCCTTTGTAAGTTGATATAGTATACTCATTATTATATGCAAAATTTACTTTTATTCAGATTGTGGAATGAATTTCCACCAGTTCTCTTTTTGATGTCTCCTAAGAGGAATTTCATTGAGGGTATAGCACACCCCATGGGCACAGTGGGGAAGGGCAACATGCATTGTTATGCACTGCTGCTAAACACAAGAAGCAGTTGTAATTTGTTTTTCAGTTTAAATGTGGTTATATTTAGAAGTTTTTTTATACAGCAACTTCAGAAAAATAAAATATCATAATTTCTGAACTTTTGTTTATGTTGTTAATAGTGGTGTGAAAATATTAATGTTCTTGAGAAAAACTGATAGCATTGGTGCACATCAGTTTCTATACAATCTGTAATCCTCCTGTACAGTTTTTATATGTAGTTATGGGTCTTACTGAAATTTATATAATAGATTTGTTTTCCTTTAAGTTGTAAAATATTAAACACTTTGAAGTTTATTTTGCATTTTTGTATGTTTAAATGTAAAGTCTTACCAAAATTTGCACGAATGGACCATTTTCAATTGCTACTTAATATCAAAATCAGGAATTTACTGTCAACTGATAGTGTGCGATAGGTGAATATAGGACAGTTTAGTTATCTGGTACTAAAAGCTTTTTAGATAACTTTTAGAAGACAAAGGAATTCCATAGTTTGGAGGGGCAACATCTTCTGCACTTTGTTTTTTGCACAGAAAAGTCCGTCATTCTCTAATGGCACATTTCATATTAGTTAATTCTTGGCTTAAAAGATACTAGGTGAACTTCTTAGTATGCATTTTTAAAGGACATTTCCTGAAACTGTTAATACCATTAATTGACATTATCCCATGAATTTTTTGTTTTTCATGTTCTTTTATTAATATAAGGTACTATATGAAATTACTTAGAGAGCTAAATTTATTTTTAAAATAAATTAGCTAGGGTTAAGGTTATATACTATTTCCAGCATAAAAGGTCGATACTATTATAATGGTGTAGAACTTTAAAAAATCACTAGGTTTTCATTTAACTAGTTATTTTCATATTTTACTTAATGGCACTCACATATCCAAAAAGAATTTTTGTACTTCACCAAATATAGTTTCTTTACTAAATTGAATATGATCTAAATGTATATTTTTTGTTTTCCCATTGGAAAGTTAAAAGTTCCATTTAACTTTTCAATATAGTTGAGGCTTATTATATTAACTCTGTGATTTGATTTGTTGATTCTTGGAATCTCTTCGAGGAGGAACAAATATTAAAATGACATGCAGAAAGAAATATTTAAAATGACTTTTCTCCCAATGTCATTTATTTAGATCTAGAGAAAGAAAAATCACAGACTAGTTTTATTTTAGTTGTGAATTAGTTGTGTCACAGCTTAGCTTTTTGGGAGACAACCTCAAGCACCTATAATTTCATTTATTTTTCTGATTCACTCAGAACCTTTCAGCTTATGTTACTTAGTAAGTGATGAACTTAAGTTTCAACCCAAAACTTATAAATTGCTGCAATCTTTGAAATATGTTACTTTAAAATTCTACGTGGTGCTTAAACACCATTAAATTATTATAAACTCATAATTTAGAATTGAGTGAAGAAATATTTTTTCTAGTCCTTTCCATAATGAAAATTTGCCACATTGTATAGTCTTTGTTTTCCAAGAGATACTTTGATGTGCCATAGGTTTCTGTCTAACTTCCTTGAACATGGTTTTCTTTAGTCAATTGTAAATATTATACCTATTATTATTAAAGGTAACTTTAAACTGCACCACATAGCTTGAAAACAATATAGAGATTTTGTAATGCCTTAAAAGTGGCCTCTACTAAAATATCCATATAAAACTTATTCTTCTGTTCTTTGCATGCTCATTTTGTATGTTGGTTGCTAGCTTAAAGTTTGATTTGGTGTTAATTTTTGTGTGCCAAATTCACTAGGCAAGAAGATTTTCCCTCGGACTTCATAATATTGTACTTTTAAGGGAAAATATAAAAATGTTTACTCTATAAAGCTGCATTAAAGGAACAGCCTATAAAAAGTTTTCTTAGAGCATCTTTAGAAGGAAGAAGGGTAGAGTATTAGCTAGCTTGGGTGATGGATGGTAATTGTTTCTGTAGTCTAAATTTTATGAGACAAATAAATTTATAAAGTTGGTAAGTGTAAAACCTCCTGCTGCCATTGAGGAAGCTCTTAAACTACCCTAAATTTTTCAAATGTTGCTTGTAACAATGAAAAGATTTGACCATCAATTTAATTTTGGCTTGTGCTTTAGTTTTTGTAAAGCATATACTTTTCCTTGAATTTCTGTGTTCATGGGAGTTAGGGTGTTTTATGCTTCTTGAACTAATTTTATAACATATTTAATATATTACCAGTTAAGATATAAAGTCATCTGTACATGTTGAATTATAAAGCAGTTACTAAAGTAGGTGAAATAGACTGAGTGCTATGATATTTGCAGGTTTTCTGTATCTTTTAGAAGTCATGATAGAGCAACCAGTTTATTTGCACATTTGTGGCTTCTGTTTGAAATAAAGTAGAATGATAAAACTCTAGTAATATAAAATGTGTCAAGGTATTTCTCTAGAATTAATTGCAAAGCTGGTGCTGATGAGTTTTGATCAGCTTCTAAAAATTTCTTCTCAATTGTAAGACTTATGTTTTTATTGCTTAGGGAAGAATTGTCATTTTCATTTGCCCTTTATGCATTTAATCCATGATAAGACATCAAAAATTAATACAATGAAAAATTGTGCTCATACTGTACATCAATTTCTGTGCTTGAAACTACTTGTTAATAGTTTTTATTGAAGCTGTCAGCAATAAGGGACTGCTGTATTATACATTGTGGAATTGAATAATTTAAACAGAGCTTAAAATTTTTTTCTAGTCTAGGATACTTAAGCATTTCCATTATTGGAAGAAAAGCATATGGGTAATTTTATATTGCATCTTGTTTAAAAGGACAGGCTTTTTTTTTTGACAAAATCTTTTCATTTAAATGACTTCTAAATTATGTAATGTTATTTGGAGCTTATTTAGTAATAGAATTAAATGTCTTATGTAGTGCTACAGTTTTTGAATTAGAAAGTGATAAAATATAAAAACAAAAAATTAAGCCCAGAAAAAAAGTGTATTAAATTAGTTTAATATAAAAGAAGTTTATAAGATTTTTTCTTCAATATAGATACCTCACTTGAAAATAAAGAAAGCACAGCATACTTAACATAGTTCTAGTAAAAATGTCCTACTAAGACATTTGCTAAATGTAGGACATCTTTTGGAGAATTAAAGATTGTGAGAAATAAAATATAGTTGCTTTTAACCATCCTGTTAGAAGTATTTGTTTATCCTGATAATTTTAAGCCAACATAGTAGTCTTAAATTATTTCTGAATTTCTAATCTGTGAAGGCAGTAAATGAAATATCTGTTCTGCAACTGTTAAAACAAATTTTTGACTACATTGACCATAATACAGTTTAAAGTTTTGCCAATGATGTACAGTTTTATGGTTAAAATTGCTGTGGTTAGTTGCATTACATGACACACAAAACTGTCCTCTACCTCACGTGAAATAAATATTTTATATGGTTTTACTAAAAAATAAGACTCATCTATTTGGTCACTTAGTTTACAAATTTTGAATTATATTTATTGAAACATGACATACTGTGCTCTTAGCTTATACCTCAATTGTATTTTGTGCTGTTTTCCATTTTCATGCCATGTAAATAACTTGTATAGATTGTGGATCAAATTCCAAATAAAAACTTTTAATGCCAATGAAATGTGATTGAAATTCATCTCAGTATCTCCTGAGGAAACTTTCTTGACCTCTTAGATTGGCATTTTCCCCTTTTGTTCCTTTGAAGTCTATTATTTATTACACACAAACTGATTAACTTGAAAAACCTATTTTATTATAAAATATGGAATTTTATGCAATACTTCCGATGAAAATACCAGCATTTGTGATTATTCTCTCTCATAATATGTGTACTTTTGCTTTAACATTTTTCCACCATTCCTGGTGTAAGTTACCTATTACTACGTAACAGATTACCCCAAAATTTGGCATCTAAAAACAAAAATATTATCTCAGAGTATCTGGGGGTCAGAAATCCAGGAGCAGGTTAGCTTGCTATTTTGGCTCAGGTGCTCTTACAAAGTTGCAGTTCAGATGTTACCCTGGGCTGAAGTTATCTGAGAGCTTGTTGAGCTGGAGGATCTGCTTCCTGTTGACAGGCACAGTTCCTCACTATGTGGACCTCTCCCTGGAGCTGTTCACAACTTTGTGGCTGGCTTACCCCAAATAAGTGATCCAAAAGAAAAAGCAATGCTGCAATTTCTTTTTGACCTAGATTCTAAGTCACTCACTGTCAACTTTTGCTTTGTCTTATCACAGGAGGGGATTACATGAGGGTATGAATACCAGGAGACAGGGATCACTGGGGGCCATCTTAGACCCTGGCTATGATATCCTCCAAATTTTAATTTTTAAA
The DNA here is from genome assembly GCA_028533085.1 of Varecia variegata. NCBI lineage: Eukaryota > Metazoa > Chordata > Mammalia > Primates > Lemuridae > Varecia > Varecia variegata. The sequence continues at coordinate 76,010,147 of CM052436.1, read as the reverse complement.
TTTTTTTGTGGGAAGATGTACATAACGAAATTTACCATTTTAACCATTTTTTAAAAAAATTTCAGCTTATTATGGGGGTACAAAAGTTTAGGTTATGTATATTGCCCATGCCCACCCCCGACCGCCGCCCCCCCAGTCAGAGCTTCAAGCGTGTGCATTCCCCAGACAGTGCACATTGCACTCATCATGTAGGTATACACCCATCCCCTCCCCCCACCCCCCACATCTGTCTGACACCCAATTGGTGTTATTCCCAAATGTGCATTTTAACCATTTTTAAGTGTACAATTCAGTGACATCTAAGTACATTTACAATGTTGTGCAACTATCTGGAAAAGTTATTTCCAGAACTTTTTCATCATCCGAAACAGAAACTCTGTACCTATTAAACAGTAACTCCCTATTCCCTTCCTAGCAGCCCGTGTTAACCTTTCTTCTACTTTCTATGAATTTGCCTATTCTAGGTACCTAAGGGAATCAAAATATTTGTCCTTTGTGTCTGGCTTATTTCATTTAGCATGGTGCTTTCAATGTACATCTATGTTGTTGCATGTATCAGAATTTCATTCCTTTTCATGGCCAAATCATACTCCATTGTATGATTGTTGGATCATATGGTAATTCTATATTTAACTTTTTGAGGAACCACCCGTTTTCCAGCAGGGCTGCATCATTTTACATTCCCACCAGGAATGCAGGTGGGTTCCAGTTTTTCCACATCCTTGACAACATGTATTTTCCATTTTACTGATATAGCTATCCCATTGGGTGTGAACTGTTAGTACATTGTGGTTTGGTTTTCATTTCCTCAGTGACTAGTGATGCTGAACATCTTTTCATGACACTTAATGGCCCATTTGTGTATCTTTGGAGAACTGCCTATTAAGGTCCTACACCCATTCTTTAAATTGAGTTGTTTTTTGTTCAGTTGTAGGAGTTTTTTTTATAAGCATATATATTGGATATTAATTCTTTATCAGAATATGGGATATGCAAATATTTTCTCCTATTCTGTGGTTTGTCTTTTCACTCTTGATAGTGTCCTTTGATGCACAAAAGCTTTAAATTTTGATGAAGTCCAGGTTTCTATTTTTTTCCCTTTTGTTGCCTGTACTTTTGGTGTCATATCCAAGAAATCATTGCCAAATTCATTATCATGAAGATTTTCTCCTATGTCATCTTCTTCTTCTCCTCCTCCTCCTCCCCCTCGTCCTCTTCCTCCTTCTCCTCCTTCTTCTTCTCCTTCTCTTCCTTCTCTTTCCCCTCCTCCTCCTCTTTCCTTCTTCCTTCTTCTTCCTTCTTTTTCCTACTTTTTTCTTCCTTCTCCTTCTCCTTCTTCTTCTTTTTTCTTCTTTCTCCTTCCTCCTTCCCTTCCTCTTTCCTCCTTCCTCCTTTTCCTTTTCCTCTTCTCCTCCTCCTGCAGTTACGTGTTCACAGCTCACAGCAGCCTCGAACTTCGGGGCTCAAGTGGTCCTACCTCAGCCTCCTGAGTAGCTGGTACAGGTATGCACCATCACACCTGGCTAATTAAAAAAAAAAATTATTTTATTTTATTTTTATTTCAGCATATTATGGAGGTACAAATGTTTAGGTTACATATATTGCCTTTGCTCCTCCGGAGTAAGAGCTTCAAGCATGTCCATCCCCCAGACTGCACCCATTAGGTGTGATTATACCTTTCCTCCCCCCTCCCACCTGCCTGACAACCAATGAATGTTACTACTATATGTGCACCAAGTGTTGATCAGTTAATACCAATTTGATGGTGAGTACATGTGGTGCTTGTTTTTCCATTCTTGTGATACTTCACTTAATAGAATGGGCTCCAGCTCTATCCAGGATAAAACAAGAAGTGCTAGATCACCATTGTTTTTTTGTGGCTGAGTAGAACTACATGGTATACATATACCACATTTTATGAATCCACTCATGTATTGATGGACACTTGGGTTGTTTCCACATCTTTGCCATTGTGAATTATGCTGCTAAAAACATTCAAGTGCAGGTGTCTTTTTTATAGAATGTCTTTTTTCCTTTGGGTAAATGTCCAGTTATGGGATTGCTGGATCAAATGGTAGTTCTACTTGTAGCTCTTTGAGGTGTCTCCATACTAGTTTTCCATAGAAGTTGTACTAGTTTGTAGTCCCACTAGCAGTGTATGAGTGTTAGCATATGAGTGTTCCTATCTCTCTGCATCCATGCCAATATTTATTGTTTTGGGACTTTTTGATAAAGGCCATTCTCACTGGAGTTAAGTCATATCTCATTGTGGTTTTGATTTGCATTTCTCTGATGATTAGAGATGTTGAGCATTTTTTCATATGTTTGTTGGCCATTAGTCTATCTTCTTTTGAAAAGTTTCTCTTCATGTCCTTTGTCCACTTTTTAACAGGGTTGTTTGATTTTTTCTTGCTGATTTTCCTGACTTCTATATAGATTCTAGTTATCAGCCCTTTATGGGATATGTAGCATGCGAATATTTTCTCCCATCATGTAGATTGTCTGTTTGCTCTCATGATAGTTTCCTTGACTGTGCAGAAGCTTTTTAATTTTATCAGGTCCCATTTATTTATTTTTGTTGTTGCTGTGATTGCCTTTGGGGTCTTCTTCATAAATTCTTTGTCTAGGCCAATGTCTGTGAGAGTTTTTCCAACATTTTCTTCTAGAATTCTCATAGTTTCATGGCTTAGGTTTAAGTCTGTTATCCACCATGAATTGATTTTTATGAGAGGTGAAAGGTGCAGATCCTGTTTCAGTCTTCTACATGTGGCTATTCAATTTTCCTAGAACCATTTATTGACTAAGGATTCCTTTCCCCAGTATAGGTTTTTGTTTGCTTTGTCAAAGATTAGATGGCTATATGAGGATGGTTTTATATCTGGGTTCTCAGTTCTCTTCCATTGGTCTATGTCTCTGTTCTTGTGCCAGTACCATGCTGTATTAGTTACTATAGCCTTGTAGTATAGCTTAAAGTCTGGTAAATTCATGCCTCCCAATTTGTTCTTTTTGCTTAAGATTGCTTTTGCTATATGGGATCTTCTCTGGTTCTATACGAAGCATAGAATTATTTTTTCTAGATCTGCAAAAAATGATGTTAGTATTTTAATAGGGATTGCATTGAATCTGTAGCTTACTTTGGGTAGTATAGACATTTTAACAATGTTGATTCTGCCAACCTATGAACATGGAATGGTTTTCTACCTGTATACATCCTGTGCTATTTCCTTCCTGAGTGTTTCATAGTTCTCCCTGCAGAGGTCTTTTGCCTCCTTAGTTAAATATATTCCTAGGTATTTTATTTTCTTTGTTGCTATTGTGAAGGGTATTGAGTCTTTGATTTGGTTTTCAGTTTGAATGTTGTTGGCATTTGGGAATGCTACTGATTTCTGTACATTGATTTTGTAACCTGAGACTTTACTGAATTTGTTTATCAATTCCAGTAGTCTCATGGAAGAATCTTTGGAGTTTTCTAGAGGATAAGATCATATTATCAGCAAAGAGCAATAGTTTGACCTCTTCTGCGCCTATTTGGATACCCTTGATTTCCTTCTCTTGTCTTATTGCTCTGGCTAGGACTTCTAGCACTATGTTGAATAGATGTGGTGATAGAGGGCAACCTTGTCTGGTTCCAGTTCTAAGTGGGAATGCTTTCAATTTTTTCCCATTCGGTATGATGTTTGCTGTGGGTTTGTCATATATGGCTTTTATCATTTTTAGTAAATCCCGTCTATGCCTATTTTGTTAAGTGTTCTTATCATAAAAGGGTCCTGAATTTTGTTGAATGCTTTTTCTGGGTCTATTGAGAGGATCATATGGTCTTTGCTCTTGCTTCTATTTATGTGGTGAATTACATTTATAGATTTGTGTATGTTGAACCATCCCTACATCTCTGGGATGAAGCCCATTTGGTTGCGATGGGTTATTTTTTTTGATAAGCACTTGAATTCGGTTTGCTAGGATTTTGTTGAGAATTTTTGCATCTATGTTCATAAGGGATATTGGTCCATAGTTTTATTTTTTTGTTGCATGCTTTCTTGGTTTTGATATCAGGGTGATGTTGGCTTCATAAAACGTGTTGAGGAGGATTCCTTCCTTTTTGATGTTCTGGAATAATTTTTGCAGGATAGACATCAGTTCTTCTTTGTAGGTCTGGTAAAATTCCAGTGTGAAACCATCTGGTCTGGGTCTTCTCTTTTTAGGAAGGTTTTTTATTGCTGCTTTAATTTTGGTACTTGATATTGGTCTGTTGAGGAATTCTATTTCTTCTTGATTGAGTCTAAGGAGGCTGTGTGTTTCTAAGAATTTGTCCATTTCCTCCACGTTTACAAGTTCATGTGCATAGAGGTTTTTGTAGTATTCATAGATGATATTTTGTATTTCTGTGGTATCAGTTGTAATTTCTCCTTTTTCATTCATGATGGAGCTTATTAGAGTCCTTTCTTTTCTGCTTCTCATTAATCTAGCAAGAGGCATGTCAACTTTATTTTTTCTAAGAACTGACTTTTTGTTTTATTAATCTTCCATATAGTTTTTTATTATTGATTTCATTTTGTTCTGCTCTGATCTTTGTTATTTCTTTTCTTCTGCTGGTTTTGGGCTTGGTTTGCTCATCCTTTTCCAGTTCTTTGAGATGATTTGTTAGATTGTTGATTTGTGATCTTTCTGTCTTTTGGATATAGGCATTTATGGATATAAATTTTCCTCCCAGGACTGCTTTAACTGTGTCCCACAGATTTTGATAACTTGTGTCTCCTTTATCATTTAGTTCAAAGAATCTTTTGATTTCCATCTTAATTTCCTCTTTAATGCAATAAACATTCAGCAGAAGGTTGTTTAGGTTTCCATGACTTTGTGCAGAGATGAGAGTTTCTGTTGGCATTGATTTCTAATTTTATTCCACTTTGGTCTGAGAAGATGCATGGTATAATTTCTATTTTTTTTTAATTTTTTGAGACATGATTTGTGGCCTAATATGGTCAATCTTAGGGAATGTCCCATGAGCTGATGAGAAAAACATATATTCAGTGGTTTTTGGGTAGAATGTTCTGTAAATGTCAGTCAGGCCCATTTTTTCTAGAGTTCTGTTTAAGTCCATTGTTTCTTTGCTTATTTTCTGTTTGGAGGATCTGTTCTCTTCTGTCAGAGGGGTGTTGAAGTCCCCGGCTATTACCGTGTTGCTTTTTATCATTTTGTTTATTTATTTATTTTTTAATTTTTTTATTTCATGAAATTATGGGGGTACAAACATTTTGGTTACATGTTATGACTTTGCCACATCCCAACCATGATTTGAGAAATGTCCTTCCCCCCCCACTACAATGCTCACCATGTCCATTAGTTGTGAGTTTACCCACTCCCAAACCCCCTATCCCCAAAGAATACTACTACCTTAGTATTGATCAGTCAGTGCCAGTTTTATGGCAAGTTCATGTGGTGCCTATTCTTCCATTCTTGTGATACCTCACTTCAGAGGATAGGCTCAAGCTCTATCCAAGAATATATAAGAGGTGCTAGATTATCATCCCAGCACCATTTATTGAAAAGAGATTCTTCTCCCCAGTGTATATTTTTGTCTGCTTTGTCAAAGATTAGATGACAATATGCGGATGGTTTCATCTCTGGATTCTCAGTCCTGTTCCAAAGGTCTATGTCTCTATTCTTGTGCCAGTACCATGCTGTTTTAGTTACTATAGCCTTGTAGTACAGCTTGAAGTCTGGTAGACTGATAACTCCCGGTTTGTTCTTTTTACTTAAGATTGTTTTGGCTATATGAGGTCTTCTCTGGTTCCATGCAAGGTGTAGAATTATTTTTTCTAAATCTGTAAAGAATGATTCTGGTACTTTGATGGGGATTTCATTAATTCTGTAGATCACTTTAGGTAGTATGGACATTTTAACAATGTTGATTCTACCAAGCCATGACCAAGGTAGATTTTTCCATTTGTTTACATCTTCTACAATTTCTTTTCCTAGTGTTTCATAGTTCTCCCTGCATATGTCTCTCACCTCTTTCATTAAATATATGCCTAGATATTTGATTTTCTTTGAGGCTATTGTAAAAGTTACTGCATTTTTTTATTTGAATTTCAGCTTGACTGTTATTGGTATATAAGAATGCCTCTGATTTGTGTGTATTAATTTTGTATCCTGAGACTTTACTGAATTCATTTGTCAATTCCAGGAGTCTCTTGGTTGAATCCTTGGGGTTTTCAGAATATAATATCATATCATCAGCAAAGAGTGAGAGTTTGATCTCTTCTGCACCCATTTGGATGCCCTTAATTCCCCTCTCTTATCTAATTGCTCTAGCAAGGACTTCCAGTGCTATGTTGAATAGAAGTGGGGATAGTGGGTATCCTTGTCTGGTTATCATTTTGTTTAGATCAAGTAGGATTTGCTTCATGAATCTGGGTGCACCTGAGTTAGGTACATAAATATTTAGAATTGTTTTGTCTTCTTGTTGAATTGTACCCTTCACCATTATATAGTGAGCCTCTTTGTCTTTCATTACTTTTGTTGATTTGAAGTCAAAGTTATCTGAAATCAGAACTGCCACACCAGCTTTCTTTTGGCTTCTGTTTGCTTGAAATAATGTTTTCCATCCCTTCACCTTGAATCTGAATGCATCCTTGTAGGTTAGATGTGTTTCCTAAAGACAGCAGATATTTGGCTTATGTATATTTATCCATTCAGCCAGCCTATATCTCTTTAGTGGGCAGTTCAAGCTATTCACATTTATTGAAAGAATTGATAAGTGGGGCATATTTCTGTTCATCCTGTTGAGTTGAACTTTCTTTTCTCTGTTGAGCCATTGTGGTATCTGGCCTTTGGCCTTTAGCTTTTGGATGGTTTTACATTGGTGAGTGTTTATTGTGCTGATCTGTGTGTAACACTGTTCTGAGTACTTCCTGGAGGGCAGGTCTTGTCTTGATGAATTCCCTCAGTCTTTGCTTGTCTGAGAAGGTTTTTATTTCTCCTTCATATAACAAACTTAGTTTTGCAGGGTACAAGATTCTAGGCTGGGCACTATTCTGTTTGAGAAGAATGAGAATGGGGCCCAAGTCTCTTCTTGCTTGTAAGGTCTCAGTTGAGAAGTCTGCAGTTATTCTGATGGATTTTTCTTTGTAGGTAACCTGCTTCTTTTGCCTTACACCATGTAGGAGGGCCTCTTTGGTGGTTATTTTGGTCAGTCTGATGACTGTGTGTTGTGGTGTCTTCCTGTTTGCAATGAATCTCCCAGGAGTCCTTTGAGCTTCTTGTACCTGGATATCTAGATTTTTAGCAAGGCCTGGGAAATTTTCTTCCATTATATCCTCAAATAGTTTATCCAACACTTGTGTATTTTCTTCTTCATCCTCAGGTGCCTATAATTCTCACGTTAGGCCTCTTCACATAATCCCACATTTCTTGTAGGCTTTGCTCTTTTTTCTTATTTCTCTGATCTATCTCTGTGACTGACTTATTTAATTGAAAGGTGTTATCTTTAATACCTGAGATTCTTTCTTCTGTTTGACCTATCCTATTCTTGAGGCTTTCCACTGTGTTCTGCAATTCCTTGAATAAATTCTTCATTTCCAGAAGTTTTGTTTGATTTTTCTTTAATATTTCAATTTCTTTAGTGAATTTTTCTTCCAAGTCCTGGATTTTTTTGTGGTTTGTTTGTGTTGGGTATCCATTTTCTCTTGCATATTATTGAGTTTTCTTACAATCCATGTTTGAAATTCTTCTTCTGTCATGTTAGTGTTCTGAATTTGGTTGATATCCACTGCTAGAGAGCTGATGTTCCCCTTAGGTGATGTCCTTTCAGTTTGATTCTTCATACTTCCAGAGTTCTTTCACTGATTCCTTCCCATCTGGAGCAGGTGTTACTTCTTACCTTTAGATTTTTGTTTACATAATGACACACCCAGTTTAGTCTCTGAGCCAATAGGTGGTGTTTGTGGGAGAGATTCGATCATACCCTGTATGATGAGTAAGTAAATACAGTAAAAGGGTGTGCAGATTGACCTCCCTCTCAGTAGGTGGCACTTGCTGGGAGGAGCAAGCTGCAGTGTTATTTTTGGGTCCAGTAACCAGCTCTAGTTCCTCTGGAGAGGCACTCTAGTGCCTCAAGTGGTGGGTGGGGCCCTTGGACTTCCAGATGTGTCCTTATTCTCCGCCTCAGCAGGGGCAGGTCGGGGAGTAAGGCTGGGCAGGGCTGGGTTGGGTAAGCCTGCCCTCAAGCTCCACAAATACTGTTAGCAGGGGTCAAAGGTCTGTTCTCTGCTTCTGGGCAAAGCTGCCAGGGAGGGGCTGAAATGGCACCACTCAGCCAAGAAGTTTGCGTGTGGGGGTGGGGCTGTCTGAGACCTGCAGTATGAAGCAGGCCTGGCTCCTTTCCACCCTCCCCTATTCTGTGGTTTCTCCCAGGCCTCTGCCAGCAGGCAGGACCTCAAGCCAGCAGATCTCCCCTGACTATGATGTGAGCCAGGAAGTTCCCTGCCCAGGATCACAGCCTGAGCTGGGAGGAGGGTTACCCCTCAAGAACACTGCAGCTAGGACCCACTGTGATCCGCCACTGAAGGCACACACACTTCAGTAGGCTCATTCACAAATATCATTTCTGTCCCCAGGCAATGAGATTGAGACCTGGGTGTATGGGATCTGGCCTGCAGGCATGTCCCTCAGGCCCTGGAGATCAATCTCTGACCCTGCCAGGAAAAAGAGTGCTGGTCTTAAGTCACCCACAAGGTGCCAAGCTGGATCAATGTCTCTCAGCCTCAGGATTTGCCCAGCTCTGCTGGAGTCACCAGGCAAGCAGCACCTGGGATGGAAGGTAAGCAGTAAGCTCACAGTCCAAATACCTCTCAGTCCACTGCAAGGCCCCCAAAGGAAAGGTCCCATTCTCTGCGGATGCCTCCAGATGGTGGCTAAATTGTCTCTCTCGGCAGCCTTGGGTAGGGGAAGGGAAGGAGACAATGAAGCAATATGGCACCTGCATATCAGCTTGGGTCTGTGGGGTGGGAGGTGCCCCGAGGGAGCCTGGTGCTCTGTCCATAAGAGGCTCACCACTCACTGGCGGCAACTGTCTTTGGGCTGATGTTAGCAGGCCTCTTCAACAGCTCAGGAGCCCACCAGCAGTCTGAGATGTAAGGGAGCGGAAATTTCATCACTCTACCTACCCTTGTCACTGGTCTCCAAGCCTCTCAGGGTTTAGACTCTGCCAGTGCCTTTCTCCTTCCAGTTCTGCTCTGCAACTTCTTCCTGTGGAGTCTCCTATAGTTTCAGGCACCCTTCCTTCCAACTGTCATCTGATCTATGTTTGTCTGCCTGTTTGTTTTTTTCACTTTCATCTAAAATCTATCTTTCTTGCAGAGACACTCTGGCTGGTGGTTTTTCTCATCTGCCATCTTGCCTCTAGTTCCCTATTTTTTTTTTAAAGAGATGGGGTCTTCCTATGTTGCCCAGGCTGGTTTTGAACTCCTTGGCTCAAGTGATCCTTCCACCTTGGGCTCCCAAAGTGCTAGGATTAACAGGTGTTTTCTTTACATGCTTTATTGTTTTAACTGTTCAGTTTATTTAGATCTTTGATCCGTTGAGTTAATTTTTGTGTGTGGTTTAAGGTAATGGCCCAACTTCATTCTTTTACATTTGGGTATCCAGTTTTCTCCCAATACAATTTGTTGAAAAGATTGTCTTTTCCCAATTTAATGGTCTTGGCATCCTTGTTGAAAATCATTTGACTATATGGCTGAGGGTTTATTTCTGGGTTTTCTATTTGATATCATTGGTCTGTGTATCTGTCCTTATGCTAGTATCCCACTGTTTTGATTACTGTAGCTTTGTAGTAAGTTTTGAAATGGGGAAGTGTGAGTCTTCCAAATTTGTTCATCCTTTACAGATTTTTTTGAGTATTTGGGGTCCCTTGAGGTTCCATACTTTTCTATTTATTTATTTATTTATTTATTTATTTATTTATTTATTTTTAGGGAGAGGGTCTCTCACTATCACCCAAGCTGGAGTACAGTGGCACAATCATAGCTCACTGCAGATTTGAACTCCTGGGCTCAAGTGATTCTCCTGCCTCAGCCTCCTGAGTAGCTAGGACTACAGGTGTGTGCTATCGTGCCTGGCTAATTTTAAATTTTTGATTATTTGTTTGTAGAGATGGGCTGTCACTATATTGCCCAGGTTAATCTTAAACTCCTAGCCTCAAGTGATTCTCCCACCTAGTTTCCCAAAGGACTGGGATTACTGAACTACACCTGGATGATTTTTCTATTTCTGCAAAAATCACCATTGGAATTTTGGTGGTGATTGTGCTAAATATGTGGATCACTTTAAGATTATTATTCTTAATAATCTTAAGAATATTAAATCTTCCAATCTATGAACATGAAATGTCTTTCTATTTACTTATGTTTTCTTTAAATTCTTTCAGCAATATTTTGTAGTTTTCAGTGTATAGGTTTTTCTCCTCAGTTAAATTGATTTCTAAGTATTTTGTTCCTTTTGATGACAACATAAATGAAATTGTTCTCTTAATTTCCATTTTGGATTGTTCACTGCTAATGTAAAGAATTGCAACTGATATTGTGTGTTTATTTTATATCCTGGAACTGTGCTGAATTCAGTTATTAGCTCTAATAGGTTTGTGTGTGTGTGTGTGTGTGTGTGTGTGTGTGTGTCTGTATAATCTTTAGAGTTTTCTACATATAGGATTATGTCATCTGTAAACAGATCATTTTACTTCTTCCTTTCAAATTTACATGCTTTTTATTTATTTGTCTTGCCTAATTGCTCTGGCTAGAACTTCCAATACTATGTTGAATGGAAGTGGTGAAAGTGAGCATCCTTTTCTTGTTCCAGATCTTAGAGATAAAGCTTTCAATCTTTCACCATTAAGTATAATGTTAGCTATAGGTTTTTCATATATGGCCTGTTTATATTGTTGAGGAAGTTCCTTCTATTCATATTTTATTGGGTGTTTTTATGATGAAATGGTATTGAATTTTGTGAAATGCTTTTTCTGTATTGATTGAGATAATCATGGTTTTTTTTTCCTTCATTCTATTCATGTGGTATATTATATTGCATGGTTTTCATATGTTGAACTCTCTTTGTATTCTGGGAATAAATCCCAATGGTCATGGTGTATAATAAATGTGATTGGAAAAGAAACTTTTTATGATTTCAATCTTTCAAAATTTATTCAAACTTGCTTTTTGGTCTGTTATGGAGATTACCAGGTGTACTTGAAAAGAAGGTATATTCTGTTGTTGAGTGGAGTGTTCTCTGTTAGGTCTAATTGGTTTGCTATGTTGTTCAAGTCTTCTTTCTTTATTGATTTTCTGTCTGGATGCTCTATTCATTATTGAAAATGAGGTGTTAAAATCTCCCACTATTGCATAACTGTCTATTTCTCCCTTCAGTTCTGTCAATGTTTGCTTCATATATTTTGGGGCTCTGTTGTTGTTGGAAATGTTTACATTTTTATATCTTCTTGAAGAATTGACTGTTTTATCAACATATAATATCTTTCTTTGTCTGATATTAGTATAGCTATATTAGTTCTCTTTTGGTTACTATTTGCATGGAATATCTTTTTACATCTTTTACCCTATTTTTGTTTTTAAAATGTCTTGTAGACAGTGTATAATTAGATCATTTTTAAAAATCCATTTTGCCAATGTCTTATTTTTATTTTTAATTGACAAGTAAAAGTTGTGTATATTTTAGTGTACAAAATGATGTTTTTTGTTTTTTTTTTTGAGACAGAGTCTTGCTCTGTTGCCTGGACTAGAGTGCTGTGGTGTCAGCCTAGCTCACAGCAACCTCCAACTCCTGGGCTTAAGCAATCCTTCTGCCTCAGCCTCCCAAGTAGCTGGGACTACAGGCATGTGCCACCATGCCCAGCTATTTTTTTTTCTATAAATATTTTTAGCTGTCCAAATCATTTCTTTCTATTTTTAGTAGAGAGGGGTCTCGCTCTTGCTCAGGCTGGTCTTGAACTCCTGACCTCAAGCGATCCTCCTGCCTCGGCCTCCCTGAGTGCTAGGATTACAGGTGTGAGCCACCGTGTCCGGCCTCAACGTGATGTTTTGATGTATGTATACACATGGAATGGCTAAAATCAAGCTATTTAACATATGCGTCACCTTACATACTTATTATTTTGTGGTGAGAACACTTAAAATCTACTCTCAGCAATTTTTAAGTATATAGTATATTGTTTTTACAACATGATGCAAAATAGATACTTGAACTTATTCCTCCTGTTTAAAAATTTTGTGTTCTTGGTCTAATCTCCCCATTCCATAGCCTCTATTTTGACTCTCTGTTTCTATGACTTTGAATTTTTTACAATCCACATATGAATGAGATCATGCAATTTTGTTTTTCTGCTTGGTTTATTTCACTTAATATCCTCCAGGTTCATCCATGTTGTCAAAAATGACAGGATATCCTTCCTTAAGGCTGAGTAGCATTTCATTGTGTATATATGCTACATTTTCTTTATCCATTCATACATTGATGAACACTTAGGTTGAGTCCATATCTTGGCTATTGTGAATCAGTGCCATAATGGACATGGAAGTACAGATAACTCTTTGACATACTGATTTAATTTCCTTTGGTATATACCCATTAGTGGGATTGGTGGAACATATGATAGTTCTATTTTTAAGTTTTTGAAGAACTTCCATACTCTTTTCTGTAATAGCTGTACTAATTTACATTTCTACCAACAGAGTGCCAGGATATGTCCCTTTTCTCCACATCCTCTCCAACACTTATCTTTTGTGTTTTTGATTATAGCCATCCTAACAGGTGTGATGTTAGAATACCACAAGATATTTTGTGGTTTTAGTTTGTATTTCTCTGATGATTAGTGATTTTGAGCATTTTTTCATATACCTGTTGGCTATTTGTATATCTTCTTTTGAGAAATATCTATTGAGATCCGTTGCCCATTCTTAAATTGGGTTATTTGTTTTCTTGCTGTTGAGTTGCTTGTGTTCCTTATATATTTTGGATATTAACCCCCTATTAGATGCATGCTTTGCAGATATTTTCTCCCAGTCCATAGGGTTGCCTTTTCTTTTTGTTGATTGCTTCCTTGGCTGTTCAGAAGCTTTTTAGTTTGATATAATCTCATTTGTCCATTTTTGCTTTTGTTGCCTGTGCTTTTGGGTTCATATACAAAAAATCATTGCCCAGACCAGTGTCATGGAGCATTTCCCCTATAATTTCTTCTAGTAGTTTTACAGTTTAAGGTCCTATATTTAAGTCTTTAATCCATTTTTGAGTAGATTTTTGTATATGGTGTGAGATAAAGCTTTAATTTTATTCTTTTGCATGTGGATATACACTTGCCCAAGCACCATATATTGAAGAGAGTATCCTTTCTCCATTTTGTCAAAAAGTCAATTGACCACAAATGAATGGATTTGTTTTTGGGATCTTTGTTCTGTTTTATTGGTCCATGTGTTTGTTTTTGTGCTAGTACCATGCTGTTTTCATTACTCTCGCTTTGTAGTAGATTTTGAAGTCTGGTAGCGTGATACCTCTAGCTTTGTTTTTTTTTGTTTTTTTTGTTTTTTTTGTTGTTGTTTTTGCTTTGGCTATTTGGGGTCTTTTGTGGTTCCATGCAAATTTTAGGATTTTTTTTCTATTTCTGTGAAAAATGTCATTGGAATTTTGATAAGGATTGCATTGAATCTGTAGATCACTTTCAGTAGTATGGACATTTTAATAATACTAATACTTCCAGTCTATGAACATGGCATATCTTTTCATTTATTTGTGTTTTCTTTAATTTCTTTCATCAATGTTTTATAGTTTTCATTGTACAGGTCTTTCACCTCCTAGGTTAAGTTTATTCCTAAGTATTTTAATCTACTTTTTTTTTGGTAGCTATCGTAAATGATATTGTTTTCTTGATTTTTATTTTTTTGGATAGTTTATTTTTAGTATGTAGAAAGGCTACTGATTTTTGTTTGTTGATTTTATATCCTGCAACTCTACTGAACTTGTTTATTATAGCAGTTTTTGGTGGAGTCTTCAGGGTTTCATATATATATATGTATATATATATACATGCATACTATATATATATAATCATTTCATCTGCAAACAGGGACAATTTAACTTCCTCCTTTCCACTTTGAATGCTTTTTTTTTTTGCCTAATTCCTCTGGCTGGGGCTTCCCGTCTTATGTTGAATAGAAGTGTCTTTCTTATTCCTGATCTTAGAGGAAAAGCTTTCAAATTTTCATCCAGTATAATGATAGCTATGGGCTTATATATTGTCTTTATTGTATTGAGGTACATTCCTTCTATGCCTAATTTGCTATGAGTTTTTATCCTGAAAGGATATTGAATTCTGTTGAATGCCTTTTCTGCATATATTGAGATGATCATGTATTTTGTCCTTAATTCTGTTAATATAGTGTATCACATTCATTGATTTGTGTATGTTGAGCCATCCTTGCATCCTGGAGATAAATCCCACTTGTTCATGGTGAATGATCCTTTTAATGTATTCTTGAATTTTGTTTGCTAGTATTTTGTTGAGGATTTTTGCATCTATGTTTATTAGGAATATTGGTCTGTAATTTTCTTTTCTTATAGTGTCCTTCTTTGCCTTTTGTATCAGGGTAATGCTGACCTCATAAAACAAGTTTGTAAGTTTTGCATCTTCTTTAATTTTTGCAAGAGTTTGATAAAGTTTGGTATTAGTTCTTTAAATATTTGGTAAAATTCAGCAGTGAATCCATCAGGTCTTGGGCTTTTCTTTGATGTGAGACTTTTTTAAATGATTCTCTATCCTTACTTGTTATTGGTCTATTCAAATTTTGTATTTCTTGATGATTTCATCTTGGTAGGTTGTGTGTGTGTCTAGGAATTTATCCATTTAACCAGGTTATCCAATTTGTTGGTGTATGATTGCTCATAGATCCTTTGCATTTCTGTTGTATCAGTTGTAATGTCTCTTTCATTTTTTGTTTTCTTTATTTGAGCCTTCATTTCTTTTTTCTTAGTCTAGCTAAAGTTTTGTTAGTTTTGTTTATCTTTTCAAAAAAGAACTCTTAGTTTTGTAAATCTTTTGTATTGGTTTTCTAGTCTCTATTTCATTTATTTCTGCTCTGATCTTTACTATTTCTCTCCTTCTACTAACTTTGAGCTTAGTTTGTTCCTTTTCTAGTTCCTTGAGGTGTAGTGTTAGGTAGATTATTTGGAAATATTTCTTTTTTTATGTGGGTGTCTATTGCTATAAACTTCCCTCTCTGGACTGCTTTTGTAGCTTCTCATGCATTTTGGTATGTTTTGTTTCCATTTTCATTTGTCTCAAGATATATTTTAATTTCCCTCTTTGACTTATATTGTTCAGGAGCATGTTGTTTTATTTCCACATATTTGTGAATATCCTAAAATTCCTATTATTGATTTTTAGTTTGATACCACTGTGGTCAGAAAAGATATGTGTAGATGGTGCACCTTCCATGACAGGAAAACATGAAGGGTTTATTGCACAGATAAAAAAAGTATCAACAGATCCAGATGCTCTCATTTCTTTTCATTGCATCTTGCATCAGCAAAATCTCTGTGCTAAAGCTACTATTTTAAGTGACACTTTAATTAAGTGACACTTTAAAACAAATTATAAGTATTGTTAACTATATTTGTGCAAATGCAACATGGCATCATCAGTTTTGTAACATGCTAGAATTGAATGATGAGGTATTCAGTGTGGATTTGCCATATCATTCTAAAGTATGTTGGCTATGACAGGGACAGTGTTAGCCAAGATTTTATCTCTGCGGGAACAGATAGTTAAACTGTATAAAGAACAGAATCAGCAATGTGAATTATTGAAAGAAGGTTTCTATAGGAATGCAGCATTTCTATGTGATATCATGTCAAATCAAAATGACTTTACTATTTCTTGGCAAGGTAAAACTAAGTCTATCTACAATATGTGGCAAAAAATCCAAGCATTTTGAAAAAAGCTATCTTTTTTCAAAGCAATTCTGCAAGAGGAAATTTTGGATAAATGTTTTCCCCAGTTAGCAAAGGTCAGGATGCTGTATGCAGTATGATATATGCAAATCATTTGAAGAATCCACAGCTGTTATAGACCTATTTATTGGAGAATACAACGAAAGGTTTACTAGCTTTGAGAATCATGACATCACACTCAAATTAGCATTTCAGCCTCACCTAGCCTATATCATCACCAAGGCACCTAAAGAATACAGATAGAATTGATTGAGCTCTCAGTAAATGACATTTTAAAGCTGTTGTTTGATGCTGAGAAAGATTCAATTGAAAAATTGGAAAAATGCAGAATACTCGTGCCTTCAGCTACATGCCCCCAAAATGCTTTCTTGCTTTTCAATCACTTATTGCTGTGATTCTACATTCTCCTGCCTAACCCAAGTCAAGATGCCCATAAGTTCACAAATGACTGATACCCACCTATAGGATCAACTGAAACTGTGGACCTCCATGCTGCAACCAAATATTCAAATGCTTTATGCCAGGTCTGGCCTCTTGGTGGACTGTTGTCCTGGTTCTTTGGCTCCTTGTTTGGAAAATTCACAAGCAGGAGCGGTGTGACAGAGTGACCACAGACAGGAAGCAATTCCACACAAATAGCTTTTATTGCAGAAAAGAAGGGAGCTACAGTATGTTCCAGAGAGGAATGGGTCAGTCTCCATGAGTAGAGAAAGACGTTAAGGACTCCCAGGTAGTTCCATTTTATTGGCCTGGTCTGTGGGAGGGATCAGTGGGGGGTAGGGGTGGGGTGGGATGTTACCAGGTGATTGATATACATGATTGTCAGCTGTTCTGCGTTTTCCTGCAGTCCCTTCCTCTGATTGATTCCCCCGCACCCACTTCTCTGTCCCTAGGAACTGCCTTCTTGGCCTGTAGATTTGGTCCCTGCATAACACTCTCCAACAAAAAGCAAACACAACAAAGTCATTAAAAGCTTTAGTTAACTTTAAAATTAAATAGTTTTTATTTTTTGAAATTATTAAGTTAGATTTTTACAAAATAATGTACATTTTTAAGTATCTCTAATTGAAGTTTCTTGAATGCGGCTGTATTTGATTACAGCTAAATTAATGAGGCCTTCCAACATGAAAAGTTTCCCCACCCCTGCTTAAGGCCTTCTCAGTTTTTTTCTGGGCATGTGTCTTACTTGGGCATATGTGTGGCTTTCTAAATTCCCCCACATACACAGCTCCTTTTAATGTCCTATTTGCTGACAGAATTTCAACTTCTCCAGGTCTTAGACAGTCTATTAATTGTTTCTACCTGTAACCATTTGCCCCAGACATCTGTGAGCCTGTAGTCCACCTTGCATCTTTTGTGAGCAGTGCTACTTCTTTTCCCATCTGTTTTGAGTTAGGCAAAACAGAGATGAAAGCCTTGTAACAGCCCTTCAAATACCTCCCAAGACAGTTCAAAGCAGCTATACACAATAATTTTCAAATAATATCTGTTCTGCGCACTCTGGTTCAAGGGAGGGAGCTGGGCTGCTGCTGCTCAAAGATCAAGACAGCTACCACACTGGGGAGAGTGTTAGGGAAGAACAAGTAAACACAACACAAAAACTGTCCTATCATTTTGAAGGTGGCCTTTTCCTTGATTGTGTTTTTGCCTGGGTCCTGTAAACTTTTGATTATCTTACAGAGCACCAACAAGTTGTCATGAGATCATTTTACTTTTAAAAACATGTTTCTGTGGGAAAGCCTGGAGCTTCCTAGTCCAGCATTTTGCTCATCATTCTCCTGTTTAGCTATAGTCTTTTATAACCTGATCTCATAAGTGATATACCATTACTTCTGTCATTTGCTATTTGTCATGTGAAGTAACCTTGGAACAATGTGGGAGTGGGTTCATTGGGGCTCATCTTAGAGGTTGCTTACAGCAGGACAGGACAGAATCCGCTCCCCTCCCCCCAGGATATCTTGGTTGATACCAGAGTTTTATATATTAAAGCTAGAAGTTTCGTTTGGAAAGCTTTAAGGGAGAGATCTATACAGAGAGATAAGGGAACATGAAGTGTACACCTACCTCTGTCTGGAGGCTGGGGAATGTTCCTGCTCAAGCTGACACCTGAACAGAGCTTTGAAAGATGTGAATCTGGGGGAAGGAGGCAAAGCTGTGGCTGTGTTGGGAAGCATTCTAGGCAGAAGAAGCTACATGAAGACAGGCTGGAGGCTAGCAATGAATGCACTATTATACTTACTGAGAAAACAATTCACACAGTCAATTTTAAACTAAAAACTATACTATGGATGATTTAGGTTTTGGGAAAAGCATGCACAAGGCGCCACGGGAACTCTTCAGAACTCCTTAAGAAGAGGCAGGATGGTCCTGATGTAGGAGGTTCTTGGGCTAACTAAAGCTTTTGAGTAAGTGGGGAATTAGTTATTTGGAGAAAGCCACTTCCTACAGAATGAAGGGCAGGTATAAGCTTAGAGAATGAGAAAGTGTGGTGATCCTCAGTGAGGAACTGCCATGGAGTTCAGTATGACTGGTTTGGACATTGCTTGGGATGGGCAGCTTCACAGTGGAGGGGAAGGGTTGCTGACAGGATCGTGTCATTTTGTGTGATTGTGGGATCTTGTGTCCTAATGGGTTGTAGCTACATCTGGTGGTGAAGAGGATGGCCAATGAGTTAGTGACACACCGTCAAGATGGTCACATAGTGTATAGGGACATGAGTACAGGCATATCTCATTTTATCACATTTTGCTTTATTGTGCTTTGCAGATATTACATTTTTTACAAATTGGTGGTTTATGGCAGTCTGTACCAAGCAAGTCTATTGGGGCCATTTATCCAATAGCATGTGCTCACTTCATGTCACCATCTTACATTTTGTTAATTCTCACAATATTTTGAACTTTTTATTATTATTATCTCTGTTATGGTGATCTGTGATGAGTGATCTTTGATGTGACTCTTGTAACTGTTTTGGGATGTCACAAACCACACCCATATAAGATGGAGATCTTAGTTGATAAATGTGGTATGTGTTCTGACTGCTCCAACCCACCAGTTGTTCCCCTCTCTCTCTCTCCTCAGGCCTCCCTATTCCCAGAGACACAACAATTAGCTCAGTTGTGAATGCAAAGGAAAAGTTCTTGAAGGAAATTAAAAGTACTACTCCAGTGAACACATGAATGATAAGAAAACAAAACAGCCTTATTGCTGATATGGAGAAAGTTTTGCTGGTCTGGATATAAGATTAAACCTGCCACAACATTCTCTTAAGCCAAAGCCTAATCAAGAGTAAGGTGTTAATTCTCTTCAATTCTATGAAGGCTGAGAGAGGCGAGGAAGCTGCAGAAGAAAAGTTTGAAGCTAGCAGAGTTTGGTTCATGATGGTTAAGGAAAGAAACCATCTCCATAACATGAAAGTGTAAGGTGAAGCAGCAAGTATTGATGGAGAAGCTGCAGCAAGTTATCCAGAAGCTCAAGCTAAGCTCATTGATGAAGGTGACTACACTAAACAACAGATTTCCAATGTAGATGAAACTGCCTTCTATTAAAAGAAGATGCCATCTAGGACTTTTATAGTTAGAGAGGAGAAGTCAATGCCTGGCTTCAAATCTGCATAGGACAGGCTGACTCTCTTAGTAGGGGCTAATGCAACTGATGACTTTAAATTGAAGCCAGTACTCATTAACCATTCCAAAAATCCCTGGACCCTTAAGAATTCTGCTAAATCTACTGTACCTGTGCTCTATAAATGGAATAACAAAGCCTAGATGACAGCACATCTGTTTATGGCACGATTTACTGACTGTTTTAAGCCCACTGTTGAGAACTATTGCTCAGAAAAAAAGATTCCTTTCAAAATATTACTGCTCGTTGACAAAGCGCCTAGTCACCCAAGGGTTCTACTGGAGATGTACAAGGAGATCAATGTTGTTTTCATGTCTGCTAATACACTATCCATTTTGCAGCTCACCAGTCAGAGTAATTTTGAATTTCAAGTCTTATTATTTAAAAAATACATTTCCTAAAATGATAGCTGCCATAGATAGTGATTTCTCTGATGAATCTGGGCAAAGTAAATAAAAAACCTCTGGAAAGGATTCATCATTTTAGATGCCATTAAGAACATTTATGATTCATGGGAGGAGGTCAAAGTATCAACAATAACAAAAGTTTGGAAGAGGGTGATTCCAACCCTCATGGATGACTTTGAGGGGCTCAAGGCTTCTGTGGAAGAAGTCACTGCAGATGTGGTAGAAATAGCAAGAGCACTAGAATTATAAGTGGAGCCTGAAGATGTAACTGAATTGCTGCAATCTCTGGATAAAACTTGAACTAATGAGGAGTTGCTTCTTATGGATGAGCAAAGAAAGTGGTTTCTTGAGATGGAATCTACTCCTTGTGAAGATGCTGTGAACATTGTTGAAATGACAACAAAGGATTTAGAATATTCTATACACTTAGTTGATAAAGCATAGGCAGAGTTTGAGAGGATTGACTCCAATTTTGAAAGAAATTCTACTGTCGGTAAAATGCTATCAAATAGCATTGTGTGCTACAGAGAAATCTTTCATGAAAATGAAGAGTCAGTTGAGGTGGCCAACCTCATTGTTGTCTTAGTTTAAGAAATTGCTGCAGCCACTCCGACCTTCAGCAACCACCACCCTGATCAGTCAGCAGCCATCAACATCGAGGCAAAGACTCTCCACCAACAAAAAGATTATGACTCTCTGAAGGCTCAGATAATTGTTAGCATTTTTAGCAATAAAGTATTTTTAAATTAGAATACACACATTTTTTAGACACACTGCTATTTCACACTTAATAGACTACAATATAGAATAAACATAACTTTTACATGCACTGGGAAACAAAAAAATTTGTGTGACTTGCCTTATTGTGATATTTGCTTTATTGTGGTGGTCTGGAGCAGAACCCACAATATCTCTGAGATACTCCTGTACTCTTTACAGACCCTTATATAATAATGAATATTTAAAATACTTCGATATTTAAATTTAAATATTAAAAACATTTTTTCTTATTATCAAAGCAAGTCATGTTCATTATAGAAAATTGGCAAATGCATAATGAACAAGAGAGGAAAACCCCTCAATCTCCCTACCCAGAGGAACTGTTTGTTAACATTGCAGTGTATATTTTCCAAATATATTTATGTATATTTAAAAAACTAGTCTTCAACTATACAGATATTTTGAAATAAAATTTAAGCAATTTGTATTTTGAAATTCACATTTTGTAACATATCATTTACTTGTTAACTGAACACATAGTTGAAATGTAAATCAAAAAACTTAATTGAACACTTCATAATTTTCTTAAATGAATTTTTAGAAGCTGGGTCAAAGAATATACACATTTTAAACCCTTTTGCTATATAGTGCCAAATTATTTTTGAAAATGGGTATGTCAGTGGTATTGGTATTGGTATTTTGTACAATTCATCCTTTGTGTGTCTGTGAAGTTATTTTTATCATTACTTTTGTCTAGCATTAATGGGAGACTGTGAGAGCCCTCCAGTGGCCAAGCTAATTTCTGCAAAACTATCATTAGTGGAATTATTATAAAAACGAATTATATGTACTTGTTAAATCTTAATGGCAAAGAGAGGCGTGACTAGAATTATTAATATCTTAACTGTTAAAAAGTCCTTATCCCATAGTTGGAGGAGAGATGACATTTGCTTTCCTTTCAAATTCTTATTCATGTGCTACTAGATTATGAAACACTTTGAATTTCACTGCTGTGTAATACGAAGGTTACGATTGTGTTTACCAACAGGCTTACAACAAAATGATTAATATACCAATAACTGGTATAGAAGGTAATAGTTATTGAGTACTCACTATGTGTTAGACACCACTTCAAGCATTTTACATATAGCAACACATTTAATTATCACAGCTATTATGAAATTGTTACTATTGTTAACACCATTTTACTGGCAGGAAATAGAATATTAGTTACTAAATAAACACAGTTACAAAACAAAACGATTAAATAACTTGCCCAAGATCACACAACTAATAAGTGATGGAACCAGGATCCCAACCCAGGGCCCTTAACTACCCTGCTCTGATGCCTGCCTTGGATCTTGGTTCCCAAGACTGTTCCCATTCAGGATAATTTAATAAAATAGAATCTCTATTTATGTGAGAAACAAACAAAAAGAGAAAGAATACAATTAGCATATAGAGACATAGGCTTATCTTCTAGACATTTTAAAAATTGGAACAATATAGTATTGACAACATAATTTGTGATTTTTTTTTATGAAATTTATGATTTTTATGTAGTGAATGAATAACAAGAGAATACATGATTGTTTTGATCATTTTATAATTCATATGTTTCACTAAAAGACTTAAAGCTGGACAAATTCCTCTGTATTTCCATGTCCTAGGTAGCTACATGGACACACTTGCTCTTAATTTCTAAGATGGAGAATTTAATACTTTGGCTTTTTAGTTAGATTATTTTATTTTTCCCTTCAGTACTTACATCATTTTTCATTGCTATTATATTTTTGGAAAATGTGATCTCCAGTTTTGGCTAAAATAAGAACTTTTACTATTCTTCAGGAAGTATGATCTCATAGGTTGAGTTAGACATGATGTCATTTAATGTAGTCTGAGACTTCTGGTGAGAAGCGGGTGCATAGAATTGCCTATTTGAAGACAAAAGAGAGAAAACATGCTGAGAGGATTCAAACCTACAAATCCAGGTAAAAGCTTTTCATTATTTTGCTTTATCTACAAGATGAAGGTAGGGAAATTTGGAATAAAATGGCTTCTGAAAGAATGGTATTAATATTATTAATATAATTGCACTCTGAAGGCAAAGAAATGGGATTCTGAAAAGACAATTTTTTCCCTAGTAGCTGAATTTGAAGTTCTAGATGGGAGTGAATTGTAAAGATGGAGATGCACTGATTGCAGCCAGCATATTTGGTAATTAGAGACTTCTCTGCTTGAGACCTGAGCAGTTCACATCCCTTCTATTGGGGAAGGCTTCACCTAACAAGGGACAGCAGGTGGGTACCTGAGACTACAAAGGGCTATCCTCTGCCTCTCACCTACTCCCTAGACCAGCTCTAATCCTCACCTTCTAATTTCTTCTGCATGTTGTCTTCAGATCTTATTCTAGTGAAACCTGGAGGCTTTCAAATTCATTATCTCTCTCTCTCTCCTTTTTAGCCCTTTAATCAGTTCCATTCGACAGATATATATTGAGTGCCTTCATGTGTGCCAGGCACTGTGTCACACTCTCAGGTTTCAGTGATGAACAAAATAGACAAAACCCCTAAACTTACAGGATATTTCATTTTCTAAAGCACCCCCCCTTTTTTTTTGAGACAGGCTAGAGTGCAGTGGCATCATCATAGCTCACTGCAACCTCAAACTCTTAATCCTATGCTTGATACACTTGTTTACACTATGAATTTGTACTACAATATTTCTAAAAATGTATGTATGTGGACTTTTTGTATTATCAAATATTTAAAATCTACCAGAGAAATTTATCCTTTAAAAAGAGGTCCTAGTAAAAGTACTTGATTTTTAAATGAATAATCTCACCTAAGTAATTTCATGTATGTTCTGTGTTTTCATGTTTGGTTTCTTAAAGAGATGCATCTGTTCTTAATATATGAAGAATTCCTTCACAGAGGAATGCAAATGCCAGGTGAGTCTAGTTATTACTCATTTGGAATATGTGAAGTTGAGTTTTAATCATGTTTCTGTACAAGTCACAGCCCCCTTTACATAGAAATTTTTTTTTTACCAGCAATGCAATGATAAAAGACAACCACTAGTAGTCGCTGAGAGCCCACTCCTTTGGCTCGAGCTTTGCTCTCAGTGTGGGCTTTTGATGCTTGCCAGCAAACACATTTGCCTTGCAACATGCATTTGCGCTCTAACTGAAAAGCACTTTAGTTTTACTATTTTTAGGTGTAAATAATAGAACAACATGAGGTAGTAGGATTGATTGAGGCTAGGAGTTCTAGACCAGCCTGGGCAATGTATTGAGATTGCATGCCTGTAATTTCAGTTATTTGGGAGGGTGAAGTGGGAGGATGGCTCTAACCCAGGAGTTTGAGGTTACAGTGGGCTGTGATTGCACTGCCACTGCACTCAAGCCTGGGTGACACAGAGAGACCTGGTACCTAAAACAAATAAATAAATACGTAAATAATTAAATAGTAAAAGAACAGTTAACCAGACCTTTTCCTTTGTTGAGTACACATCTGGGTTTTAAGGCCTTAACTGGGCCTCTAATCCCCCCCTTCAAATACCTTTGAATAAGCATAAAATAAAGGAACTTATGCTCAAGCCATAGAGTATATGATTCTTCTCACATTTTTCATAATGGAAAGAATATTGGACTTAGAGTTAGAAGAGCTGAAGTCAGGTCTTAGCTGTACCTTTCTAGATTCATTATACACTGTAGATATGTGAAGAGATGGCATGGCAGAGTTTTCTGAGAGAAAATTAACTGAGAAAGCCTTTGTCTAGATGGTCTGGGGACCCACAGTTGGCACTTATCTGGGGGTGACTATATTGAGAGACCGACTCTCACAACTAAAAAGGTGCCTGGGACTCTGGTAGACCTAGAATATCAGTTTATTGACTTATGCTACATGGGAAGTCAGATCCTAATCACAAAGAGGGCTTGGGAAGTAGAGTCACACCCAAGGAATGTGGACAATTTTCGCAAAAGTCTCAGCTAAGATAGCTTGAGGGACTTCCCCACTCTACAGAGAGCCTTGCCAATGATGCTGCATCCTCAGAGTCTGTGGGCCATGAGACTATCTCCTTGGACGGTGAAGGCTTCTCATCATCTCCGTCTGCCTCTTGGCTCCCAGTTTTCTTTGCTTCCATGGCTGTCTGACTTCCTCTCGAATGGACAGCTCCTCTCTTTACTTACAGCTAATTTATTCAAACAGGTTACACCTTTGCTGGCCTCCCTCGGGTGGCCTTTTGTGCATCTATGTTGGGATCAATTAGGTAGTGAACTTATGATTTCTCTCATGAGATAATGATAATAACCCAATTATTTAGCTTTCATCTCTATCAGAGGGAACTCATGTTTCCGACTGATCTATGTTGCCTATAACTAACACTAACAGTAGCTAACATTAATGAGTGCCCTTCAGTGCAAGGCACTGTGCTGAGCACTTTATATAAATTACCTCCCTGAATCCTCACAATCCCCCTAAGGGAGCATTTACTATCCTCACTTTGAAGATGAAGAGCCTGAGAGTCTTGTAGGTTAAGGGACAGGTAAGTGGTAGAGACAGAATGTGAACCCGAGAGGTTCCACTCCAAGGCAGCAATCTTAACTTGGCAAATCTTTTTACCATTTAGTGCCTGAGTTCTGAAATCTGGCTTTACAAATACTTCTGTGTGTGGCCTGTGGTTGATCTGGGCACTGTTGAATTCTGATTGGTTGAATTTTCATGGATAGAATGTCAAATGTTAATAGAGTCATAAGTGCAGATTTCATAATTGCTTTGGCAATGAGTTGATGTTGGTTGGGTTTTGTATTTTATGTTGTACTTAGTACAAAAGCTACTTTTTTTTATGTTATAAGGAAATAGCTGAAAACATTCAGTCAATAGACCCTGATGAAATGTCCCAGAAACACAATGGCTCACTCAAAAAAGGAACATATTCCTATGAAATAGTTTCCATAAATCAAACTCATATGAATATAGGGTGAATATATAAGAATGCAAAGCAAGAGTTCTGAAGAGTTATATTATAATAGTAGTAGCCTGGGTTTTTTGAACACTGACTTTGTAGCAGACATTACTTTAAGCTCTGTATGTATATTAACTCACAGAATCATCAAGAAACCTATGAGGTAGGTACCATTTTTATCCCTATTTTACAAATGAGAAAAGGAGGCCAAGAAAGATGAAGTAACTTGCTCCCACATCTAATTAGTGCTAGAGCCGGGATTTGAACTTGGGTAGCCTGGTCTGTGTTCTTTCCTAATCACCGAGCTTCCGGGGTGGTTACGTGGCCTTTGTACTTGACACTCTGCCATGTATTACTGAAGCATTTCAGTTTGTACACTTGATTTCTTTGGGATCTCCAGGGAAATGTAACTATCTCCTCAAGGGCAGACTTCCCTAGAAGACATGGTGCATTGACAGCATACGTATGATTTATGATCCACATCTTAGATTTTAGAACGCTGAGAAGGAAGTTTTTGTGCTCTCGCTGAAATCCTTCACACATTTGAATCTCATGATTGGTGAGGATTTAGAGGAATATAATAAGATAAGCCAAATGTTTCAAAGGGAGTTAAAACTGTTTAATGTAAATACAGCCCAAGAAGGACGTCCCTGCCTGATAAACAGGTGCAGATAACAGGCCTATTTGTATGCATGAGGAGAAAGTGCCTTAAAGATGTTGATGGTGATGATGATAGCTTACACTCAGCACCCGCTGTGCGCTCTGCAGTTTTCTCAGTGGGATACACATACTAGCTTATTTACAGTGAGCCAAAGCAGTCTAGCTTTTAATGTGTCAGAAATGGGACACATGAGCCCTTTAGGAATCTTCAGAAACCGATAATCAGGACATGTTCCCAGAATTGGTTAGTGAGGGGAAGAGAAGGGCCCACGGAGTCTACCCCTTCCTGGCTGTGTGAACTTGGGTAACTTAACCTCCCTCATGCTGTTTCTCTATGCCTAATACGTGTAACTGACAACTGTTCCTACCACAAAGGTTATGAGAACTAAATACATCTGCATAATACATAACACAGCCTGACAAATGCGAGCTGCTATTATTGTCACCCTTACTATGGCTATGTGCCTCTGATGATTTTCGACCACGGGAAAGCCTCGTTTTCTTTCTACTAATAACTGTGGTATGCTAAGTAACCCACGCCCCTCAGGGCAGTTATCAGCCCTGCAGTCCTGGGCCGGGGGGACCTGCACCGGGAGCTCGGGAGCTCGCAGCGCAGCCCGGGGAGAGCGAGTGGGGAGAAGATGAGGAGGGACGGAGCTAAACGGAGATGAGAGCGGGGCGGCAAGGGGAGAAGTAATAGAACTCGCGCCTGACGCGCGCCCTCTTTGCGCTCTCCATTTGTGGGACCTGCATAGGATTGTTTTACTTTCCAGCACCGACTGCGCGCCACCCGCCTGGCGGGGCGGCCGGGGGCCCCCTCTGTTCAGTCTGCTCTCCTCCACGCTCCACTTCGGACCCCGCCCCGCGATTGGCCGGCTCGACCCGGGGCTGTCGCCGATTGGCGCACGCCAGCCGGGGCTATGCGGTTTAAAGAGGGGGCGGGGGTGCGCTGCCCAGCAGCGCTGCTGTCCCGGCTGTCTCGCCGTGCGCCCGTCGCTGTCCTCGCCTTGCGCCCGCCTCTGGGTCGCAGCTGAGCTCGCTGCCTCTCGCAGCCAGCCGCCGCCTCGACTGTCGCGCCTCGGGCCGTCGCCCACCAGCGGCTCTCGAAAGGTACCAGGGCAGGCGCTGTCCAGCCCAGGGCCGGGGCACAGACGTGAGGGACGAGGCGCGGGGACGTCCGGGCGGCCACCATGGTGGCCACGTGCCTGCAGGTGGTGGGCTTTGTCACGAGCTTCGTGGGCTGGATTGGCATCATCGTGACCACATCCACCAATGACTGGGTGGTGACCTGCGGCTACACCATCCCCACATGCCGCAAGCTGGATGAACTTGGCTCCAAGGGGCTGTGGGCTGACTGCGTCATGGCCACGGGGCTGTACCACTGCAAGCCTCTGGTGGACATCCTCATTCTGCCGGGTAAGGACCCCGACCTTGCAACAGGCTACTGCTAAACCCGTATTCTCTGGGTTAGACTGCGTTCATAGAAACATTTTGGGGGGCTCGAAGACCTTTGGGCATGGTTTTGACACACCCAGTCCCAATTTGTTGTAGAAGAACTAGGCAGCCCTGAACTTAACCTCTCTCAGCCTCGGTTTTCTTGTCTGAAGTTTGAGATAATAGTGGTAATTTGGCCAGTGGTAACACTAGCCAAGTCGTCTTGAAAATTTAATGAACTGAGACATAGACACTTAGTAGGAACACAGTCCATGTTAGTTACCGTCCCCTCCTCCCCCTGTCAACTGAAGTACTTACTTCACTGCCCTGCCCGGCCTCCCCCTCCCGCAGCGCCTTGCTTTCCCGTTACATTCTCTCCGCAGAGGTGAGAAGGAAAGAGTGAAACGCAAACTTTCGGGAGATTGGAACAAACTCGGGCTCTGTTTCCCAGTCCTAGTGGGATGACCGAGGCGCCCTGGCCAGGGTAGGGCCCTCTAGCTAGGTCTGCCCAACCGGCAGCTGAACGATTCACTTCAAGGACATCTCGCGGCTACCCAGTTTATCAAACCCGAGGGTTGGTTCCCACACGTTCCAGGGCCGGTCTTAGGTTTCCTGTGCAACCCCCCCCCCCCCCGCTGCGTGGGGGCGTCCGACCGGGAAGCTGCGGGGCGTCTGTCTCGCTCCGCACCACTTGGATGGATTAGGAAGAGCAGGCAGACCCCTGGGGAGACATAGCGACCCGCTGAGGGTCGCTCACCCATCCCCCCAGCTCGTCTCAGACTGCGGGGAGGAGGGGAAGAACAGACAGGCCTTCTCCTTTCCCGGCGCCGGCTGGGGGCCACATTTTCACTTGCAGTTTTGATTCAGATTTAAACCATGGGCCAGTTGGGCAAATGGTAATGTCGCGGACACCCCCTCGGTTTTCTGCTGGGAATCTGTCCTGACCGGAAGGCTTATCCCCGCCCTGGCTCCTACAAGGTTGCCTTCTGTCGTCCTGGTCTTCGTGAGTTGTGTGCATTTAAGAGCATGTCCCGTTTCCTGAAGATGGGGAGTACCTGGCCCTGAAGCTGCCAGCCTGGGAGCCGTCCACTTTGGGCCTTCTCCCAGAAGGGTCTTTCCTTCACCAAAGACTCTGCCTGCCCTTTAAGACTCCCCGAAGTGACCCCTATTTCGCTGTCCTCGCAGTGGGAATGAATCCCCCATATTCCTCCTTGCTGCCCTAGTACTTGTTTCTTATCCCCATCAGGGCACGTTTCACCTTGTTTTTTGTTCATGGTTCGTGAGTCAAGGTCTCCCACTATGTTTTAAATTCCTCACATATACAGATGGTGTTCTATTCTCATTGCATCCTCTTCTGGACCCGGCATCTCCTCTGGCATACAGTAGGTGCACACTGTGCTTTTCAGACTTGCCCTACACTATCCTTTTCTTCGTTTTGGACTTTCAGAGGGACAGAGATGTGGGAACCCAGATCTGGGCCCAGTTTCAATTAATGCTGGGTTGATTGTCCTGGGTCAGACTCTGGGATCTAGGGCTTACAATCTGGGCTATTTGGGACAAATTGCTAACCTCAATGAACCCCAGTTGTCTTCTTTTAAAAATTAAAATCAAACCAACTACCTACTTTCTCAATTATTTGAGGATTAAATAAGAAATGCACATCTTTTTTGATGTAGTGTATGCTCCATAAATGATAGCTATAAGATTTTATTAAAAGCTGGGCATGGTGTTTGTAGGGACATTTGACTGAAGCATAAAGTTACTCTTTGCTTCCTTCCCCTGAAGTTTACTAAGCATTCAGTGCCAAGTGGTTTGTTTTCAGAGAACCATGATCATCCCTCAGAGGGGAGTGCGTTTTAGGGAGGGTCTAATTTCCTATTCTCTTGTCCCTTAAATTTTGGGTGGGGACAGGAACAGTCCTCAGTCTCCATCTTTTGATTTGCGCACATGGCCTTGGCACTGTAGCACGTGGACAGCAGGTGCTGTGAATCTCAGAACCTCTGTTGCTAGTTGACTGGCTCCTTTGTGTTGACACTGGCTCTCCTACAAGCTGCAAGAGCACAGGGCTGGGGCAGGGGCTGGGCTTCAGACTTCCGTGGCTCCTCTCTGGGGATCTTCAAGTTAGCAGATACTTGATTGATTGATTAGCCTTAATTCTGAAGGAGCTGAGATGGGCAGTGGTTGGAAGAGGACCCTTGTGAAGTCTGAGTTCTGGCAAAACATACCTTGCTAAAAGACAATGTTGAAGTTGGGTCTTTGTGCACAAATCAGGGTCCTGGTGTATGAAGAAGAACATGGGCTAATTTTTTGGCTTTGTCACTAACTCTGCCTCACCCTCTGAGCTAGAAAGGGAGAGTAATAAATGCAACCTTTTTTTTTCCTTTAAGAGGGGGAGAGTGTTTCTATGAGAAACATTAAATTTAAAAGGGAACCAATAAATTTCAGTCTGTGAAATTCTAGCATCTTGTCAGATTGATTCTATATAAGTATTGCACGTATTGTATTCTGTTTCTTAATAAAGTCGTTACTTGGCATTTTACTTGACAGTATAAAGTTCAGTTAGTTTTGCTCCACTCTTTTATTATGCAATTCACTATTCCTTTATTTGTAATTGTTTGTTTCCATGATCTGTTGTGGGCACTGTGCCAACTCCCTATACAAGGCAGGTATCTGCCTTCCAGGAATCCCGAGGGCTGGAGAGATGTCTGTTGAGCAATGACGATGGGCAGTTGGGGAAGCATTCCCAGGGCACTGTGGGTGAGGAGGGGGTGGAGCCCAACCCTCTACAGGTGGCAAGATCCCTGAGGACAGCAGCCTCTGGGGAGACAGCAAAGAGAGGAAGCCCGAGACTTGGCTTAGTCTAGGTTACGGCCATACATGATTCATACCACTGTGAATTAAAAGCACACGGTTAGAACAAAATCACCCAGTACACTTGGAGATAAAAGTACTGCACAGACACAGACTATTAACACCAATAATCAGAGCTAACCTTTTTTTTTTGAGTATTTGGTATAGGCACTATTTTAAGCACTGCGTGAAATAACTGATTTAATATTCAGTAGAATTCTATTAGAGACATGTAGGTACTATTATTACTTTTACTCCATAGATGAGGAAAGTAAGACATAGCAGTTAGGTAACTTGCCCAAGATCACATGGGTAGAGCATATCAGTAGCAGACTGGAACCGACATATGCCATCACAGAAGACATTGGAAGATTTGAGTTTTCATTTGAACGTTCACAAGGTGATATAATAATGTAAACTGACTCTTGGCCCCTCTGTCCTGGAGGCTTGGCCAAGTGATCTAAACTGGGGATCCCCATCTAGTCTCTCCAGACCCCTTTCTTCTTGCTGAGTTGCTTCAAAAGTTGAAAGTGATTAGCGATCTTGGACAACATATTCTAAGTCCTGAGATGAAGCAAGAGGGAAGAAGGGAGGTGGTGCTGAACTCCCATGAGGCAGGGCTGAGGAACTGAGAGGGCCATGGTCTAACCCCATCCTGTCTGCTCTCTTGTTCCCAGGCTACGTGCAGGCTTGCCGAGCCCTGATGATTGCTGCCTCGGTGCTGGGGCTGCCGGCCATTTTGCTGCTGCTGACGGTTCTCCCCTGCATCCGAATGGGCCACGAGCCTGGTGTGGCCAAGTACAGGCGAGCCCAGCTGGCTGGTGTTATGCTCATTCTGCTGGGTAAGACAGCTTTCTCTATGGCACCCCGACTCTGAGTGAACCTGGGGAATCTCAAATCCTGTGGCTGGTTGATGCTTCATCGAGTTCAAGAGAAATGTGAAGGGGAGTGGAATGACTCCCCTGAGGAAGGGACCCCCACAATCCACATCCCTTTGTATTTCACAGGCAGTTCACACAGAGGGTTTAGTAATGTTTGGTGTGGGGGATGGGCGGGGGTCACTGAACATGAAAATTAGTTTAAAGAAAAAGTGAAATATATTAAGGGCAGGAAATACCTAAGGGAAAGACCAGCAGGACAGAAGAGAGCTACGTGGTGGCTCTCTACTCAATTAATGTGTAAAGTAAGAATAGAGAAAGAGGAGGGTGAGAGAAAAGTAAGGTGTTGAGGATGGTGGGTCACCAGGTGAGGATTCCGTCTTTTACTCAGTAAGCCTTCCCTGAGCACATGGGTCAGGCTGCATGGTAGATGTTGGGGATACTGGGGGAAAGGCAGTCTCAGCTCTGAGTGCACCTGGACATCTTGATAGAGGGTGGTGTGTGCTCATCTAACAAAGATACATGGGCTGTGCACACACGTGGGAAGGCACCTAACCTAGACTGGATGAATTTCCAAGGAGTTTCTAGAGCAGAAGAACCCAGAGATGAGCCTGCGACTTGAAGAGTAGGTGGTCAGGTCATGGATTGCAGGAAGGAAAGTCCAGGACAAGGAAATGGCATGTGCTCCTTCGGTTTTGCTGATTACACCTGCACACAACAGGGCTTGATTTAACAACCTATGGAATCTCTTTAGGGATTTCATTTCTCTCCATTTTTTTTCTTGGATGCTAATTCTATTAGTGCATTCTAAATCCTAACAGAGGATATGAATTATAAGAACAGCAGCTCTTGTTGCAAAGTATATATATCAGTGAGAGGAAACTGATTTGGACATGGGTTAGACATAAAGTCATATTCTCCTGAGACAAGGAATTCACATCCCCAAATTGGCCCATCAGATCATGTGCTTGAGGGGGAAGGGGGAGGGGGTCTGTGTGGGTCAATGCCACTTAGTGATGGTCACCTCCCACCTGGAACCTTCTCCCACACAGTGACACCCATGAGTTGAGGGGACATGAGAGGTGGGGTGCTATTTCCCAGGATTGCAGAGGGATGGAGGTTTGTAGGGGTTTGTGAAGCCATGGAGAATTCAGGGGGAGAGGGTGTGTGTGTGTGTGTGTGTGTGTGTGCGCGTGTGTATAACAGGAGTGAAAAGACCACTGTAATTTCCAAAGAAGAATCTGGGCATGGAAATTTTGATTCCAGCCACAAAGAATTTGTGTGCCAGCACCACACACGAGACACATAATCAGTGTCCTGTGCTTTATCTAACTCACAGGCCCTCCCTCATGTGGGCTTTTCGGTGGTCAGATCTTTGTGTTCCATTCCCTTTCCAATGGGAAGGCCAAAGCTCTAAAAGTCAACTGGGTTTGCAGAATCCACGTGAACCCTTCTCATCCTAGAGACTTGCTGTTGTTTGTTACTTTCCTCACGTTCTCACGGAAGCCCCTGAAGGCTCTCTTGGTCTCTGAGGATGGCAGAGCCAAAAGGATGGGTCTGTTGTGTTAGGAGCTCATCTTCAGAAATTCTGATCTTCCATATGAGAGTCACAGTTTCCACAAGTAAGAGAATATATTAAAAATAAACAAACAAACCCAGTGGAAAATAGAGGCACAAAAACAAACATGTAGACGAATTGGTTTTTTTAAAAAAACCCCTAAAAACAACTGAATTGTTTAGTTGAATAACCAGGGTCATGGAAAAAAAAAAAAAAAGCAGGCTGGGCTCGGTGGTTCACGTCTGTAATTCCTGCACTTTGGGAAGCCAAGCAGGAGGATTGATTGAGGCCAGGAGTTTGAGACCAGCCTGGGCAACATAGCAAGACTCTATCTCTACTAAAATTAAAATACCAGCTGGGCATGGTCCCAGCTACATGGGAGGTTGGGGAGGGAAGATCACCTGGGTCCAGGAGTTTGAGCGTTTGAGGCTACGGTGATCTATGATCATGCCATTCCAGTGCCACTCGCACTCCGGCTGGGCAACAGAGAGAGAATCTGCATGTAAATAAAAAAAGCTACCAGTGGTTTGAAATTTCCTAGCTGAATTAGTTTTTGTTTATCTTTTAAAAGTGGGTTGGTGTATATAGACAGCATTATAGATGAGGAAGGTGAGCGGGGGCCAGGTGGTGGGTGTGAGTCCCTCAGTCCCTATTTGCCTGTCTGGAGCGACATTGTGGGGGAAACTGGGCATCAAGTGATCTGACCCCACCAAAGAGGCTGCACCTTTCTGGACACTCGCCCTTTAGATGGGATTAGGGGCCCCTCATGGCCCTTGGGCAGCTTTGCATTTCCAGTATTGTCTGCCTCCTCTTTGCTCCTGTCTGGATTTATTTCTCAGTGGATTGGCTGCTGTTTTGACTGGAGTGAGCTGGCTGTGGAAATGTAAAGCTCATTGTCTCAAGTGTGGCACCTGCGATCTCCTCTAGGTTCTCTCACCACGGAGCCCTGAGTGCCTTGTTTTCCCCTGTTGGCAGCGGGTGGGAGGAGCGAGAGAGAGTGAAGGCTCTCTTTGTGTTGCTGTGGGCTGGTTTCTGCCACTCTTTGGGGACAAGCCAGTGTGGGCCTGTGCTGGGTCCCAGGGTCACCAAATGGGGCTCCAACTGAGGTGTGGGTGCTGACTACAGGGGATGAGGCACCCCTGGGGCTCGGGGGCCTGGGAACTGGACAGTGTTACAGCTACTTGTGGTATGAAAACTGTCAACACTATTAATTAACCTCAGTTTTTCCTGATCCTGAAAACCTGTAATTATTTTTCTGAAAGCTTAAAAAAATTGTCTGTCGTACAACTTTATCTTCTCAGCAATCTAAGTTTAATGGTGTGAGGATTTGATTCCTGCTGTGGGGGAAGAAATAGGAGCCTGATGCTGCTGGCTTCTTAAGCCAGATGAGTAGCACCAGGAGCAGCAGGCACCTCAGATCTGGGTGGATCTAGGGCTAAGCTACTCTGTTCGTGGCCTTTCAAGGGTCCCTGCCAAGGCAGGAGGTGCCTGTGCCCTGAATTGTTTTATCTTATCAGTTGGAGTCAGACCGTTGTAACTGTACTGAATCTAGAATCTACTACTTTCTAGCTGTGTGAACTGGGACAGTTACTTAATGTCTTGATCCTTTTTACAAAATGGGAACAATAATGCCTATTTCATGGGTTGGTAAGATCAGTGAGATGATGTATGGAAATTATTTAGCATAGTATCTGACACATAGTAAGTGCTCAATAAATGGTTGCTATTATTATTACTATTGTTGGTTAGAGGAAATAGTGACCTAACCCAGAGGGCAATGGATATTCTTCTAATCATGTCTGATTTCTTCAGGGTCATCTTTACAAATGAAACTGGTAAGGAAAGACAATAACCTTTTTTTGGAAATACCGCCTTTTATCCTGTCCTAATGGAAATATTTCCTTTGTTTTACTTTATAGAAACCAGAGTGTGGGGATCGATAGTTAAAGTTTTTGCTTACTGCATTATGAAAGGCCACATTAAGCTACCCTGCTGAAAACTTGAATCTTAGTTCTAATTCAGTCTCATTCTCACCTTGCTACAAGCTAGAAAATACTTTATTTGGGCATTTTTAGGGGTTGTGGTAGGGAATGGAAGGTAAGGATGTGTACTTCCTAAGTGGAATATTTCCATCTTCTCCCTTATTTGTGGGAAAAAGTTATTTTATCTTGGAACTTCCAGGTTAATAGTGAAATTGCAGTAAATCACAGGGTAGGTGCAAATGCAGGCCACACTGAACTTGTCATGCACACAGAATCCGATGTCCTACAGGAAAAAGGAGTCCTTGGATGCTTCCCAGTGGGATGCTTGTAATCCCAGGGCTTTAAGAGCACAGTTAGAAAAACTCTTCCTCTGAACTCATTAGTTTTATACAAACAAGTATAATGAAACTTCATATGGACAGTGGGAAGGATGTGGCATGTTAGTATGATTGTGGCTAAAAATGACTTCATCAGTAAAATTGGAGGCACTAAATGCTTTATGAGTTCCTCCTGTGTCTGAATTCCGTGATTAAAAAAGATTAACAAATAACGACAAGGCTGCCTTTTTAAAAAGGCTATAGGGGAAAAAATGATAATGATGCATGGCATACAAATAAAGGGAAAAATGTTGAAATCAGGCCAGGAAAATAATGTACTCAAATATTCCATTGATTTGATGATTGTAGCTGTGTTTTCTTAAGTCAATATTTTAGAGAATGACAAATTAAAAAAAAGAAAAACTAAACACTTTTTAGTTTTAAATGATAGGAAAACAACAAGTAAATATGACTCCAACCAACAGCTCATTGGAAATCTCATTACTTGTTGCCTTAACTGGCTTCCTTGCGAAATGCTAAAGTTAATTGCTACTTAGGTCATATGTTATAATAGCATTGATTGTAGAAGACAGTACAGTGTTCGATGCATTGTAAAATGTTAGGTGGAGGTCTTTTAAAACTTTTTTTTTGAGACAGGGTCTTGCTCTGTTGCTCGGGCTAGAGTGCAGTGGCATCATCATAGCTCACTGGAGCCTCAAACTCTTGGGCTCAAGTGATCCTCCTGCCTCAGGCTCCCAGAGTGCTAAGATTACAGGTGTGAGCCACTGAGCCCAGCCTAAAAATGTTCTTATTGTGGAAAATTTCAAGCCTATACAAAATTAGACAGAATAGTGTCTAACTCCTTCTCTGTAATGATCTACTCATGGATTATATGCTTCATCTTTCTATGTCTCCATTTCTTCAGTCCCCGGATTTTTTTAAAGCAAATCTCAATTTTGCTCTGTGCTAGAAATGGTGATTTTAAAAGTCCTTTCAGTAGAAAGTGAAAAAACCTGAAAAGAGGTGTTCATTGGAGAAGGAAGAAATGTCAGTGTCTGGTGATCTTATCTTTCTCTGTCTCTTGCCTGTTTGTTTCTCTTTCTCTCTCTCTCAGTAGTTACCTCCAAAGTCAAATACACCTGTATCAATTTTAACTTCCTCACACTTATTTAACTCCATATATTACCATGTGTCATTGAATCTCTAAAGAGATTAAAAACTACGCTTCCATTTCATTGCTCTAAAATTGCCTTCTAAATCAGGTGCAGTGGCTCACGCCTGTAATCCCAGCACTTTGGGAGGCTAAGGCAGGAAGATCACTTGAGCCCAGGAATTCAACACTAGCCTGGGCAACATAGTGAGATCCCCATCTCTACACAAAAATATAAAAAATTAGGCAGGTTTGGTGGCACACGCCTATATTCCCACGTACCTGGGAGGCTGAGATGGGAGGATCCCTTGAGCCCAGTAGTTCAAGGCTGCAGTGAGCCATGGTCATGCCATTGCACTCTAGGCTGGGCAACAGAGACAGACCCCCTGTTTCTTAAAAAAATAAAAATAAAAAATAAATAAAATAAAATTACCTTCCCAAATATTTTCTGTGTTTGATCACGTCAAGATCATTGTTAACTTTTATCAAGGGTGTATCCTACCAATTAAAGAACACATTTATTACATTATTTGAAACTTGGTCTCAAAAGAGGCAAACAATTTTATTCTTTGAAGAACAAGGAATACTACTTATAGGAGGACCAAGTCTAGGTGAATCTGTGTCTACATGGTGAATTTTTCTTCTCCCTTTCGCCCTTTTTCTTCTTTTCCTTTTTAGCTAAGAATAACTCTAATTTTCACTTTCCATTTCCCAAAAACAAATGGCAGATCCCACTCCCCCCACCTTTGTGTAGTTAACTACTACATCTTCTGAAGGTAAAAGAGGAGAAAGAGACTGAAAAATCTGAGTGCTAAAATTACTGTCTTGTTTTTAGAGACTTAATTGAAAAATAAATTCTGATGATGGTAAAAAGAAAATAACCCAAATTCCCTTTATAGTTCTTCAATTTTCTTTAACTTAAAGTAACTGTGACTTTTCAGAAAAACATTTATTTTATTTTCCCCTAATAACTAAGAGAAACATCTAAAACTCTTTTTTGGGGGGGAATCTGCAAATAAAAATAAATGTAGCAGGCTTTCTGTGTCTTTAAGAAAGCCAAAAATTATTGCCAGTTCTATTACTATTTCACATTTTTTAAGTTAAGTAATGATTTGACTTGCATTTTTAACTTTACCAGTCAAAACATATCTCTTTCTCCCTTCAAACCATTGCTGAACTTGAGTAAATTCTCCTTTTTTGGTTTCTAAACATTTTTCGTTTTGAGTTCAATCAAAGGTCACTATTTCCAGTGAGCCTCTCATTTCCTTTTATGTTGTGTGGTAGTCTGTCATTTTTTAGTGGTTTTGATGTGGTTCATCTTTGAGAGCCACAGGAATTCCACCCAGGGATCATTTGTCTACTAGGAAGTAAAGAGCCTGCTGGTGCTCATTTGCTTCATTTTGCATGAATTATGAAAGAAGGAAATCTTTAATGAGGTAAATGATGAGCTTGTGCCTTTCAGTGCATTAAAGTCACAATAAGGTTTGATGATTTTGGAAGTCAGTTTTAGTGTGTGTGAAGTAGAAAGTAGAATTGAAATGAGACTTGGTCTCATCCATCCTTTCATCCTTCCATCTGTCCCCCCATTCACTCATTCAGCCCTGTGAAATTCATTGGATAAATATTTAGACATTTTTCTGATTTTTCCTTTTGCTAATTAATTATATTGGAATAAAATCTAACAAAATCCTCAAAACACTCAAAACCAAGCCTGATGGTTACTTTTGGGATACTGAGCCTGATAGCCTTGTTTTATTATTTGCTTAGGAAAAGGGGAAGAATTAAATGAATTTAGAGGCAGTTTCTTGTCTTATTCTATGAAATCTAAACCAAATCTGAAAGTTAAGTTAGGTTTACATTAGAGGTGAAGAATGCTTTCATACCTGTGTGAGTGTGTATGTGCTGTATGTGTAAATACAAAGTAATTGAAAATATAAAACTGAATTTGAACCATGAGCTGTTTTGAAACCAGTTAATTGTTTATAGGAAAAATTGGTTGGTTTGAACCAAATCAGTTGCTTGGGAATTAAATCTCTTTTTGCTGTAGAATTCAGCTTTTCAGTCCCCTCCTTTTTCCTCTAAACAAGCCTGGTGCTTGGAAGCCCTTGCTAGGTTGCTGTTTTTGCCTATAGCAGAACGAATGCCCATTTTTGGAGTCTAGAGGTGTGTAGCTAGATTCTATATCACTATGGGGAATCTTTAGCAATTCTCTCTGGCTGAAACACTCTAGGAGAGGATATCTGTCCTGACAGAGCATCTTTATCTCTGTGCCTTGGTGAAAGTATGACTATGGTAATAGCCAAGCAGTTCTCCCAGCTGCCTGATGGGAATCCATGGCCAGAGGAAGAGAAAGAAAAAGACTTTCCCCTGTATCTGAGGTTTTTAAAGCCCTGGGCTGGAAAGGGAGGACTCAGATAAATACTGGTCTTCTTGAACATTCTATTCACAGAAGGAAAATATTTAATACATATTCTCATGGTATCGCATATGAAAATATTACAGAAGCTGGCATGATGTGCTTACTTCTTTAAGAAAAAGGAACCCATTAGCATATAGATAGATTGTAGCTTCTTAGATAATCTTCACACAATTAATGGAATGAATTCCGGCTATTAGAAAGCCAGTCTGGGCAATTCAAAGCCCCCCAGATTCACTCTCTTCCTTCTGACTTCCACTTGGGATCTATACTTTTTAGGACAGGAATCACATCTATTTATGTGTATCTATAGTCAGTTTGTGGGGCTGGGCTTGTCTGGTGTCAACAAAAACGTATATCACAAGTTACACAAATGCAATGAGATAGTTTAAAAGGTCTTTCAAAATGGGTAAGACAAATCTTTTTTTCAATTTAGATTTGAGTGCTTGTGTTAAAGAAAAAGTATATTTCATTTCTGTGAGTATAGGGAGTAAGTTAGAAAATCACTCAGTATGAGTAGAAGCCGGAAAAAAGATGGTGGGTTGAAAGTGACAAGGGTACCCCAGGTGGGCAAACACCAGACTGGCAATGCAATGCCCTGTTTTGAATTCGTTGATGGCTTTTATGGTTGACAATTGGAAACCTCACTGTTATTGCTATTTTTATGTCTGCCAACTTTAATGTGCCATCTCAAAGGATGTTATGGAGTTACTTGTCTAGAACTGTGTTGTTTAGTACAGTAGGCACTGGACACATGTGGCCATTCAAATTAAAATTGAAATTCAAAATTCAGTTCTTCATTTCACTAGCCTCATGACATATGTTCCATGGCCCCGTGTAGCCTGTGGCTACTCTATTTGGCAGTGCTAGTCTAGAGGTTTAAAAACATTTTTTAAGTCTATAAGCTACTGCCTGCCATTCTTTTGTTACTTTGCTTATAAAGAGGTGAAGAACTAAATGATACAGAAGCTATTTCTTATCTTATTCTATAAAGTCTAAACTGATCGGAAGGTTAGACTGATTGGTACAGGACCGTAAATAAAGTTCTACCATTTTGACCCCTCACAACAAATATCATCTCCACAAAACACTTTAATGGGTGAATTCTTTTACCCCTTGGGATTTTGTGTTGGGATTTTTTGATTGTGAAAAGCATGATACAAACTCATACTCTTGTCTGCTACTCCACTGATGTCTAGCCATATTCACTCCAGCAAGAGAAATTTCATAGCTTCTCCAGGCTTTTGTAATGTGAATTGACCAAATTGAAAAAATAGAGTGGAAAATTGAGGTGGGCATCATCCTGTTTCTCACCTCTCAACAGCTCAGGTTATTCAGTTATTCAATTAGCACACATTAAACACATACTAGGTACCTGGTACCGAGCTAAACCTTGAGTTTGCAGACATAAGACATGGCCCTTGCCTTCAAGGAACTCAGAGCCTGGAATGAGAAATAGACACGTAAAGAGATAATTATAATATAGGTAAGTATAATTATAATTAGGTAAGTATAACTATAGAATTATAACTACAAATATTTTTAGACTTAAATGATTTATTTCTAGGTTTTTACATTGCAGTTCTTTTGTGTCCACTGCCACCTGTTGAAAAAAATAAGGACCCAGCAGTTTGACCCAAGCTTTTAGTCGGCTTGTTCTATAGATGCCAAGCCGGAGGTTCAGATGGCCAAGGGAGCACAGCTGTGTATCAGTTTTAGGAGCTGGTTGGGAGCTAGCGGGGTGTGTATCTGGAATGAATGGGCCTGCCCGCTGGCTTGGTGTGTGGTGGGTGCGCCAGTTACGGCTCTCTGCGTGTCTCCACAGCTCTCTGCGCCATCGTCGCCACCATCTGGTTCCCTGTGTGTGCCCACCGTGAGACCACCATCGTGAGCTTTGGCTACTCCCTGTATGCAGGCTGGATTGGTGCTGTGCTGTGCCTCGTGGGTGGCTGTGTCATCGTCTGCTGTGCCGGGGATGCCCAGGCATTTGGGGAAAACCGTTTCTACTATTCTTCGGGCTCCAGCTCCCCGACTCATGCCAAGAGTGCCCACGTATAAGAGCGCGGGCAGGCTGCCCATGGAGGTGCTGTCGATACTGGGCCTATGGCCCTAGGTTTGCTTGCCACAGTGGGAGAAAGCCCACTCCTCTGCCAGGCCCTAAAGCCAAAGGTCTAGAAAAGCATCCTGTCTGGCATTTCGTAGTCTTAACCCCCTCCCTCCATCTTTTGGTTGCCTTAAAAGAGATCTCTAGCTCATATAATGCCCTCACATATTTCTTATGGCGTTGCCCACTATTAGCTCTTTTCTTGGGCATTCCTTTGTTGTTTATTAAAAAGATTATGTATATATATTTTGTTTCTCTCTAAATCTTAAATGTCTTGCAAACATTGCTGAGTTGGGTGGGGGTGAGGAAGAGAAATAAAAGACACTTTT
Source organism: Varecia variegata (assembly GCA_028533085.1). NCBI lineage: Eukaryota > Metazoa > Chordata > Mammalia > Primates > Lemuridae > Varecia > Varecia variegata. The sequence goes on along the minus strand of CM052436.1, from coordinate 75,968,748 downwards.
CAAACTGTTACAGATGACAATGGGAGTCTCATAAAGATGCCTCTCTGTTTCCTCCCCTCTCTTCAGTTCCAAGGTCATTTACTTAGAGGAGATACAAAAAGATAGAATTGGGGATGTGGGGTGGGAGAGGGAGGGGAATCGTTGGAACTTTCTGTCCATGGGAAAGTTTCCCTTTTGTAAGTTGAGGGCAAGGGTGGGGATATTGTTTAGTTTATGATTTTACATTTTATCTGTACATACTTTTTCAAGATTGATCATTTTTATAACCATGGTTTTCCTGAAATTCTCAATTCATCAGTATGAAGGAAATGATCCAACTAGACTTCAGTTATGCAATAAATAACAGTACAAGTGAGTATAACTTTAACAGACATCCCACAAAATATTTTTGATTTTCAGATTTGTATGATATGGTTTTTAATACTACATTTTCCTATGCTTCAACTTACATTTTTAAAGCTTTTTTCCCTTTCTCTCTCTATTTTCACTCTGTTAGCCATCTTGAAGTGATGTTGTTTAACATAAATTGTACTGTTGAATTTGGCTTTACGGGTGTAAACGCTGATGGTGTATCAGTATCTGAGACCCCAAACTCTCCAAACACTGATGGTGCATTTTGTTCTTTAAGTGAAATCTGTGCAATAAAATAACAGACTGTCTGCAAAACTGGCCTTCAATCTTCTGTTGTATCCAGAGGTATCATTATTGATTTTAAAAAATCTTGTTCGTCTCTACTGGTAATTTACAGGGAACATGATCAGTGATTCAAGACCTAGTCATTCTGCATTGCCCTGGATAATTAAAAGGTTGTATTTTATTCATGGTATCATGGTGATAATGTGTAGTCATAAAAACGTAACCCAGATGCTCTCTGGGTTTCTTAAATGGAGTGACTTTATGGCATCACTAATTCATAGATAAATGGGCAGCAATCAGAAACCAAGTTCTAAGCACTATACGGTTAAACTCCTTTGTCTACTTTGAACACTTAATGAAGGAATTGGGTAGGTATAAATGGAGAATTAAACAAACATATTTTATGGGTTCTTTAAGTAGTAATATCTAAACGCATTTTGTTCAAACATATATGTGTAGATGTTTGGAAATTTTGGACAAAGTCACGCTAAGCTGATTGTTATTTGTTTTCCATCCCCAAAACTCTGTCCAGTTATGGGGTTGGCCAGGCGTGGTGGCCCACCCTGGTAATCCTAGTACTATGAGAGGCAGAGGTGAGAGGATTGCTTGAGGCCAGGAGTTCAAGACCAGCCTGAGCAAGAGTGAGACCCTGTCTTTATAAAAAATAGAAAAAATAAGTGAGGCCTGGTGCCACTTGCCTGTAGTTCCTGCTACTTGGGAGGCTGGGATTGTTTGAGCCCAGGAGTTTGAGGTTGCAGTGAACAATGATGATGCCACTGCACTCTAGCTGGGCAACAGAGTGAGACTCTATCTCACCCCTCCACTCCCTACCCCCCAAAATTATGGGCTTGCTCTAAGAAAACAGATTACAATCTATTTTGGCAGACTTTTTCCAAATAAAATGCTAATTTCATTAGCTGATAATATAATAATTGGTAAACATTTCCTCTTTGGAAATATCCAGTTGGGCTGGTCATTTTGCAGAACTTTGCATACATTAGATTATAACCTGGTGTAAACTATTTCTAAATTACTTATATAGAAAAGATTATCTTTATGTTGACTAAAATATTTGCTAAGCTATAATATAGGTTTTCTAAGGATATAAGTCATATGATTATATTGGAGGACCCTTCCTACCTCATTAAACTTGTCAGGGCATAATGACTGTGAACAAGAATGGAGCAAAAAGCTCCACTCCACTGGGAGGAGTGGACAGGCAAGGCTTTGGGTCTCCATGTTCCCTGTCCTCACAACATCAGCTTCAATCAGAAGCACCTTCAAGTAGTTCTCGTCTCCTATGGACACTTTTACTCACCTAGCTCCATCCCTAAGGCTGCCGCTTGCTTTCTGTCATGATGGGGTATGCTGCAGGAGCCCACTTTTCCCTGCAGTGTGAGAAAAAGACCCCAAATTTCTCCAAACTGACTGTTGCCTGACAATCAGGGAACCCCATTTTTGTAGGTCATAACTCTAGTGTTAATCAGTTTGAGGGAGGAGAGAGAGATGTTCCTCTAGAGCAGCACTGTCCAATGGGAATACAATGTAAGCCACATATGTAATTTAAAATTTTCTAGTAGCCACATTAAACAAGTGAAAAATAAATAAGTGAAATTAATTTTAACACATTTTATTTGATCTAGTACATCCAATATATTATCATTTTGATATGTGATCAATTGACAGGATATTTCATGTCCTTCTTTTTGTATTACATCTTCAGATTCCAGTAGGTATTTGACACGGCATGTCTCACTTTGCACTAGGCATATTTCAAGTGCCCAGTAGCCACATGTGGCTGGAGGCTTTTGGATTGGACAGCACAGCTGTAGAACAGCAGGCTCTGTCTCAGTAATCATCAAGAGGGATTCAGTCTTGGTTATTTTTATTAATATTTGCCCCCATTAGAGTTCCATTAGAACTTGGCAATTACAGTTTACTGAACAGTTATAAAATCTTCACCCAGGTGAAGACAATGACCGCCAATGGCATGTGAAACAGCAGACCCAGAGTACTCCGCCTACGTAACAGAGAAAAGGGAATTGACGCTATTGAGACCTTTCGTGTCAGGAACGTCATACATTTAATCCTTCCTGCACCCTCCATTTTGTAGATGAGAGAAATGAGATGCAGAGAATTTAGGTTGTTTGTCAAGGTCACATAGCCACTCTATAGAACTAAAAGGGATTTATGTCTATGTAACTCTAAAGCCCTAGTTTTCCGATTTAAGAATCACTGCTACAGAATCAGGTAAATTGGAGATTCACTCTCTTCACTCCGGAGACCAACTCAGTAGAAATGGGTTGAGAGCCAAGGATCTAAATTTGTATTATGTACCCCAGCAATTCTGAGGGGGTGGTCTCCACACCGCACTTTGAGAAACCGCGAACAGCAGCTTCTTTCTCATGCCTTTCTGCAGTGCAGCTAATGTCGTCCCTCTTTGATGGTCATCGGAGCTGAAATGGTGGTGAGACTTACACCAGGCTTCACCCCCTCTCTTTAGCTTGTTCTGAAGAGACAACATGCAGGGGATCTTTGGTTTGAAAGTGAACCAGTCCAGCTCGCACTTTCCAAGAATTTGATAGAACCCAAATTAGAGGGAAGAACGTTTCAAGGGAATCTCGGAATCTAGGGATGTTAGATACAATGACAGCAACAGAAAGAGAAGATTGTGTACTTCAAGAATACAATTTACATATTTGTGGCGAGTTGGTGGTTTGGGGTAACAATAGAACAAGGTTTGGTTGTATTTCGCCCTGTTTTTTTTTTTAATTCAAAGAAAATCTGCGTGTCAGTGTTTCTCTGTACAATGTACACAATGTGAACTGCGACGTCTTAAATGTTTGGCAGGACCCTCATGCTCATGACATCACATGCTGGGAGGACAGGGAGGCCACTGTGGGACTGGCCCTGGGGACAGGCAGCATCAGTGCTGCCATTGAGACAGCCCCACAAAGGAGTGTGTGACAGCCAGATGTGCAGCTTAATGGAGACTGAACCAGGATTGTGGGTGGGACACTGGCACATGCTGCTTATGGCTTGAATAGCAGCTCTTGAGGAATCTATATTTCTCTACCTCACGCAGCATCTCAGAGCTCAGGCTTTGTGGCCCTGTGGCTGGGGGAGGGAGTGGAGATGGAGGGACTTGTCACTGCTCCATGCCTCATTGTTAAAATGCAAAATGTGGAAATGTTAAGCCATTTCTAGAGGATTGTGGAAGGTAAAAATTTCTTACTGCTCACATCGAAGTTACATTCGAAAGAGCACCTGATTGCTACAGTTGGGAGCTTTCTTTAATTAAAACAAATATGTCTCTATTTCTCTTATGTTGGGTTATACAGCTGTGCGTTTAAAACTGTAATGTGTGTGGGGGGCAAAGGCAATATACGTAACCTAAACATTTTTACCCCCATAATATGCTGAAATAAAAAAAATACTGTAATGTGCATACAGATCACTTGGGGATCTTGTTAAAATGCAGATTCTGAATCAGCAGACGTGGGCTCGGGCCTGAGATTCTGCATTTGTAACAAAGCTCTTACGAGATGCTGACGCTGCTGGTCCTAGGCTCACACCTTGAGTAACCAGCCGTCGGAGTTTATGTCCTGCTGCAACACAGGCCATGCTTAGACGTATACAGTGTAAGTGGTGCCTCTCTTGTGGAAGACACTGGGAATGCTTCTTTGCTCTTCAAGATAATTCTGGAACCTCTCTGGTCAATAATACTGGTGTCATGCTTTTGGCTTCAGTTTTTTTTCCTCATTAAAATACAAACACCCAGTGGTAATGCCTGAGCTCACTAGTGCTGGCTTATGAAAGCCAACAGTTTTCAGGAATTTTGTGAACCAGTTGATGTCACACTGGTCACTTGATAACAGCCATGGTAGGATATTTATGCCACGGAAATCACAAAACACCACAAATCAGGTATTTCTCCAACACTCCCCTTTCCAGCCAGTCGTTGAAGTTTTGCCAGCCCACCACTGCTCATCTCCTAGAGAACCAGGCCTTAAGCTGTATCAGTCCCTGACACCTTGCTTGCAAAAGACTACGGAATTCCTCCCTTTCCTGAGAAGAAGTCCACGTAAGGGAAGGTGGGGAGAGCTAGGAGTATATTGGGTAATTGTGGGAAAAGAGATGTGCCAGCCACAGTCTTGTGCCACTCTGTGTGTGCTGGTCCCCTTGTCTTGCGTCTGAGGCCTGGGCAGCCCAGGCAGAGAAAGGGCTACTTCCTTGCCTTTCAGCCTGGTTTCTAGGCTTAGATTAATGGTAAAACTGGCTTATATATAAAATACAAGGCTGCTAGGTTAGTGCCTAGGACTATCGCTGTCCACTTTGAACTCATATACTTATTGGGTTTCATTAATCTGGCTTCTAGAAGTTTCCTGGAAGATTTAGTTTTTAAAAGTCACATTTTTTTCTGATTGTAAAAATGGTCATAATATAATAGATAATATTTATTGAGAGCTTATTCTTTGCCAAGCGCAGTCATAGTACTTTATATATACATTTAATCTTCACAACAACCTTCATGAGCTATTGTTACTCCCATTTTACAGATGAGGAAATTAAGGCAGAGAGAGGTTATTTAACTTGTCTAAATCACACCTATTGAGTGATATATATTCATTACAGAAAACTTGAATGATGTGGAAAAATACAAACAAGAAAATAAAAAATCACCCACCATTTCATCATTAAAGTAATTTCTTTGTATATATTCTTGGCCAACATTTCATTTTAAAACAAAAACTCTAACGCATTCTATCTATAATTTCGTAAACTGCTTTTAAAAAATTTAATGTATAGAAAACATTTTCTTATGTTATTAAGTGTTTTTCTATAACAAAACTTTTAATATCTGTATAATATTCCATTGTTTGGATGTACCATAATTTACTCAGTGAATTCGTAAGAATATCTTAGTTATTTTGTTTTGGTTCCTTTCTAATTTATTCTAAGTAATTTTGCCATGGACATTCCTTTTTTTTTTTTAAGACAGGGTTTTGCTCTGTTTCCCAAGCTAGAGTGCAATAGTGGAATCATAGCTCACTGCAGCCTCGAACTCCTGGGCTCAGGCAATCCTCCTGCCTTAGCTTCTCAAGGACTAAAGGCATGTGTGCCAACACACCTGGCTAATTTTAAAATTTTTTTATAGAGATGAGGGGTCTCACTATGTTACCCAGGCTGGTCTCAAACTCCTGACCTCAAGAGATCCTCTCCCCTCAGCCTCCCAAAGTGCTGGGATCACAGGTGCCAGCCACCACTCTTGGCCGCCATGAACATTCTCACAGGTAAATCTTTGCACATACACATGATGATCTTTGTAGGATAAATTCTTAGAAAGGAGTTGCTGGATTATATATTCCAGGCAGTGTTTTAAGAACAACTTATTTTTTGGTGGGAGGGTGACTAGTTTCCCCAGCGCTAATAATAGGATGCAGTATATCAACTCAATATGCTATTCTTTTGAAATTATTTGAGATATTTAATTTTTTACATTATGTTGATATGGAATTATGTAAGAAAATACTTTTAATAAATGGATAATGCAAAAATTTCAAAAGTATTCATAATGGGAGAGAAGGTTTGCAAAGGGGAGGCTGGGGACCGAGGTTCTGCCTGCCCTGCACTGTGATTCTGCTTCAGCTGACTCTGGTCAACTTGACAGGGACAAGTGTGGAGTGTTTGTCTTTGGCAGATTTTGCGGTGGGGACACTGTGATTTTAATAGCCCCTGGTTAGCTCTGGGAGTATTGTTAGCTAAGTGTTGTTCTTTATTTTTTTTTTTTTGCTCCCACCATAATGTACGAAGAATAATCTATTGAGAAAAAAAACAAAGCAGGGTCAAAATCACATGCCCTTTTCCCAAGCCTTCTAGACGTTAATCCTGTGCTTATGCTAGAAAGAAAATTTACCCGGGCTCCTTTGCTATCTAATTTTTTTTATTACTGTTTTAACAAAAGTTCTGAGAAAATGCATAAGTAGGAGAGCTCTGGAGGTGTGAGAGGGCTAGGACTGTCGGGGAGTAGAGCATTTGTGCCACAGGACAGCCAAGGCCTTGAGTGTTTCTCTTGGTTTTGCTCCAGTCTCCACGAGCAGGGCAGAACCTTCCCTGCACAGTGAGGGAACCTCACTCAGGCATCCCAGGCCGCAGGGCTGACCTGGGGATGTGGCTCTTCCCTTCGATTTGGGGTTATGACAAATCCCTCTCCCTCACCTTAGCCTTTCCCAAACCGGAACAGAGCTCAGATTTGCCTCAGTCATAGAGTGTCTCAGCGAGGACCTCAAGTCATTCTAGTTATTATTTCCAGTGGTGTGGGGGTCATCAGCATGTGACTCATTCAGGAAAATGCAGATTCATGGAGGCAGTGTTTGGAGATGGTGCCTGGAAATCTGCATTTTAAATGAGTTCCCAGAAAAAGGTTCAATGAATATGGGTGCTGGGACAGAACGTTACAGAAGGACTAGTCAGATGGAGGAACTGGAAGCCAGAAAGGTAAAATGATTTGCCCAAGGCCATAGTGCTAGGGAGCATTTCCTATGGCTCTAAATGAAGGGGTTGTGGTTTTGGGGAGCTGCTCCTTCTTGAGCTACCTATTCCATCAGAATGAGAGCTGCCCTTGTCTCTTCTGACCTCTCCCCTCTGGCCTTGGAGTGAGCACCTAACTCAGGCTGGGCTAGTCACAGTACCTCACTGCCCTGAGCATACTGGCCGGCCCAAGAGGGCAGCATTTCACCCAAACTGGACTGGCCAGAGCCCGTTGTGGGTCAGAGCACACTCATCTCTGATAGCAAAACTGGGAAGATGTGAGCCTGGAAGCTCTCAGCAGCTGTCATTCCAGCTGTGTGGAAAAACCGAGTCCGGGAAAATGAGGCTAAAATGCAGAGGGAAATAGAAGGTGAAGAGCAGAGTTTTATGACGTATGGGGCTGGTTCCATTGTTTCTGAGTGGAACTTCACAAATGCCCTGTGGTTATACAAACCAATATTCCCACTGACCCCTTTACTTTTCTTGTGCTCTTTCAATTGCAACGAAAATAATTCTGATTTGGCAGATACTCTGGCAGTTCCCCCAATGTCCAAGTTAGTTTTCTCCTCTTCCTGCGGGGTGTTGCACCTTTTCTTTCACTAGCCGTGTGGTCTGAATGGGACCAGGACTCTTCTCCTTTGCTATCCTGTTAGGTCCGGAAGATGGATATGCTACCCAAATCAGGCGAATCACATTCTCTCCTGGCATTTTTCAAACTGAGGTTATGAGAGGAGACACTTCTTCTCTAATTAGAAGAGTTCCCGGCACCCATGGCATCTGTCAAGCTTGTGCAGAAGCTCCTCTGTAGGAAGGGAGAGGATGCACAGATGAGAGATGGAGGGCAGGGAGCCCAGCAATGTTCACGTCTCTGGTTCTAGGTGACCCTGGAGCCTGCACAATCGTTTTTGGCCAAAGTTAGTCTGAAGTGAGTTGCTATCACTTTCAATCAAAAAAGTCCTCTCTGACTGAGGGATTCCTAAACCCTTTGGCTTAGACCTGAAGCCTGAGGAGGGCTCACATTTGGGCTGCCGCTTGTAAATCCATGCAGGGCAGGTTTGTCCTAACTGAAACCCACAGACACCCTCCTCACCTTCACCACGGTTCCTCCCTCTCTACATCTACTCCCTATGCTAGCTGGCTAGGTCAGAGTTCAGGAAAACCACCTTAGGATTTCAAACAGAGGGAATTTAATACAGGGAATTGGTTTCAGATAATGGAACAGCAGAGAAGTCAAACGGGATGATGAGGTAACTCGGACTTTAGCAATAGCAGGCAGTCATCACCAGGGGATGGAGAGGCTGTGGGACTAGAACCGAGAGACCGGGGCTGCCTCATGAGGGCTGAGAGCACAGAGGGAAGGGCTGTCCTGTAGGATCTAGGACCATGGGAGAGACCCAGTGCCTGCTGAAGGTGCCACCTAAAACAGAGCAAAAGAGGGAAAATACCCTGATTTCTCTCCTCCTCTGTCCCTCCAGTCTTCTGCCAGTGCCTCCCTTTGGTTGAACCACCCAGCCACAGGTCAAGGGAGCCTGGGAAATGTGGACAGAGCACAGGGCAGGAAATGGTAGAGCACATGGGTAGTTAAGTCTGATATGGCAGAGCAGATCAAGGGTTAGGGAGCCTCAAAATCTGGAAGCTCCTCAGGTCTCCTGGGGCAGGGCAGGGGACACTCTCTGAGAGCCTGCCGGGAAATACTTCACAAGTGAGTACTCACGGGCCTGCTTAGGACGTTGATTCGAAATCGATTCCCAAGTCTTCCTTCCCCACTGGAGCCAGTTATGCTTTGGGCAGCACACAGAAGCTCCTGCAGCTCCACTGCTCCGGTTCAGAGATGAGTCTGCTTCCCTTCTGCTTGCTCCTTGGAACCCAAACCAGACTCTGGATTCTGAACCACTTCCTCTCTCACGGTTGCTACCAGAGCTGTGCACCCTGGGACCTGCTCCCCTCTCCATTCTCCTGTCTCCTTACGCCTCAGCGTGCATCATCTCCTTCCTGTCCACCTCCTGCTCTGTCAACACCAAGATGTCACCACGAGCTTGCTTGGCTTGTCATTCTTTGATGTGCCCCCTTTGCCCACTGGATGAAATGCAAATGCCTTAGCTTGGCATGCAAGGCCTTTCCTAAACCTACCTGGCCTTTATTAAAAATATTTAAATAAGGGTCTTTGGCTATAAGCAAGATAAACAGACTCTGACTAAATGAAACAAAAGAGGGATTTTTTTTGACAGTGGGGGGTGGGGTGGTGGAAAGTAAAACAGGGTTTTAAGGGAAGAAAACTTAATTTTTCAGGAAAACCAAACTCAGGAGAGGGGCAGGCACAAGGTAGACCATTTTGCAAGGGCTCTGTTGCTGGGATGAAGGAACTCTAACTGTGTTCAGTCTTTTTGTCACTCGCTTAAGAGTCGAATATCAGGAAGGGAGCATCTGATTGGCCTGGAGGGGTCATGTGCCTGCCCCAGAGCCAATCGCTGTAGCTAGTGGGATTGGGCCAGGTCCAGGTCATAGCTCCACATATATTTCTTTTCCTGGAGTAGGGGATAGGGTGGGAAAGAGGAAGACTTCCCCAAAGGAATTAAGGTACTTTCACCACAAAAAACAAAAAACACACAACAAACAACAACAACAACAACAACATGGATACTGAGAGGATCCAAGATAACACATGTCCATTATACTCACCAGTATCCAAAAATTTAATTCAATCATTAAACTTCTTTTACATTGGCTTCCCTGCCCATTGCTCCGGGATCTCATCAAGGGGTGCTTTTGGAAGGAATTAAGGGAATTAATCATCACTAAACAAGGGACACTTTACAGGAACAATTTCCTGGTGAATTAATTATTATACATTTTAAACTCTTTCCCTAAAGCTATTTATATTTTCAGTAAATCTGAAACGCTTTTATTAATTAAAATAACTCCCTCATTTTTCCTTCTGCTCAGAACAGAGCAGAATTCTGAATATGTGGGCCTGCAGGGTATGATGCCAGCTATGTGATTCATAGCTGTGCTGTGTTTTTAGATCTGTTCTTCCTTAGAACTTATTGATATTTTATTAAGATTTGAAAGTTTGCATATTATTTAAGCATTCATAAACTCTTAAAACTTTGATCATCTTAAAATGAGTTTTATGAGCATCTGCCGAAATTATTTTTTCATGCATTCATTTGTTAATTAGTTAATTAATCAGGCAAACATTTCTTGAGCACTTGCTATGTGCCAGCCATGCATTAGCCACTAGGTATAAAAAGCAAGCACAAAGACAGTCTCAGCCCTCAAATAACTCACAGTCTAGAGGGTAGTCAGGTACACATGAGTAATAATGATATTAGTTTCTTATCATTGTCATCTTTAATCTACTTTGGAAAGTTACACCCTGACTGAAAGGGAAAAATAAAATACCAACAGAAGTACATCATTGCACAGATTAAAGATAAGAGGTTACAGAATATTGGATATATAAAGACATATCAACTTTAACTAGGTCTTCCTCCAACCTTGCACCCTTCTTACGGATATGGAAAATTAGCCAATCCCTGAACTTCCTACAGTACGTTGATTTAATTATAAGCAAAACAGTGAGGTGTTGGCAGAGAAGAGCCTTCTTCAGGCTTCTGTGGAAAGTCCTGCTGAGACCTTTGGCAGAGGAGCATGCTGTTTCTTTTTAGAGCTGGAACTTAGTTGAAGGCATCAATGTTTGCTTGTCAGAATGATTTAAAAACTCTCCAGGTGTCAGAGCTCAACTTCTACTGTGACGGGCGTGGCAAGAACACAGCCGACTCAACTGGCTCTGGCATGGACATAAAATGCATGGCCAGGTCCAGTTAGCAAAGTGGAGAACTGAAGCGATGATTCCCACGATGGGGAGCATACATGGTGTGAGGATGCTGAACTGTCTCAAAGAAAATATGAAAATAGTGTTTCTTTTCATACTTTAATTAATTAATTAATTAGAGACAGGTTCTTGCTCTGTTGCCCAGGCTAGACTGTAGTGGCGTGGTTGTAGCTCACTGCAGCTTTGAACTCTTGGCCTCAAGTGGTCCTCCTGCCTTAGGCTCCTGAGTAGCTGGGACTACAGGCACATGTCACCATGCCTGGCTAATTCTTTTTTTCATTTCAGCTTATTATGGGGGTACAAAAGTTCTGGTTAGATATATTGCCCATGCCCCTCCCATCCCCCCGAGTCTGAGCTTCAAGCGTGTCCATTCCCCAGACAGTGCACATCGCACTCATCATGTAGGTATATACCCATCCCCTCCCCACCCCCATCCCCCCGAGTCAGAACTTCAAGCGTGTCCATTCCCCAGACAGTGCGCATCGCACTCATCATGTAGGTATACACCCATCCCCCTCCTCCCACCCCCCACCTCTGTCTGATACCCAATTGGTGTCATTCCCAAATGTGCACTTAGGGCTCTCTCTATATTGCCCAGGCTGGTCTTGAACTCCTGGCCTCAAGTGATAATCTTGCCTTGGCCTCCCAAAGGGCTGGGATTGCAGGCAAGAGCCACCACGCCCAGCCTCATAGCTGATTTAAAACACAAACATACAACAAACAGTAACAACAAAAATCTAGACATTTATTGAGTGACTAATATTTAATAAAAATTACACACCAGCATGAGTCATTTTATGAAATCCATTTCACAAAATGTAAAAGTGTGATGATCCAGAGTTTAGGCCGGGTGCGGTGTGGCAGCTTTGCCTGACGGGGTCCTCAGGGACCCAGCTCCTTCTGGCTCACTGCTTCCCCAACCCCAGGAGGTGGCTTTCAGCCCAGGATGGCAGCATCTACATTGCAGGTAGTGAAGACGAAAGAAAAGGGGCAAAGGTCCACACCTGTCATCTCCTAGGAACATTTCCTGACTCTGTCACAGGACTTTTCTTGAAGTAAGTCACATGGCCACACTTAGCTACTGAAGAGGCTCAGAGATATCTGTACTGGGGCTGGCTACAAAACTTGCAGTGCTCAGTGTAAAATAAAAATGTAGCTCCTATTACAAAAGGCAAGAAAAAAGTGTTGTTAAAGATATTGAAATATGAATCTTCTTCCTTTTTCCGTGGTATCTCTTTTGCTATGTCATGGTGTTTTTTTTGTTATTTAATGTTGTTCTTAGTAAAGAAAAATTAAAAATTATTAGCATGAATTTTACCATCCAATTTTTTTATTGTGCAATGTCAGTTTTAAATGCAAATATAAGAATATTTAACTCTTATGCAGAAACACCAAAATTCCACAATTTGTATTTGGTAGCTCATATACCCACTTGTATTTTGCTCTTATAAATTAAATCAACTGTTTTTTATTTTACTTCTTGATGTGCATGCATTCTATCAACACCCTCTACCTTCAGCTAACTGCTGAGTAAGGAAGGATTGAAATGAGAAGGAACTATAGGTTGCCCTGTCTTTTCCTTCCTTTCTATGTCATCATTTTCAGTATAAAGTGGTTGACTAATACAAGGAATCAAGTATGAAAGCATGTGATAGGGTTCCTTGGTCGTTTGTGTTTCTTAGCACTCCACTGCCTTCTTTAGGTATTGGAAGCAAGTTATGGCCTCTTGGGACTGTGAGTGCACCCGCTTAGTCATAGACATGACACAGGCTCCCCTTTGAACTTGCTTTGAGTCTTGCTGAACTCACTCCCACCATGGGTCCCCTGGGGTTCTGTGCTCATGAAGCATTGTGAACGCTGCATGCAAATAAGGTGGCAAGAAACAGTGGCCACATACATTTTCTCTGCTCCCATGCATGCTCTGTTGCCCCATCAGGCTTCACTTACAAAACACAAACTCAATAATCAAATTATTCAGAATTTCAAGATGTCAACAGTAGAGCATTAAACTAAGGGCAGGGTCCTTGTGCTTGTGGGCCTGTGAGACTGCATAGGCCACATGTCCACGGAGGTGGCCTGATCCTAGCTGCTGGGTGCCCAGCTAAAATTCTGGTTACGTCTGTAAGAAGAAGAGAATAGATTTGGGGAGAAACTTGTAGCTTAAGCCAAATCTTCTAACAATTCTATACAGATGGTATCATCTCCTTTTTCCATGTGAAGAAAGTGAAGCTCAGGGAGATGAAGTAATGAGCCAAGTTTACAGAGCTAGTATCACAGCCAAGTTTGAACCCATGTCTTCTATTGGTAAGGCCAGTTCTCACGCTGCTGTGGCATACTTGGGGTTTATGAAATGAAGCTAAATATATTTAACAAAATACAGTGAATTGAGAATGTAAAACAATATGCATCTTTCCTATAAGATACTAGCAAGAAGCAATTTTACTTAATAACAGAATGCTAACATTCATATAGTTATTCATTTAATTCTTAAAACAGTCCTGTGGGTTAGGGACTATCAGTATACCTATTTTACAGATGAGAAAACAGAGGCACACAGAAATTAAGTAGATCGCCTAAGGATCCATAGCCAGGATTATAACCCTTGCAGCCTGGCTGTAAAGCCTAAGGTACTAACTGCTACTCTGGCCTTCAGGTGGAATTTATTCCCTAAGAAAGTGGAATGAATTGCAATGGAAAGCCATTTAATGAGAGGGCAGATTCAAACTCAGTATAAGATTCTTTAAATAAATTCTTTCCCAATTAAAACTGTTAGTTTAGGGGTAGGGTTAAATTTTCTACCTGTTAGTTTTCAAAATAGATATTCTTAGAAAGGGATCCTTTATCTGTAGTAGAATAAAGGGAACTCAAGCTTCTCTATAGTATAAGGGCCAATGGATATTTGTATCTCTGGAAGGAGGAAATGTAGACTTATATTTTCTACCACTTCACAGACTTTTCAGGAAGTAAGGGGAATTAGCTACTGAAGGAAATAAGCTCTCTTGCAGGCTTTGAGGTCCTAATTAATGACAGAGATCATAATCTGTACGTAAAAAGTAAAATCATACAGGTGTATCTTTTGCTAGATGTGGCCCACCGTGGTCACCACTTGTTAGCAATTCCCAATTTTATTATGGTGAGGGGACGGACAGTGTTCAGAATGTGGATTTAGTTTGCAAACAAAATGCCAAAACAAGCGAGTATGCTCTGTTTCTAGGAAAGAAATCATTGGGCTGGAAAACCCTCAAAATATCAATCATTCAACGAGGCCTCTTTAGGAAAACAATGTTATGATTTTTGCACAGAGACCTTTTGAAGTTAGACAGTTTTGGCTTAAAATTTGAAAATAAGAGAGCACCCTAGGTCAGGAGGTCTTTCTGAGCTACTTTCAATACTAGAAGACCCCTAGAGGGGAGATAGAGCCTTGGCTTTCTTAAAAAAAATTGGCCTCAGGATGGAAAGGAAAGAGCCAGGTTTCTGATTTCTTAATCATGTACTCTCCCTCCAAGCTCAAGGAGTGGGCCGAGCCAAGGCCTGGGAGGCTATCAAAGACTCCCTCTGTGTATTAGGATTTGGACTTGATCTCTGATGTCATGATAAGAACAAAAGAATCTCATGCTGCTGTGTCAGACTGGGGTGCTCCTGATGGGGAGAAGGCTGGGTAAAGTGTCCTGCCTGTGGGCCATCCCCAAAGCCTGGAGTTGTCCCCAGAACAAATCCAACTTGCCTTTCCTGGCCCGTTAGAGAATTGTTCTCCATGAATGCATCTGAACCCTCCTTGAACCCTGGAATGTTTCAGCTGGTGCTGTCACTTGGAGTTAACAAGTTCCATATGTTTACCACCCATGGCGAAAGTAGTTTTTCCTTTTATTCGTCCTCAGATTGTCTCCCATAAGATGGTTGCTTTGTCCCATTAATAATTCATTTGGTAGTCACCAAGACTGCTCACCTCACTGCATAACGTCATTAATCTGATTCCACCACCTGAAAAAAGCAGCTTTTGAGAGACAAGTTTTGCTGAAGAATTTTGGTAAAATAATTTTGTGGGCAATTGGAGATCTGGGCATAGCAACAACTGAATTAGTTTCAAATGCATCCATCTTCTAATCTGTTGAGTGGAAACAAAAGCTCCACAGAATTTGTGAGAAGAAAACAAAATGTTTCAATCTCGTTTTCAAAGCACTAAATTGCTATATAATGATAAGTGATAAAAATGTCTCTAATTTCTATGTTTTTTTCAATAACTGGCTGGGCATTTTGTGGAAACCTGGTAGAATTTCATCATATTAATGAGTCCAAATTAGTGTGTCCTTAGGGAAGATCCTAGAATGTGCCTTTGTTTGGTCAAGTGAATTTATTTAATGATCAAATCTTGAGAGTGCCAGAAAAATGCCACTAAACTTCAAGATATAATTTTTCTCTAATGTACTTTCTTATGTGGATATATAATTACACATTATCTTTTTTTTTTCAAATTTATTCACATGGCATTTTATTTTGTTTACATGACACTTTATTTTTATTTTTGGAGATAGGGTCTTGCTTTGTTGCCCCGGCTAGAGTACAGTGGCATCATCATAGCTCACTGCAACCTCAAATTCCTAGGCTCAAGTGATCCTCCTGCCTCAGCCTCCCAAGTAGCTGGGACTAAAGGCACTGCCCACCAAGCCCAGCTAATTTTTCTATTTTTTTGTAGAGATGGGGGTCTCGCTCTTGCTCAGGCTGGTCTTGAACTTCTGACCTCAAGTGATCCTCCTTGGCCTCCAAAGGGTGCTAGGATTACAGGCTTGAGCCCCTGTGCCAGGCCTCCACATTACTATCTTTTAACCATTGGTTTAGTTTAAATTCCAGGCTACCAAAATTTTTAGAGAGGATTTCTTTCCCATCAATTATTGTAAAATAAACAGACTATGTCCTACCTAAGACATCTTCTTTTTCTTCCTCTTTTTTGTGTCTTCCTTTACATTCTATGCATAGAATGCATGCCATTTTTTATATCTATGCCATTAAATCTTATGAGAAGATTTTCATTGTGCAAACTTTTATTCAATATTTCCTCTGGCTTTAAACACACATAGGTATGTTTATTTAATTATTTATATAGATGTGCAACTATACCAATGTATTATGTACAATATAAATTATACACAGAAAATTAAAAGGATAGGAAAAGAAGAAACAACATTTTAATTTTATTTCATGTTATTTATTAATGATACAAACTTTTTTCTTTTTACATTAATAATAATATTTTAGTGAAAGCAATGAGTTTGAACCTACTTCATTATTTAATATTTGGGATAAAAACATTCAAAGGTCTGATTCTTAGTTCAGTTAATTTTCTTACTTGGTCTTAATAGCTGCTTTGGCTGAAAAAAGATATCGCATATGAATACACAGAATCATATAGGAGAAATACATCATTAAATCATTATACTCTTGTGTCAACTTCCTCCACTAATTTTGCAAAGATTTATATTAAAATTTGGCAGTGGCTTTCTATTTTTCTTGATGCCTTTCAGTTGTTTTACAAACTAATCAAAATATATTGCATTTTTTTATTTCTAACAAATGGTTTGAAAACTCATGGAGACTTGATTTGTAAGATTACTTAACCAGATTTTAAAAATTCTGAGTTTTCTCTATATATAGTAGGACTGTTTTTATAGTTGACACATATTATTTTCAGTAATAAGATCATATTCATGTCCAAATATCTCTTTTCAAAATGGTCTCACCATGGGACTAATTTCCTTTGAAAAGCAAATGCTTTCTCATGAGTTCACAGATTATTTCTCATAAGATCACAGATTAATAGTGTTTATTTTGTTTTTAAATTCTTGTTACATGGCAAATTTTTGTACTTTTGGCTTCACTGTTTTTGCTGCAGTGGCTATTTTATGGTATCTTTGCAGGAATTTTAAAAACTGACCAGCTCTTTTTGTGGGGATAGTTTAGTAAAAACAGATAATGCAGTGTATAAATCCACTTAAATGGGTATTTGTAATCTAAACAATATCATATCTTAAATGAAAGAGAGTGGCACTGTCTACCCCTCCTCATTGAGGAGCACCCTCTGTCCTCAGAGCTCTTAAAGACCCACGTGACCATCAGACCCAGGGAAAGATGCCTGGTGTGACTCCATACAGCATCCGTAACAAGCTCCACAATGCAATGCAAAGTAAGCCTTACATATTCAATATAAGGCTTCATTTTTCTTAATTCTTAGGTTAAAAACATTTTAGAAAAATAGAAGTTCTAATATTTTCTTTCTTGGTATCTTTTTGGAGGCTTTTGATCTGCATGGAGAGAGAGACATATGAACGAATAACTGTATTCAACGTGTAGAATGCTGCCTATGTGAAAAAGAAGAATGCTTTGGTGGCATGTGGTTGGGGAAGGAGAAGGTGGGGGAGCGGGCAAATTCCCGAAATTCAGAGAGAGAAAATACATTTGGGAGAAACTTTGAAAAATAAATGGGAGTTTGCTGAACCGACAAGGAGGTGAAGGACATTCAAGACACAAGAAAAGAAGACAGTGTACTGAGGAGTCAGCTGGTGTTGAAACACAGGACGCCTGGGGGAGGGTTAGACATGAGACTGGCAGGCTGGGAAGGGCTTTGTTCTGACGGCAGCAGGCAGCCACTGGGGATTTTGAGGAGAGGACTGACCTTAGCGAAGTATAGATTTCATTTACAAATCACGAACTATATATACATTTTGAAAATAATTACTTTTTTGGCAGATGTAACAAATCTAATGTAATGTAATGTAACAGATCTAATGTAACAAATAATTATTGACCATATCCTTTGTGACAGGCAATAACCCCAAGGCAACACAAGGTATATTGGTGCATATTTTACTTGATGGAAGGATTAAGCTGAATATTTACAATGAAATACACAAATACATGCATTTGTCCTTTAAAGTGGTGATTTCTTTTGATATCTTTGACATTAGGAACATATTAACTAGTATTTAATACTTAACAATATATATGTTTGGGGTTTATGTGTGGCCCTATGTTATGAATGAGGCAGTGTTATCATGACATTCTTCAGAAATCAATAACCTAAAAGCCCAAGGCTGACCTATAGCTATGGAATTCTGTGCTATCATTGTGTTGACCATGTTTTCCGAAACCTCAAATATACTTTTTTTCTAATTGAGAATTTACATATTGGAAATGATAAAATCATGCTTACATCCTGAAAAAAAAAAAAGATCCAATGTATATGTGAGCCAAGCATTCAAGCTACTGAACTCTGTTTGAGTGTGGATTCCTGCTGAAGGAATATAAAAGCATCCTAAATTTATAGGTGCCAATGTAGAGAGAGTGGCCTGTGTATGGTGTGGCCTTGAGAAGATAGCTTCTGTTATTGCTGGGACAAAGGTGCCAAGATGCCATCTTGGTTTGCCAGCTAGGACATGGCAAATATTTGAAAAGGCCCGTATGTCTTAGGAAACAAAGATTACCTACATTCTCTTTTTTGTTTTGTTTTGTTTTTTCGAGACAGAATCTCACTCTGTTGAGCACTCTGCAGTGGTGCAATCATAGCTCATAGTAACATTGCATTCCCTGTCTCAAGCAATCCTCCTGCCTCAGCCTCCCAAAGTGCTAGGGTTGCAGGTGTGAGTCCCTGTGCTCAGCCTTTTTTTGTGTATGTTCTTCTAAGCATATTTTACTTTTATAATCAGAAATAAAATGTAAGCCAGGCACAGTGGTGCACGCCTGTAATCCCAGCACTTTGGAAGGCTGAGACAGGAGGACCACTTGAGGCCAGGATTTCCAGACTAGCCTGGGCAACATAGTAAGACCCTGTCTCTAAAAAAAAAAATTTAAAAATTAGCTGGGTGTGGTGGCCTGCACCTGTAGTCCCCGCTGTTCAGCTATTGGCGAGGCTGAGGTGAGAGGATCACTTGAGCCCTATGAAAGTGCCACTGCACTCCAGCCTGGGCAAAAGAGAGAGGGGAAAAAACCCATCTATGAGTAAAAGTATAAAGAAGAAAATGCATACCACTGCAAATCAGACTTCTCTGAGGTAATAATAGTTAATACTTTATATAATCTCCTTCCAAATATTTTTCTATGCTATGTAAAGTATATATATTTACTCAACTAAAGACATACTATATAAAATCTTTGCATCCTACTTTTAAAATTTAACATAATTAATGAATATTCCTCATTAAACGTTCTTTGAAAACACGTTTTTAGATGGCTGTACAGTATTGAAGTTTATAGTTACACTATAATTAATTTAAACAACTTCCAGTTTGGGGCATTAGGTTGATTTCAATGCTTTTGGTATTTTCCCTCTGTAATTATAGATATATCTTTTGGCATAAACCTTTGATCATATCTCTGATTATTTATTTTCTTAGGATCAATTTCTAAAAGTGATTCAAAAGATCCAAAATCTGTCAGATAGGTGAACTGTTGAATATTTAAATCGAGTGATTGAAACTGTTCTCCACTTTGGCAAAAGCATAGTGAGGGCCTCTGGATGAGGGGAAAATCTTACCTTCTATTAATTCATTCCTATTCATTGAATGCCTCTTGAGTCCCAGGCTCTGCACCAGGTGCCAGCATGCAGCAGGACGCAAGAGAGACTCGTCAACTGCTCTCCTGGCAGTGATCTGGGAAGTTAGAATCATGGGCCAATTTCTCATTTACAGATGAGGAAACAGAGGAAGTGGCTCACCCAAGTTTACATGGACAGCAGTCAGGAGCTGGGTCTCTCTTTCTCAATCAGGCTCTTTGCACCCCATCAACCATCTCTCCCCTCAGAGGGGTCCTTGGGCTGCAGTTCAGGGCAGGTTGATGGTGTTTTCCAGCCCTCATTGCATTTAGATCTAGCTTTGGCAAAGGTTGTGAAGTGAATGGGGCCAAGAGTGTCTTTGGTACCCTCTCTTCTCCCTTCTGCGCCCACTTCCCCTCCTGAAGTCCCCTCACCCCCCTCTCCAGCACCCAGGGACCTCATAATCTTTTCTCACAGTTTGTGAAAACCTACTTTCTGAGATGGGACTGATGATGCCAGTCATTCGTATCTCAATGTGGATGAGTTAAGACGCTGTGTTCCTTCTTCCAGGGGGAGTTAACTGTGAAAACATTTAAAAATCTCCTCCTTATTGAGGAACGCCAGACTTTGTTTCCAGTGGAGGAACTCTGGGCATGAGACAGCAGATAGGGCAGAGGTGCTTTCCTGTGCTGGTCCTCAAGGCTCACAGCTTGCTATGAGGATCCTTGCTTGGCAGGACATCTCCTTCCCTCCCCTCTCCATCAAGGCTGGTTAATCCAGTCTCCACCTTCTCCCACCATTCTCCTAAGATTGCCATGGCCCAGTGCGGAAGCCAAGGACATTGTATTCACACCTTGAACTGACTTAATCCCAGTACGTTGAAGGGGCTGCTTTGGAAATAGAGCTTCATAGAATAGGGAAAGCCCATTGCCAGGAACCCCCCTTCCCTTTCTCTACCCTACCCTGTGAGGAGTGTCTCTGCTCGGAAGGAAATTCAATCACGGTCTTCCAGCCACCAGAATTGAATTTGGATGGACTATTTCCTCTTTGGATTCTGTTCCAAATTGCATTCCTGTTGCTGCTGTTTGAAGTTAATTAGAGTCACAAATCATTTGTATTTCCCTTCTCTGAAGGGAAGCCTGCCACAGCACTTATCTTATCCAGTTAATTGACTTACAAAGGGCTCATTCCATAAGCATTGGGCTAACATATATAGGTAATAAAAACTTGAAGAGTTTGAATTTTAGGTTGTGGAAATGGGGGTGTGTGGTATTCTCTCTGATCTGCAGAGCTGAGTGTTTTGCTGCCCTGGGTTTGATTGAGGCCAATGTGAGAATGGAAGGCCCTACCTCCAGGTGGGGGAAGTGATGCATGTGGGTGAAGGAGATGAAGGGAACCGGCACGGAAAGGACTCTCTTTGCCAGTTAATGAACTGTTGATAGCTGGAAATACAACGTGGAGGAGCTGTCAATTTACTGTTTGGGATATGGGGATCCCTTGCATTTCTAATTGAGTATTCAATTTTAAAAATGTTTTGAGTTATGGCTTAGAGAGGAGATGCCTCCAAGCAGCTTTGATACTCAGAATAACCTTTTAATTTTTTTTCTAATTTTTTTTATTGTGGCAAAGTGTGTGTAACATAAATTTACCATCTTAACTATTTTTTAGTGTACAGTTCAGTGGCATTAAGTACATTCACATTGTTTTGTAACCATCACCACCATCCTCTCCTGAACTCTTCTTTTTGCAAAACTGAAACTCCACCTCCATTAGACAGTAACTCCCTATTCTCCTCCCCCAGTCCCTAGCAACCACCATTCTACTTTCTGTCTCTATGATTTTGACTACTCTAGATACCTCATATAAGTGGAATCATACAGTATTTATCTTTTTGTGACTGGCTTATTTCACTCAGCATAGTGTCCTTGAAGGTCATTCCTGTTATAGCATATGTTATATTCCTTTGTATGTGTATGCCACATTTTGCTTATCTGTTCATCCATTGATGGGCATGTGTAGCTTTTCTGTTTTAGCTATTGTGAAAAATGCTGCTGTGAACGTGGGTGTCCATTATCTCTTCAAGACTTTGCTTTCAATTCTTTTAAATATACACACGGAAATGGAATTGCTGGGTCATATAGTAATTTAATTTTGAATTCTTTGAGGAACTGCCATACTGTTTTCCATAGTAGCTGTACCATTTTACATTCCCACCAAACAGTGTACAAGGGTTCCAATTTCTTCACATCCTCTCCAACATTTGTTATTGACTAACCTTTTAATTTTAAGGCCCACATAATGAGGTTGTATTTTGAAATAGTAATCCAAATTTTAATGCTCGTGGTAATCCCTAGTTCCAAGTTGTCCTGGGACTCCTTGGATACTATTTGTAGTCTCTTCCATGGAAAAAAATGGGCAATCCTTCCACTAGTATGAGGCTTCTTGTTTCCAAGGGGATAGATATAGGATAATTCATAGGGGGAGCCCTTGTCAGACAGAAGGGTGGAAATCTAGCCCCTGCTGGTCCTGCAGGATGGTGGATAGGGGAAGAGAAATAGATGTAGCATAAAGAGGGAAAAAAGTACTGTCTAGGCTTTCTACTCTCTGTGGGTGTGGGTGTGGTAGGAGTGTGAAAACCTGAGAACTTTGGAGGGGTTAATGGTATCCTTAACTGGAAAGGGTATAAGCAGTGGTGTGCTGATAAATATCTACAGCCAGCTCTCTGGGGGCAATAAAAGCTCTAACATTGTTGAATTTGCCAGTTTCCATGGTGTAAATACTCTCACCATGGCTGATTTCAAGCTACCAATGTGAATTCAGTAAACATGGAGTTGGGGAGAGATGTGCAATAGCTCATCATTATATTATGTGTACCCTGTACAGATACAATAGTTGTAAATAACTTCAAAAACATGGATAATGGTAAAACATAGTAAAATAATTAGTTTTGAGTTATTTATTACCTTTTTTCCAATATAATTAATTGTAAGTTTATAGAACTTAAGTTTTAATAATGTTAAGTTTAGCAACTGACTCACAAAAGTCATGAGAGTTAACGATCATTTTCACGAGCGAGCTGCAGCACGTCACTGGCTCTAAGTCTCAAAGAGCAGAGCCCAGAAATAATTGCGTATAGTGAAGGAAGTGGTTAGATACTGGATGGAGCCCAAGGGGGTGCTCTTCAGTGGTATCTGATGAGTCCAGGTAGCAATTTTGCAAAAGCATCTGTTAAGGACCCAGAGCACCCTAGTTCTCACCTGCAACCACAACCTCCTCCCCCATGGGATCATATAATCTCTGTTCCCAGAGCCATGTTGGAGAGAACCAAGCGGGAGGGGAGGAAATCCAAAAGACTGAGCACTTATCCCAATGAGACTCAATCATCTAAAAGAGACTAAACCAGAAAACACAACTGTGATTCTGTAAATTAATACATTTAAGGTGTTTGTTTTTCTTCCCCTGCTACCCAGGCAGATGGACCTTTGTAAGGGAGATCAATGACCTGTAGGAAATAGAGATGTGGCAGGTTCTTTGCATCTTATGTGGTGTGGAAAATATGTGACCCTGCTATATCCTTTACCTTTTCTCCAGGTATCACTATCAGTACCATCAAAAAGTAAAATAAATTAAGCCACCATTAATGCTATGGTAATTGGGTTTGGGCCCATCGGCAGGTAATGTTCTAATTTGTCTTTAAAATGCATGGGGGCAATGTATGGAACGTTTCATATTAACCGGAAGGTGGTGCAGAGGGTGGAGAGGGGCAGCAGCTTGAGCAGGAGCTGGTACCGAGAATGGGTAATTAAGGATGCAGTGTGGTCAGCAGGTCCCAGAGACAGTCCTGCACCCTCGTTAGAAGAACATGGTGAGGATGAGTAGAACCATTTCAGGTTCTCCTGAGGATCTACTAAAGTGGAACTTTATATTCTTCTCATGGAAGTAAAGTAAATTTAAAAAGGTAGGATGGCACTGACTTTCTTCAAATTTAAATTTTATTAGTCGATTAGTTGTAATTTTTAAAATATTTTTATTCTGAAAATGAATTTTCCACAATAATGCAATTCATTTCAAAATGAGCTCATTTATCTGGCTTTTCTACAAAAGACAATTGAAACACTTAAGGCAAGATTCACTTATTTATCTCCATGTAGGAATGGAAAAAAGTAACAGACTTCAGGTACTGGTTAAGGTTAACAAAATATGGGAAAGCTCCTTTTTCTTTTCTTTTCTTTTCTTTTCTTTCTTTCTTTTTTTGGTAGTCTTCTGTGTAAAAGCTTTACATTACTATGTATATTTTTATAGTAAGACACTTTTGTTTCTGACTTTCTTTATAAACTAATTTTAAATTTAAAGGCACACAATAAAGCTTTATGCATTTATTAAAATATACACATTTTGGTGAATTTAGAATTTTCCCTTAGTTTCTTGATAAATCAATATATTGTTAACACCACAGTCATTTGAAAATAAAACACACTCTGTAACACATCTGGATATTATTTTTTTCTTCATGATACACTACATTGTACAGTGCACCAACAGGAATTAAAAGCACAAAACGAACAAACTTTAACAAATACAGCAATTTCATATTAAAAAAATAGCAGAGAACAACACTAGAAATTACCATCTGCAAAATGCAAGTTGTACTTCTCAAGGACCAAACAGAAAAAAGAAACAAGTAAAATTTACAAGCTGTATTTATAACTTTGGATATGAATTAAACAGTAACATTTCTTTTCCACAGTGAGAAAACCTAGAATGTGGAGTCCTGTGGTCAGATGGTATGACTACATGGAATGAGGACTATAGCTGCTCTCCTAAAAACCTGCAGCCCCTGTCTCAGCCCAGACAGTTGAGGTATTGATGCCCATCACAACAATGTTAATAGAGTCTTTGCTTTGGAAAGCGGGGGTTTATGATTTCCAGAGTAAATTCTCACCTTCAGGGGTGTGAGCGAGACAAGTGTATCAGCAACTGCCAAGACCAACCAATAGATGTATGTGCATGGAACAGTTTCTTCTTTCCAATATCATGATAAGCACAGTCCTTCAAAGTCTGCGCTTCTGGCAAAATTCACATGACTCACAATTCCCTCTAGCCAATGTCACCAATGTCAATGTCAGGAAAACTTAATAGAAAAAAAAAAAAGTCAGAGGAGTCCCTAACATAAAAATCCAGGCTGCTCCTGTTTCCTAGTTCTAATACAAGCCATTTTCTTTCCTTATGTGTACCAACATGCACTAAATGTTCTGAAAGAGTAAGAAATTAGAACTACCCGCTGTCAGAAGACTTCAAGCCCAAAGCTGCCTTTGTGGAAGTCCTGTGAGGATTTTGTAATTCTATGCATGTGGAATACTGTTTAATGATTTCTAACACTAATTTTAGTTGATACTGCGGAATACATATTCACCTTTGATGGGCTTCAAAACTTCCACTAATCCTTTTTGGGCTTTAAGTCCTAAAAACAAGAACCCTATTTCCTCAGGGAAGTAATTTTGGCCAAAGGCACCTGCCTAAATATTTCAGACAGAGCAAGAAGAGGAATGCATTTTAGAAAGGAAGTTGCTCCTGAGAAGGAAAAAAATAAATAAATAAAACCGCCTCTCTTCTAAAAGTCTTAGAGAAAATAAAAGGAGGACAATTACCTACATGAAACGGGCTTTTTGCTATCCATCGCCATTCCAAGTGAGAAATGCAAAGTAAACTCGCTGCAACAGCATTCTGGTTCCTGCTTGTGGTGGGGTCCGCACATTGCTTAACTACAAACATTGGCTCTTCCACGGCCAGGCCACCACTGGTAACCTGCTGGTGCCTCTCTCTCTTAGGGTCTCTAGAGCTTCCGTAGACAAATGGGCCCCCGGCGTCAGGGAGGCACATGTGTACTGGGGAAACAGAGGCTCCCTGAAAATTTTGCGTAGAAACACCCTCCTTGACAAGTCTTGTTCCAAATAGCATGAAAATGGAATGCCGTTTCCTTTGCTGTGCTCCCTGTCCCTCCTACAGGAAAACAGGGCCGCCTCTGGATGGCTCACTGCCCTAAGGCTTAAATCCAAGAGTGGACTGCTAACTGCTGCCTGGACTCTTGTCAGCAGATCCGAGCTCTGGCTTCAGATACATTTCCTGATTCCTGACTTCTCCACACAACAAGACATTCTAATCTGAAATACAAAATTCCGTAAACTTGTGGCTGACGCTGAGTGGACTTCCCACTGCCATCTTGGGCCCCTGGTAAAATCTGGTGGGTAAGAGGACAGCAATTTCCTCTAGTCTTAGAGGTGGATTTTCAAACTGATGTAGCTTCTATTTTTTTTTTTCCCCCAAAGACAGAGTCTTGCTAGCTCAGTTGCCCAGGCTGGAGTGTAGTGGCCGAATCACAGCTCACTGTTACCTCAAACTCCTGGCCTTTAAGTGGTCCTCCCTGCTTAACCTCCCCAGTAGCTGGAACTACAGGTGTGCACCACCACCCTGGCTAATTTTTTTACTGTTTAATTTTTTGTAGAGATGGCATCTCACTATGTTGCCCAAGTTGGTAGCTTTTATTTATAATGCGGAAAAGAGGTAGTCCCTTTAAGGTAGACTCCCAACAAGCAGCATTTAAAGGATGTCAAGTTTGTCAACCCTTTTTAGCGAAACAGGGGAAAGACATTTCTTTGAAGGATTTTGTGTTTTGTTTCCCAATAATTATTTGGTTTATATTCTGAACAACCCATAGGTTCTGGTGGAAGATGGATTGTTAAATTCAATAACCTTTTTTCCTGCTTACTGAAACAGGCTCATCATGAGCATTATGCAGGAATTTGATTAGCTACTAGTTTGTTACTAAAAAGTAGAACTGGGATCTCACCTATTTGTATCATTCAGTTCCTTTTACTAGTTCAGAGTGGCCTTGCACTCAAGCTGAGTAAAACCTGGAGCTGAGGTTTCACTGTTTAGGTAAGTATAAAAAGTTGTTAGTTTTGGTTATTGAAATTTATTGTTGAAAATTTCAAAGTGGCTGTAATTAACTTTGTGTTGTCCGTCCACGTGTTAAATGACTAAATTTCTCCTAGGTTCATGATGAAATCAGACATAGGACTCAAAGGAAAAATCATACATTGCTTTAAGTACGGATATGTTTTCTTTTAATATGTTAAATTACCTTGGAGTATGTATGTGATTTGTTAGCTCCTTGCATAGGCGAGGAAGCCACTGCTCAGCTTTCTGAAAGTCCGGCCTTCCCTGATTCACACTTCCATCTTTTCCCCAATTATTCCTCACCCAAGGAGAGCCAGCCAGCTCAGCTGACATTCACATCTACCTGTGAGTGAGCCCTAACCTACCTTCCAAACATTATTTCTTACTGTTCCATGTATAAATCATGCATAAATCAAAAGCTCCAGGCAAACTAGCTCCGTGCTTTCCCTTGATGGGGGCAGAGCACACATTATTAGGGGACAGCTGTCAGCCACAGTCTCCACCTCACTCATGCGGGCCCTCCGCTTGGTATGCCTTTCTTCCATTTTTACCTGGTAAAATTCTGCCCATTCCACAAGGCTCAACTCAAGTGCTGCTTGTCTTATGGTCTTTCCAATGGAAGAGGCCTTTTGCATATTTAAACCCCCACAGCACATTATAACTCCCTCATCTCACCTGACATCTTCACTACTGTTCTTTATTTATATATCCTATTTCCACTATTTCTTAAAAACTGATGTCTTCTTACTTATTGTAGCAGCATATGCCATAGCACATAAGAGGCCCTCCAAAAATATTGTTGAATAAATACTTCATTTTTCTCTGATTCATTCATTCAATCAACAGATATTTATTGAAT
This sequence comes from Varecia variegata, assembly GCA_028533085.1. NCBI lineage: Eukaryota > Metazoa > Chordata > Mammalia > Primates > Lemuridae > Varecia > Varecia variegata. The sequence goes on along the minus strand of CM052436.1, from coordinate 75,941,409 downwards.
ACCCACAATATGCCAGGCACATGTAGCTAGTAAAATCTGGTTTGAAGATTATCTATGGATTTCAATGATCTATGCTATTTCAATCCTCCGCCCTCGTGGAGGAAGATCTGTTCTTATCATGCGGTAGAATACTTATTATTATGACCAATTCTATTATTTTTCAAGGTGCCCTTCATTGGCAAATTTGGTAAAGCATATCACGGTTCTGTATTTGTGGACTAAATACACATCTAGCTTTGTCTCACCCTTTCTATTTCTACTTTTATTTGTCGTGAGTTCCTCACTTTTTGTTTTATATCCTGTGTATTCTAATAGCTTCCTCAAATCCTTTTGAACTGAGGCAGAATACCAATAAATAATCAGTATAAAATTAAAAAAAAATCAAGTGTGACTAGCTCAAAACCACGAATACACACAGTGAAATCTCACTCAAAGAGCTCTTGCTGTACAGAAGAATTCCATAAAATGTAGGTCTTCCTTGGACTCCATTCCAGGGGCTAAGTTTCTAAGATAATTATTTGTAAGGTGAGCTTACTTTTAATGTGGTCCCACAAATATGATATTAACAAACCTGTTAGGAAAACACTAGTACAGTCATTCTAGAGATTGATGGAATCTGCAAACTGCATTGTGATATCTGGGACTGTTTCACAGAAGCTGGGAAATATTAGAAAAAAACATGTTTATGTACCTTAAAAAACATTTTGTATCATATTGATAAATTTTTTTTTGAATCAAGGTTGCTAGGGAAATGACTTATCAACTTTAGACAAATAAAGAGAGCAAAGGCTAAAAAATATAAAGATACTATTCAGGAAAAATGGCTCTTAAATGAGAGTGGTTTGTAGGATATGTGTAAAATCAATACCAACAGCATTAACCAAAGCATGTATTCTCTCTTCTCATGCTACGAAATACATACATCTGCCACCAGACTATTGTTATTTTAGTACCTAACCCTCACTAGTAAAAGGAAGCTCTTTTGCTCACATTAAGATTTTGTTATTTTGCACTCATTTCTCTTGAACATATTCATGAATACCACCCTACCCCTTGTATCTAGATGTATATCAAGCTTAGCAGACTGTATTTAAAGTAGGCAGATTTGTTGAGTCCTGCAAACAGTTCAAAATTTTGTTTTCACAAAGGTTACTGATAAATTAGTTTACAATTAATCCCCAGGGATATATTTCACAGACCAGGCACTATGTCTTTATGATTAAGTTTAGGGAAGAGAAAACACAGCATTGTCAAGCGTTACATTAAAATGACAAAATGACCTCAGGAAACCAGAGTTCTAAATAATTAACACAGAGGAGTAAAAAAGAGGATCTAGAAAACTGTAGTTATTTGAATTTAATGATATTCATTGGCTACAGGTGTGATATGCAATTTATTTAAAGGGTATTTTTAAAAAACTAGTTTCAATTGGTCTTTATATGTTATGTTAAAGCCTTGCGTACTGCTACGAGGACTTGTCAAGTTTGGTTGTTTTCTCTCTTCTTATCAAGCTCCAGTGCTGCTCATCCCCGGACTGTGAGCCCCCAGGAGCAGATGTTAGACCTCTTTTCATTCCCATCACTTAGCACTTGGTATATTCTCAATCAGTGCTAGTTGAATGAAAATATGGACTTTCGCCTCCTCATCGTAACCCTAAATCATGCCAAGACGGCACGAACCTCAACCTTTAAGAAAGAACAGACCGAAATGTTAGTTGATGTGTTCTGGAAAACTTTTTGGCTTAACAATAAATCCAAGAGAGAGAGGGCAAGGAATTTGCTGTTTTGCACACCCTTACAGGAAATTCTCACCAAGGTTTTAGCTTGATTCAAATGGTGCCTTCTCATATGTGCAAACACATCTGTATGCAGCCACAGGAATCCTTGTAACCCAAGAGTAGAATGTGCAGCCCATGTGTTTTTTCCTGTTGCAAATTCTCTCATATGTCCCATTTCTGAGAAAATTCTTTTAAGAACCTCTCTTATGGCCCAAATTTAGACCTTGCCAGGTAGATATTTCTCTGGGATTCAGTGAAACTGCTGTGGGAAGTAACAGAAAAAATTCACCTCTAAAAGTGAGCTACCCCAGAGGAATAAGGTTCAGAAGTGAAATGTGATCGCGTGGAATGCAATCACCTAAGTAGCTGTGCTTCGACATTTTTTATTTTCAGAGTAGCACCCACCAATCAAGTGGCTGCATATCTCAAATGACTACAGAATTTATAATTTTAGAGATATGGAATAGAATTTGCAATATGATCTCAGTGGCTGGGTCACTTCTCCTTGTAAAGATTTTTATCTGATTATAAGACAAACAGCCTACTTCTTCAAGGCATATCAGCGCCATGAAATCATGCTCCACCTTTGCCCTCTTTTCATCATGTCAGCAGGAGCTTAGCGTCTGCTATAAGAGAAGGCATGACAGAGAGTTAATTTCTGCCAGTGCCCTTCTGGCCTTCGCTGTAAGAGATGGTGATTTAATTTTTTTTCCTGGGCATTTAAGTAGGGCTTTGATGGTGTTTCTTACTATATTATTGGGTCTGCATGACTGCTTTATGGTGAATCTGAAATCTTTGGGGAAATGGTCTCAGGGTCCCTCACTTTTGCTGGAGCCTAAAATTATTCCAAACTATTGGAAACTGTGAGAACATTGGGGAATAAAAAGAAGCATAAGTCTTCTCCATGAATTTTGTTTGGGTGAGATTTCAAGACAAAATGTTGCTTGCCGAGGAAGTGCCACTGCCCACCTGCCCACCCTGACCTGGGGGAGCAGCGCTCAGCCCGACAGGCTGAGAACAGAGCTTTGCCCCCGTGTCTCAGGGAGTTGAAATGCTGCCTTGTGCCCACACCACACGGCTCTCCCCCGCAGTCTCAGTGGGGTCCAAAAAGTTCGCTCCTCGCTTCTTGGGGTCTCAATAAGTAGCAAAAAGATTCAACCAGCAAAGCAGAGGCCTAGGAAACATTTGCTACCATCAGCTCTGATGGTTGCGCCTAACATGGAACTTTGTGTAGCCTCTTGTTTAGTTTTTAAATAAGAGGACCAGTTAGGGACCCAGGTCAAGCCTTTCTACAGACCTATCCTGAAGAGCAAAAGTAGTAAATGACAGGCTATGACTGGGGATTGACTTCGGGAAAGGCTGGAGTTGTGACATGAGAGCCAGAAAGGTTTTCACCTTCCAGCCCACAGGTTAACTTACTGAAAATCAGTCATCACCATTTCTACCTCTCGCGTGTTCACTCCTACTCTGGAGAGTAATCTAACTCATCGTTTGCGATCAGGGCCTCCGAGTTCTGTTTGTGTTTGCTTTTGCTCTTCGCTTTGCTACTTGTCCGGCTGTTTGCCTTCGCATCTGACATCTGCTGGTAAGAGAAGCCTTTGTCTTCGGCCGGCCCGCCCCAGTTCTCCTGGCTCTCGCCCTCTGTGGCGTAGGAGAAACCCTCCTCCACCGAGAAGGGGTCATCCACGTCGTAGCGCTGGTACGTGCTTTGGTGCAGGGCCTCTTCTCGGGCACTGATTTCCAGGGTGCTGTTCCAGATGCCGTACCCAAAATAAATGAGCATACCTGCAGGGGAGGGGAAGGGCACAGGTGAATAAGCAGTTGCTTTGGGAATCCATGGGACTGGCAGGGAGATCACCCTCAGTGGTGAAATCAGAACTGGAGGAGACGTGTTTTCTTTGATCTAAATGGTGTCTTTTCAAAACACTGAATTAGATGCCATTTAAAAGTTGGGAGATCTTGCATTACGCAACCCATATTTACAGCTTTTCCTAAAAAGTCGAAAGGTCTGACAACACTGCATCCACATTCGTCATGGAAATTTTTGGCTGGAGGTGAGAACTAGCTGCCTCCTTAGACAGGCTCTCTAGGTCACCTCAGCCCCAACCTCCCATGGTGATATCCAGCCACTGCACCCATAAAGCTGCCAGCCAGGAATTCGCATTTTCTACCCTGGGTTAAATATTTATGGATCAGCAACAGTATATTCTCAACCTTCTCATAATATTTTATTATCGCCTACTTATACTTAGGGACTCCATCTCTTGTTTCACCGCTTAGCAACATGCATGTATTATCCTCTGATTTATTTCACCATTTTTCATTCACCAAAGGAATATCTCTGCCACTCTAAGCTGCCTACTTTCTTCTGTGGGCTCTCAGTGGCTAGTGCATGCCACTGTTATGGCCCTTAGAACATCTGTTGTGTGGTTATCTGCACAGGCTGGTACTATGTTACAATCTCTGCAGAAAACCAGTGCTTAATGTTTATTGAATGAATGAATGAGCACTCTTGATGAGCATGATATGTCCAGTGCAACCTCTTCGTGTTGATGTCATTCCAACCAAAGGAAACAAACTTGCCTCTCTAGTTAATATGTAGCATTAATATGGGATAATGCTTCATTTTTATGATTTTTTTGGAATACTATATAAAAATAATTTGAGAGGCCCCATTTTTTTATCTTGAAAAGCCCATGAAGTTTCAGGGCCTGGAGAGCTGAGAACCACGGCCTTGGAGGCCATAAGGCATAAGAAGTAAGAGTGTGGACTCTGGGTTCAAATCCTGCCTTCATCATTCTTAGCTGTGCAATGTCAGTCCTGTTACCTGAGACTCTCTGTGCCTCAGTGTTCTTTTCTGTAAAACCACGAGATTATAGCAACCCTATAAAATGAGATTGCTTGAGGATGAAATGAGATAAGCAGTGGTTCTCAACGCTGGCTGCACTTGAGAGCTACCTGGGGAGTTTTTGAACCACTCTGATACTCAAGCCCCATCCCTGGAGATTCTGATTTAATTGGTCTACAGTGTGACCCAAGCATAGGTATGTTTTTAAAGCCCCCCAGGTGATTCCAGCGGTCAGAGAACCCCTGAGATAAGGAACTGTGCCTGATGCACCTGATGCAACTCTGCCACTTACTCAGGCCATGCCACGTCCTGGCCACTGGGGTCCACTCAGCTACTCAATCTCCTTCCTGGCCCCAACGGCCTCTTCTGAGTGACACCGGCCACTTTGACTTTGCTAACCCTGTGGATGTCTGCTGGGCTGTTTGCTTAGAACCACAAGTCAGGCCTGCTTTGCTGCTCTGGTGCTTGAGAAATCTTGCTCCCTTTTGAATTTGAAGTGTGTCTTTTCAAGCTCGGATTTCTCCCTCCTTGTCTCAAATGACTTTCTCCGCAACCCCCCAGTGAAATCAGCTTTCCAGGAGCCAAAGTAAGCAGAGATTTATAGTCCTAATTGATAATAAATCCTGGAGTTAATTATTTGCAGATGTAGCTATTACTTCTCAAATAGCGGCTTCATCTTTTTGAGCATGAGTATTTACTCTTTTTTGTTTGCGGGTGGGGGTGGCCATGAGGAATAGTTATTATCCTTGTGCAGAACAAGGCATCACATTAAGGCCTCTTCTAAGAATGCCAGTATGCTGGGTCTGGGAGTGTGCCTCTGTTTGAAGCATGTTTGAGATTTGAGAATGAATTTCAGGTGACCAAGCAGGGCCAGCAGGCACACACCTTGTTTGCACAGCTTTGCTTTTTTGATATCTTTTCTCCTAGACATCTAGGCAGGTGCCAAATCGCGCCTCTTACTCCTGCTTGGTATCTTTTATGCCAGTTCTTTCCTTTCTGATCTCCTTCTCTGACCCTATTTATAGGTGAGTTATTTCTCTACTGAACTTATTACCATTTTTTTCTTTTCCCCCTGTCCCTAACTTCTCTCCTTTGCCACTACACAGGTCATCTCTCAAGCACCGGTTTGACATCGATTCCACCAGAACTTTCCTTGCTCCGACTAAAAACCTTGGTGTGATTGCTCATAGAAACATAGCTATTCAGAGCTGGAAAAGATGTTACGGATCATTTATGCATTCTAATACCTTCATTTTATAGCAGCAGAAACAGGCTGGGAAAGACTAAGTGACTTGCCCGAGTCTGAGAGGGGCAGAACCAGCCTTTTATATGAAGAAAGAAAAGTCTCTTGCATAGCCAGTCCTTTATCTTCTCCTCCCTCGACTGGCTCATAGACTGTGCTTACTGCAGTAAATATTCAGCGAGAGGTTAGGTCTACATTTGTCTTTGGGAGTGGCCAGAGCTGGAAGGAACGTGTGTGTGTGCGTGTGCGTGTGTGTGTGTGTGTGTCTGTGTGTGTGTGTGCGCGCGCATACATTGACTATGGTTACTTTGGGAAAGTGACCCATGGAAACCTGCCACATAAATATTTATGGGCCTTTTAATGTTTGCTCTGAGCCCCCTACAGTTTCAAAGGTGTGTCACTCTGTCTGTCTTCAAAAATACATTTCGAATGCGAGTGCCGTGCGTTGAGAAGCTGTGTGCAGGCAGCCTGGCAGGGCCAGCAGTTGCTCGGGGAAGGGCATTCTGCTAGGTCTTGGCGTTCTGTCTGCCTAATTCAGGAAAAGTGGTGTGAGGTCGAGAAGGATGGAAGAAAAGGAAAAATGGAGGGGGACAAAGAAACAGAGAGGCACAAACGAAGGGAGGGAGAGAGAAAAAGAGAGAGAGAAACGTACTACCATCTGTCACACATAAACAAGGGCTTTGTGTCAGGCAAGTAAACAGAGCTGCTCAGCGCCTCCTGTGTGGGAACAGGGGATTTTGTTTCTGCTCCTTTTTCCAGTTGGCTTAGACAACTAACTAAGCATGAGGTAGTTTCTGAAAAATCTCTAGGGTTTCTGGGAATTCTGAATCATCTAAACTAAACTTCACACAGCACCTTTGTGTGCTGGGGTCCAATATTAATGCATCATTTATGTTGCGCCTTTCTCCCAAGGAGCTCCAAATGCTATACAAATGGTGTCTTGCTTAGAATCCTTTAAACCTATTTGGGGAAGGAGTGTGTGTGTGTGTGTGTGTGTGTGTGTGAGAGAGAGATTATGTACATTTCATAGACAGAAAGCTGAAGCACAGAAAAAATTGTGAGCGGTTGGACGGTGACTCCTCCAGGGCTCTCCACGCCCTAACGCAGGGTGTTTCCATCTCTCTTATTTCTCCCATCTACCAGGGATGGAAAACAATTTTGCTTCAGTTTTTATTTTGAAGAATTGTACACATATACAGAAAGGGGAGCGAATAGTATAAGGAATCCCATGGACTCATCACCGTCTCCCCCCACACCCCCAGGCCTGGCACCTTCTTTCTAGGAATCCTTCTATGATAGGTCTCATGTGTGAGTATTTCACTATGTTTCTCTAAAATAGACTCCTTTAAAAACATAAGTATTAGTCCATCTAAAAATTAATAATTTCTTAGTATCTGATATCCAGTGGTATTAAAATTTCTCTCAATTGTTACACATATGGGGAAAAACTCTTCACCTTATGAGGCTACACACTTATTTCAATGATGCCATCGTTGCTTGAAATAGTTTTGGGGCACTCTTATTTAAGATTGTCACGGGGCTGGCATCATATTCTTTTATAAACACTTACAGATGTCAAAATTTTATGTTTTGAGGGTGGATTTTATTTTGGGATAAGCTAGAAGTCACTTGGAACCAAGCCACAAGAATAAGATTGGCTAATTAATAATATTATTTATTCTAGTTGTACGTTTAATTCTGCTGTTCTTTAAAAACGGATGACTTAGATCCATTGCTTTGGAGTTACACATCTTATATCTGCAATAAATTAAAGGCAGTTGTGATATTAAAAATCAGAAAGCAATCAGCTTTTATGCTGTAGCAGGGTCCTGCAGCCTCCCCTGCTGGGCTGGAGTTATTTTTTTAGTTGATGGGTCATGGTGGGGGGTGCCTGGTGTGGCCAGGACAGTGACTAGTTAGCAGTAAACACAGAAGTGTATCAATATTTTAACAACAGATGTGGTTGGACCAGGGCACTCAGGCTAAATGCCAGCCCTGGTCAAAGGTGAGTCCTGTGAAAGTCTGTTTGCAGTTAAGCGAAATATTCAAAGGGAGGCTTTGGTGTCTTTTCCATAGAGTAGTTCCCTGGTGGAAAATGTGCCTATGGGCGGTTCAGGCTAGACAAGATGAAAAATCATGTCTTTAACAAATGAATGGGCTTCCTTTATGCAATAAAACACTTTGTGATCATAGAGCCCTTTACAAAAAAAAAAAGCAATTTCTCTTCCATCATCCCGGGGAAGTTAAGAACTGTACAATAAATCAGTAATTGAAATAGCACTAGAACACATCTCTGGACTCTAAGCTGAGGGCAGTCCCCATCCCACCCGGGTCCCTCTAGGGAAGGTTTAGGTGTGTCCAGCATGCCTTCAGATGCTGGGGCCCCTCAATGTCAGTTGATGAAGCACCTACTCATCTAATTGTGTTGATCCATCCAGCGCAAATAAAGCCAAGGACCCCAAACCTACAAGCGAGAGGGGTGCAGGAGATGGGTCTCAATCATATGGGAGAAAACCTAGAACAAAAACTCAACTCTAAAAAGAGACTGGGTGACCTAAACAATAACAGCAGATTTCCAACTCTGAGGGCACAACTCTGGTTGAAGAGCAGCTCCCTGATGTCCAGGGTCCCCAGGAGCTCCCTGGCCTCTGCATGCGGCTCCACACCCAGAGCCGAGGGGACGTGGGTCACCTGACCTCGGGCTGGGTGGAGCAGCCTCTTCCTGGGGTGCACTTTCCAGCAGGAAGCCCTGCCTACTGCAGATAGCTGAGGCACTTTGTTATGCCCGGAGGGTTTTTTATTTTGACTACTCTGGGATCAACTTTCCAAAACAGATACTTGCCAATGCAGAAACGGAGACTGGATGGTAATGAGAGCGTCCTCCCCACCCACAGCAGTACCCACCAACTCCCACTATTGCTGATTATTTTTATAAATACCACCAAGAGCCCTGTTGATTCTGACAACAACAATATTTGTTTAACATGGTGTGGCCAGGAAGAGCAGGCATAGCACGGAGTCGCGGGGAGATTCTCTCCCTGGCCCTGCAACTGATCTAATAGGAAGTCATGTTACCGTATGTCTCACCAGTTTCCTATCTGCAAAATGAAATTGGGGACCTTTATTCTATTTGAGATGTCTAACGGCCATGAGAGGCAGTGCAATCTTGTTAAAGAATGTGAAACAAATCTGTGGTCTGGGCCAGCAATTCCACTTCTAACTCAACAGAAACCCAAGAGAAATTCGTCCATGTGTCCACCAAAAACATGTACAGGAATGTTCATAGTAGCTCTGTTCCTAACAGCCCCAAACTGGAAACAACCTAAATGTCCATGAACTTGACAGTGAATAAATACATTGTGGTATATTGACATGGTGGAAGGCTAGACAGCAATGAGAATAAACAAACTGAAACTACAAGCAACAACTTGCTTGAATTTCATGAACATAGTGTTTAGGGAAAGAAGGCAGATGCCCCCTCTGTTGTGGCTCAAAGTCTATCCCGGGTGCCCTCCACACACCAGCTCCAGCACCTTCCATCTCTGCAACGGCCCTGCCTCCCTTCATCCTGGCTCACCGGAGAGCCAACATTTCAGCTGCCACTGGTTGCAGAACCCTGAGAGGTGCTGCCCCCTCTGCCGCTGCGTCTGTGTCCGGCACGGCACCCTCTGCCAGCAGGCAGGCTCGCCGGGTGCAGGATCCACTTCCACGCTCCCTCCTTGGAATCCCACACCAGTCCTCCTGCCATCCTCATCCTGGCCTTCGGGATTTTTCCTGCTCTTCTGAGCATGATTTTGACAGTGAAAGTGCCAACTGTTTTCTCCTCTGCTTCCAAGGAGAATTTCACACTTACTGATGGGACACATCAAGAATTTAGTTATCAGGTCCCGATTCACGACCTCTTTCTCTCCTCCTCTTCCCTTTCTCACAATGACTGCTTTGGGTCAATTTTCAACAGGATTTCAGATGATGGCTCAGGTAAAGACCATATGGGGTGTCTTCACTTTAGAATATTTATATTTTGGGATAGGATTCATGAGATCCATTGCCCATATCACAAGTTCTGTCTGTTCTCTAAACCTATAGACAAGAATTCATTTTCCTCAGAGGGACTGAAAAAATTCCAGATGACAACTTGGCAGCTCCCAGGGTACGGGTGCCATGAGCTATTGTAACAGATGATTAATTTATAATAAAGGCCCACTGGGAACAGTAGACCTGAAAGATGCCCTGGTGTTCTCACTGAGCCCCGCTAGTCTCATATTCCCTGAGGCTCTGCTCTACCCATCCAGATGTTCTTTCACAAAACTGCATCAGCTGGGAGAAAAGGAAAAAGAGTGCTGCTTTATGTTCACTTTGTTGGGATTAATAAACACTTGCTATTTGAACTACTCCTCTTGTCTGAAGGAAAAGAAACGTGATGGAAAATCTTGTTGGGGCTTGTGCCTCCTCGTACTGTCCAAGCTTGCTCTTCTGAAGGTCAAAAGCATAGCAAAACATTGTTACAAAAATGCTGTAATTAAGATTCATTTAGGAAAGGTTGGATAAAAAATGTGTCTAAGAAGATTATCAAGTTATGACTCAGCCTAACTATGTAAATCTTTTTAAAAAGTACCTGATGTTTCATAAGAAGCTCCATTTAAAAATATCTCTGATGTTCTCCCCAGGAAAGTTATACTATGTATAAAGTGATCTCAGATATAGAGAAAAATCTGATATTTTGGAAGCTCAGAAGTTTAGAGGTGGCATCTTTATTTTATAAGATCATTAAAGATTTTACAAGCCAATTTGGGGTTGTGGGATGGATATATTTTATATATGCAAAAATTGGTTTTTGAAAACCGGGAAGTTTTTGTAATTAGATTATCTGCCCTGCTTGCTAATCTAGTCTTCTCTTTAGAGCAGTGGCTCTTAAATTTGAGCATGCATTAGAATCACCTGCAGGTGATTGCGCCCTAAATTGCCCTTGGAACAAATTGTCCTTGGAGATTCTGATTTGGTACATCTGGGATGGAGTTCAAAAATCACATTTCTAGCTAGTTTCCAGGTGATATTTATGCCGCTAATCTGGGACCACATTTTGAGAACCACTGATCTAGATCATTATAAACCTGGTTGCACATTAAACTTACCTGGTGGAGCTTTAAAAATTACCCAGCACTTGGCCACACCAGACCAATTGAATCAGGAAATCTCTGTAGGGGGAGCTTGGGCTTAGAATTTTTCAGAAGCAACCCAGGGTGATACTAATTTGTAGCCAGGGTTGAGAATATTTGTTCTGGGTAAAACTTAGTCATATGGCAGCCTTCAAAAATTATGATACTAAAGCAGATAGCGGCAGGTGCCCAGAAATACTAGCAATCCTTCCTAAATGTGGTGTGTGGGCTGCTTATCAGAATTACCTGTTGCCTGTTGAATTACAGACACCTGTGCCCTCTGCCTAGCCAGCCCCAGGCTGCAGGGTAGCATACCTCTGAGTCAGTGAATAGCAGTTTCTGGAGGGAGTTTGGAGTTTGTGCTTTCAGCAAAATTACAAAAGGCACTCAGGGAGTTTTCCTCTGCCTGATAACTAGAGGGGCAGCCTGAGTCAGCAGAGGTTCACATCGTGCTTTGGCATATGATAGCTAGTATGTCCATATGAGTGGACAAAGAATCACTTCAGATTTTTAAAAGAAAGTCAGGAAATAAATGTTTCTTATTGCTTTCTCCAACATTTTTCTCATTTAAGCCCCAAAGAGCAACCAGTTCCAGGCTGATAGACTTATCTGCTTTTTTACAGATGAGTCAACTGACGTCCAAATAAGAGAATTTCCCAAAGTCATAAGACAAAGGAGATGGTGGAGCTGTGATTTGAACTTGGCACTGTTTGACTCCACAGTCAGGGGCCCCTTACCGTTTTTGCAAAATGCCTCTGGCACTTCAGAAACCATAGCTATTATGCAGAACTGGCTATAGAAGTTTTGGTGCAAAATGAAAACTTGGGGACTTTTGTTCAAAAATTATTAAGAATTCAAGATAGCAGTATCAGAGTATTAAACCAAGCATGGGACCCTTTGCACAGGTTGTAGGCCCGTGAAGCCAGTCCTGATATTATGTGTTAATCCTCATCAAATGTTCTGATCAATAAAGTCTGCTCAGAAATACCCTGGTGGGGTGGTAGGAGCCCCAGATCTGAGCATGGGTATACCGAATTCTAGTAATAGCTCTTTGAATAACTTCCCATTGACCTTGAGCATGTTATTTAACTTCTTGGAGGTTTAGTTTACTCATCTGTAAAATGGAGAGAAAGAGGAGTGGGAAGGTGGTGGATACATCAGTGTTTTGCAACTCCAGTTCTTTTTAGTATGGTGGCTATAACCATGGACTCTGGCCCTACACTCCCTGAGTTCTAATCTTGGCTCTGTTATATTCTAACTTGGTGACCTCAGGTAAATGCCTCAGTTTCCTCATCTATAAATGGAGACTGTTGTGAGGCTTAAATAAATAAGTTAAATAAGTAAAGCCCTCAGAATAATGGCTGATATATGATAAATGCTATATAAGTATTAACTATTACTATGAATCATATGGCACCTGTACTAGTACTAATGGTTTTCTTTAATATGACTCACTTTTTAAATTAAAAAAATCATCTATATAGTCTCTTCCTATGCAATTGTGAAATCACCAGATTCACAGGTGAGTATGTGTGGTTTTTCTAATACAATGTGAAAATGTACAATAACTATAAAATATTTTAAAAGTTCATTCATACACTTTCTAAAATTAGCTGAAGTATTACCAATGTAATGGGTACCATACTGTGGGTAACTGTGTACTAGATGTTGGAGCCCCTTTCAGCTTTAATAGTCTGTGACTGAATGAATAAGTCCATGTGTATTTGTGTCTGTGCCTTCATTCATTTGTAAAATACATGACTGAAATATTTCTGCCCACTTCAGTCACTTCTGTCCAGAGTAGAATCTTTCCATTGGTTAGCTACATGTTCCAGTGGAAAAATGTTTGGAGATAAGAGATTGTAAATAAATCATATAAATGGTTAAAATTTTGATGAGTCAGTGGAGTCCTCTCAAGAAATCTTCCTAAAGTTCAACAAGGGGGATTTAGAAGGTGTCAAATTGGGACAAAATGCTTACAGGAAGGCATAGAATGGCCTTCAGCGGCCAGAAATCTGCTGGAAGACATATATCCTTTCCTTTGATCACTCTGTTTTTTCCTCTATCTAAATCTTACCTTTTAGGCCCAGTTCAAATTCTACCTCCTCAACCTCCTCTACCTCCTTTCTGGCTATTCTGACTGGAAATTTTTTTTTTTTCTACTTGAAGAGTGCTTTAGAATGTTTAAGAAGTATTCACTGAGCGCACAGCACAGGCACTCTGTTCCAGGCACAGAGGACACCCGGTGAACACCCATGTCCCTGATCCCAAGGAGCTGACAGGCTCCTGACCAGTAAGTCTCTGTGGCCTTGCCCAGGCTAGTTGATTCATGTGCATTTGTCTCACCTCTCCTTTAGGCAGGGGTTACCTATTCTGTTACTCTTCTATGTCCCCAAGCTCCTAAGGGTCCTCCTCAGCTAAGTATTTGTTACCAGAGACCCCAGGGTTACCACGTTAAAACAGTGACTCGGGAACTTTGAAATTAGTCTTCACTTAAACATCCCTCTCAAGTTATCACTAGCATCAATCCCCGGCACCTTGTAAATAGCAGTGACTGTCAGAGATGATAAACATGTAAGGAAAATACAATATAAATTGATCCCAAAGTAAAATTAGAAATCTCAGAAAAGGTATAGGACTTCTTGAAGTCCGTGAAAGTGGGTTTAGAGAACAGTTTGAATTCATACTCAAAGCAGTGGACAATGGAGGACCTAACAGAGTCCTATCCGTTATTAACAGCGGAAGACAGAAAGTCAACAAGAACGATGGCAGGATGGGTACTTCCCAAGTGAATGATTGGAATGTCAAAGGATGAAGAAAGTACCTTGGGAAAAAAATGAAAAACCTTTGAATATTTTACAGAAGTCAGTATGAAGTGAGAGATGTTAAATGGTGCAAATCTGTCAGAAAAATAATGCCAAAGTCCACACTTAATTCATAATTTTTTCATTTTAAAAATTAGAGCATGATTGCTAATTTAATGTAATTTTGTCAAATGTAAGATAAATAAATATTTTCATAATTTTTTGTTTCACAATTTTTAGTTTCTAAGATAGAATTCCAATCAATCAACTTTTCCCTTCCTCACTTTTACTATAATATCTTTGTCCCTTTTAAAAAAATGTAGATTCACTTTAAGTGGACTTTTTCTGGTACTAATGATTCTAACATAGAAAGAACTTTCAGCAGTTCCATATTCAGTGAAGTGATGGATTAATCAGCATCATTCTTCCAGAGCCAATGACCAAGACCATGACAGGCAGAGAAGGAACAACTGGCTTTATTGGCTCCAATGCAGAATGCAAGCTGGAGTTCTCTAGAAATGGAGTTGCCTAGTCCAGTTAGGAGGTAATTTTGGGATAAGCATGTTTAAGCTGCTAAAAGGGAACTTGCAAGGCTCCAGAGGAAGTTGCTTACCCACAAAGCACCAGACCGCAAACCGGATCCATGTGATGGTGGAGAGCTTTAGCATGAGATAGATGTTCACCAGCATGGCAAAGGCAGGCACAAAGGGGAGGCAAGGGGCCATATAAGGCAGCTTCTTGGGGTTCTCTGGCTGCTGCAGGATCACGAACACCAGGGCGCCGATCAGCAGCACCATCAGAACAACCAGAAGTATGGCCCACCAGCTCTGCCCTGAGATGTAGTCAGAACCAAAGATGATGAAGGAGCAGAAGATGAACATGAGGATGAAGAGCAGGAGCACGCAGATGGTCACCGTGTGCCCCGTCGCTGCTGTGGGCCGGTCCATTTTGCCTGGCAGGCCCAGCTGGATCCTCATGGTGTAGTAACGGGGCCCGATCAGCTTCTTCAACTTGATGAGATAAATGTTTTCAGATTCCTCAGCTTCTATGCCTGTGGTCATGTCCACGGTGCCATAGTTGGGGTGGTTGACATTATAGGTTGACTTGTCTGATTTCCCAATGAGCATCTCGTTGTCTCCCAAGGATGGCAAGTTCTTGGCCCCACATGTGTTGGTGGCTGGGCCAGAAAACTCGTCCCCTTCACTCACTGGAGAGCAGGCTTCCTTCTCACAGTCAGCCAGAATGCCCTCCTTCTTCTTGGTGTGCTCCTCAGACAAGAACTTGACAAAACCGTCAATGTCACTCTCGGGTTGGTATCGAAGGAGCAAGACGCACACGGAGACCAAGGTGTAGGCGAGGAGCGTGCCGATGGACATCATCTCAATCAGGTCTCTCAGGCTGACCAACAGCGAGAGGAGGGCTGCCAGGAACCCCGACACGATGCAGGCCACCACTGGCGTCTCTGTGTAGGAGCTTACATGGGCCAGGAACCTGGAGGGGAGGCGCAAGCAGAGGGTTAATGGAGGGCTACAGACAGTCACAGAATCTAACACCAACAGAGGGGGCTGGAACTATCCACAGGCTGGTGTGGTTAACTCCTCCTGGTCCCGCTCCTCCAATTCATTCTGCATTCACTACTTCAAATCCAGCTGCTATTCCCACCCAGGATTTGGTTCCTGGAATATAATTTGAAGGGAATTCACTTTAATTCTTTGGTTTCAAGGCAAAATTCTTATACTAAAGTGCCCACTTCATTTGTAAGGGGAAAAGTTGATTCAGTCTAGGAGGCCTGTCAGAGCTCTGTGTTGCAGTCCAGGCTTTGTGGGAAAAAGTGATGGTTGCAGGGAGTCATGCACCTGTTTGGGAGTCCTCTAGACCTGTGGCTTAGCAGCAGCAGTGTCGCCTCAGAGCTTGTTAGAAACATAGATTCTCAGGTTTCATCCTGGATCTACTATTAATACATCAGAATCTTTGGGGGTGGGTCCTAGCAAACTATGCTTTAAAAGATCCCCAGAGGATTCTGATTTATGCCAAAGCTTGAGAAACACTGCTCTACAACAAACATACGGGGATTTAGTTGGCAAAATTGCACAATGATTAAGAACCTGTGCTCATAGATACAGGCTCAAGTCCAGCTAGTTACCAACTAAAGAAGAGAAGACCAACAAGGCCGATGAAATGGCTGGCGCTTCGTTAGCAGTTCCTACAGGCTCCCTCTCCCTCCTCTCTCTTCTCCTTTCCTGTCCTCCTTTCTCCTCCTCCATTCCTCCTTTATTTTCACGATTCACACAGACTGTAAATGTTCTTGAAGCCCCAGCATCTTTCCTCTTAATTTTCTTTGACAGCAGAAAAACCCTTTGGATGTGTGGAGTTATCACACCTCCATCACCATAGACCCTTCTTGATCTGTTCAGCAACCCACATGCAGCAACTCTGGCCTGGTGATGGCTTCAGAAGGTGCGTGAGGAAATGGAGCAGAAGATGACAGCCACAGAGATAAGTCCCCGAGCCAGCCTCCTCTGCTCCCCTGAGAGCTCCTCCGCCTCCACAGTTTACTCTTTGCTTTATGCACTTGAAGAAGGTTTTCCCTGCAAACCCCTCTTGCTGGAAACCAAGAGATGAGGCCACATCCCCTTTGTACCACGGGCAGATAGGCCACTTCATGGCCAACTTGGAGGGCTAGGACCGTCAATTATTGGTGTGGTTACAAGTCTGGTTTTTGGAGTTGGATAGTTCTGGGTTCAAATCCTGACCTGCCACTCAGAAGCTGGGGGCTTTGCAGTAAGTGTTTTTTTCACTTCTTTGAGTTTTAGTATACTCACCTGCAAAATAGAATTATTGTGAGGACTAAATAGGATACCGTATTCAAAGCACCCAGGATACACAAATGTTCAATAAGTGGTGGCTATTGTTGCTGCCATTATTAGGTTCTCTTCAGAGGGTCTTATCTTCTCTTTAATTATTGATTTTTTCAACTTGAGAGGGGTTATGGAGAGAGGGGCAGTTACCAGGCATCCAAGTGATGTCCCTGGGATGGGATCTTCCTTCTGGAGGCCAACCAGTGCAGCAGTTTGGCACCCGTCATCTTCACAAAGGAGCACACTATGTCACACAAGAGGGAGAAGGGCAGCTGGGGGAACATATCAATTTGTGCTGGGTTGAGGGACCTGGAGTATAACTGAGGGGCTGTTTCAGGGCCTGAGCTCTTTTCACTCAAACTCTTTCCCAGGACACACAGCAGGTTCCACAGTCTGTGTGAATGCCATTCACAGTAAAATTACAGTCAGGCTGACAGTGGTGGACACAGCCTCTGGATAGATGCAGCAGAGCAGAATAAATTTCATGGAGCATAGCCCTTACCTGAAAAGGAGCCCATCACCAGCCATGGCGTAAATGACCCTGGGCATTGGGAAGAGGGAGCCCAGCAAGCTGACTGTCAGTCCTGCAACTGACCCAATGGCCACTATGAATTTCGCAGCATAGAATCCATGAGCCACAAACATCTCCATGAGCGGGGATTCTGTGTCAATGGCATAGTATGGCACCATCAGAGTTAAGATCACGCTCACCTGTTAAAACAAGAGAAGGCATAGCTGGAGGTGTGGAGTTGAACAGCATGGATGGACGCCCCACAGGAGAAGAAAGAGCCCGGCCTCTGGAGGGGGGGCTTGCATGGCGGTTTGGATCTGCCACTTGCTGGCATGTGCCTTTACTTTAGACCAGTCATTTGGCTTCTGGGCCTCAATATTTTCTCCCTACATGTGAATTTAGGGGACTAGACCAGAAAATCTCTAATATCTTTCAGCAGCCCTTTTATGTCTGAGAAGTAAGTCTGCAGGCATTTCAGCCCTATGAAAGCAGAGCTACACTGACAGTTCAATGGACAGCAGATACTACCAGAGAAAAGGAGCTGCAGCCAGGGCCTGGCAGTGACCATGAGCACCCTGTCCACATGGACAAGACTCTCGTTTCTTTTATACTTTCAGGGTCCTATAGGATCATATGTGCACTCCCTCTCACTCTGAACACCAGAGATCAAAACTCCAAAGATAAGTGCTGATGAGGTCACTAGGTAATTAACTGATGGGACCCAGATGAGGACTCATATTTCCATTTCCTCACTCTAGCTTAATCCCAGGAACCAGGGAGGCCAACAAACAAATTGTGGTGTCAGGATGGAATCAAGTCCTATTCGAGGGCTATAGGACCACCACGGCTTTGCTTAGCCGGTAACCACTTGGCTGGGGGCTCCTGGGGCCTACCCACTTCACATGTCATAGGTCTTCCAAACATCCCTCTCTTTAGAATTGGACAGAGGCAATGAAGCTACCAGTCATATAGCCAGATGTGGGGCTGCTCCAGCCTGCTACCAAGAAGGGAGTTCAAAGGCTAAAAGGGAGATGGTGGTCACGTGTAGACCACTTCTTTGCCTATTGCAGGAGCTAAGCTCCTCCATAGGCTGTCAGGGAGGACAGCAGGATGCACCACCACGGCCCTGCAGTGTGGCTCTTCTCGTGGTGGAGTGGCTGCCTGCTAACCAGTGCCAGACTAAACTGTGGCTCCTGAGGCATGTTTAAGACCCATGCAGTCTAAAAGAGAAGGTTTCCCAGTAACATTGCCACTTGCAACATCCCCTTTGGGGGTGGGGTGGGGTGGACTGGAGGAGAGCGGGATTGATTCTTACAGCAACTAGGGTTGAGTCTCCTGGCTATGGTAGATCAGGGCAGGGAGAATGTTGGTAGATGCATAGCAGTACTTTGTAGCCTGTAATGTGCTATTCTAAGAAAGGAACTGTAATTGTGGACTTTAGTGTGCTGTGGAGAGGGGAAGGGGAAATGCAGAACAGAGGGCCTTTGCTGCTCCCCTACCCCACCACCCCTCCCTCAACACTGTCCACAGGATGACCAGGACATGGACAGGATGAAGCACTTGAGTGTGTATGCGTGGGGGGGAGGCAATAATTGACCCACCCATAAAACATCTGGGTGGGCAACTAAATGTTTACACACCACATCCAAGCTGCTCTGTGTTTGTGTTTGGCTTCTAGGACAATTCTGTTTTGCAGCTTGTCTTAACGATCAGTTGGTCTGGCTTCCTTAATTAGTTGCTGAGGATGTCCTTTTGGGAAGGAGAAACAGCAGGGCGGCTGGGTGCACCCCCAGCGGCTGCCTCTTTCCTAACTGTGGTGACCTGAGTGAGTGGGGCCTTCAGGCCCCGGGGGTATAACCACACGCTCATTGCTTATCAGCTGATCTCTCCACTGGCAGGGGCTGAGGGGGATCTTGGACGTGGCTGAGCTGTTTCTGTGACAGAAAGTCAGGGATGGGAGCAGAGAGATGAAACATCAAAGTGTGAGGACAGGCTCGACCTCTCAGGGGTGTGATCCCGAGGAGAGAAGGCTGAAGGCTTCATTCTGAGGACTCCCCCAGGCAGGGAAACCCGAAGGATGAGTTTGAGCCAGTGTCCAAAGAGGGAGCAACAGCCGAAAGAAATCTCATTTTCATCCGCAGATTTGAGGGGAAGCGAGTCTCCGGAGGACAATATATTCTCTTTCCCGGCTCTGCAGGGAGCCTCGCCTCTTTGCTGCCGGGAAGCTCCCAGAAGACAGAAGGGCATTGAGGAATGTGCACAGAGGCCCACAATGCTCGCACACCCACCCGTTACTGCCAGCCTATGACCTGGGCTCCTTGGACGGCGGCCCACTCCCCGCCGCAGTCCCCTGGGCAGCGCGGACACTGAGAGCTTGTGCGCGGGGAGCGGCAGGACGGAGGCCCACGAAGTGAGGGCCTGGGGCGTCTCCTTCTCTCCAGTTAGGAGTCCTGACTTTCCTCTTGTCATGGGTGAGAGGTGGGGTGACAGGGGGCACACCACCAGGCACACAAACCCCAAGAAGGCACAGGGAAAGGACTAGTTCCCGACAGAGGAGGGAACACAGGCCCAGAGCCACATCATGAGGAGGGTCCCGTGAGCGTCTGGTACTTACGGACACATAGGCTGTCAGGCAGATGACCAGGGAGGCAGTGATAGCGTAAGGGATGGACGTGTTGGGATTCTTGGCTTCCTCTCCGGTGGTGGCGATGATGTCAAAGCCAATAAAAGCATAGAAACATGTGGCTGCTCCTTGCAGCACCTGTATGGATGCATTTGTCAGACTCAGAAAGTCAGGGCAGCACCACGGCCTTAAACATGGTACCCGCAATTGCACAAGGGACCACAGACATGAGGGGCAGAGCACGGGACATAATAGAGCTGGTGCTAAATACCCCAGGACCTCTACCTTCTAACTGTGTGGCTGTGGTCAGTACCTTCATGTGTAAAGTGGAGATATGAAGAATGATGCCGAAATGCAAACTGGATCATTGAACACATTCAAGTTCTTTTTGGGAATAAGTGGGAGTATGAATAAATCAATATGTTGGCTATCTCTATGTCTTAGGGAACTAATACCTTTCTGTGCTTTGTTTTCATCCAGTGGTTCTCAACCACAACCATAGGCTGTGTGACCACCCCTAGGGGATGTTTGGAAATGCGCGGAGATACTTTTGACCTCACAGACATGGGGTGGACGCTTCTGGAATTTAGTGTAGGGGGCCCAGATACTTCTGCATAAAGAATTATCCTGCCCAAGTGACCATTAGTGCCCCTGACAGATCATCTCTATGGTAATTTCCAGATCTGAAATGATATAAGAGATTTTCAGCTCTTCAGAGGTTCTATTGTCTGGGAAGACAGGGTAAAGATAGAATTTGATTTTCTGCTCCTCTTGGGGCTTAAATGGCCTACTTGGGCATAGAGCAGCAGGTCAGAGTAAAGCTGAGGAGGTGATACCCAGTAACACCTGCTGGATGTCTGTCACAGGGAGGTGG
The DNA here is from genome assembly GCA_028533085.1 of Varecia variegata. Taxonomy (NCBI): domain Eukaryota; kingdom Metazoa; phylum Chordata; class Mammalia; order Primates; family Lemuridae; genus Varecia; species Varecia variegata. The sequence continues at coordinate 75,920,715 of CM052436.1, read as the reverse complement.
GGACTTTATAAGTCAAGATATCAGTGAAAATGTTCCATTGAGGAGTGTGTTACTTTCTTTTAAAGAATCTATTGAAGTTTAAATGAAGTTTCCCAACCTTGGTATTCTCATTAACAGCTGCAAGTGAAAAAAGTACCTCTTTGAATGCTTAGGGATGTCCTTTTAGGGGAAGTCAAAAGTTTTTTGGACCTGCGTCTATGGGCTGAGGGAATAAAATACAAACTCTAGCCAGGGGTCCAGGAGGTGAGACCCATTGTAGACTGGACCCATTTTTCACCTTTCTTCCACATTCAGTTTATAAATGATGAAATTCAAAACATATGCCAAGTAGATACTTGTCCAAAGTTTTCACTCTTACTTTCCCCAGTGATTTCTCGGTAAGGAACAGGCAAAATACTAAATACTAGAACCTGTAAGGTACATCACACGTTCAAAGATCGCAAACCTTCAAAAGCAACCTTTGCCGGTCTGTAAAGTGAGCTGCTGTCTTTTACACCCTCTCCCAATGAGGATTCTAATGTTTCCATCCCCTAATCTGGGGGTTCTAATCCTGGAGTCCATGGAATTCAGGAGGGTCTGAGAATTTTGCTGGGAAATAATTGTATTGTATATTTTTTACCAACCTCTAACTTAATGTTAGCATTTCCTTTAATTATGCATGTAGGTGACAAACTAATAGTACCTGTGCCTTTGTCACCAATAACAATCAGATATTTTCATATCATATGCGAGTTGTTGCAGAGATCTTAAATTATTAATATGTTTATCACTAATTCCAAATTATGATACTTATCAGATGTAGATATTGATATTTAAAGCCCAATAAAGAAACCCATTGTTATTATATCACAATTTAAAAATATTCATTACTACATTTTGGTATAATTGATTTCTTTTGAATTCCTAAGTATCAATAATTAGGTTATTCATTTAAAAACTCCGTTCTCATAAGGAGTTCATAATTTTCATCAGACTTCCAAGGGGTCCATGGCACAAAAAATTTAAGAACTCCTGGTCTATTCTAATAAGTCAGGTAGAAAGAACTTCTCAAACATAAGCAGTCCCATCTCCAGAGGGCTACTTTCTGGGAGAGAAGAGAACTCTTACTTTCGTTCTCATATCAAGGTATAGAAAATGTCTTTGCCCTCTAGTCAAGGGGAAAAAACAGATTTCACCTCATCACACATGAAGTTTCACAGGCTTGGAACTGTGCTGGTTTTCACTTATCTAGAAAATATTACTGGTTTTCAAGGATGAATGGATGCTAGGATTGCAGGCTCGCTAAGCTGTCCTGAAAAAAGAAAGCCTTGCTTTAAGACAGCTTACAGAAAACAGGTCCTGATTTCTCTTCCTTCAACATCTTTCTTCCCTTCCACACACACACATACACAGAATCATACATACACACATGAACATGCACATACATGCACATGTATACACACATGTGAACACGCACATGTATACACAGACATGCATACACAAACACACATACACGCATACACACATATATACACAGACACAGATACACACAGACATACATATACACATACACACATGCCTACACACACACACCCCTTTTGTATCATATGGTGACCTGGTACAACAACTATGTAGATCTGGGGCAAAGCTACTTTGGAAAAAGGTGAGAGGTGTGTGAACCACACCATGTGAGGAATAACTGGGAACCTGGAGATGTCTAACTTGAAGAGCAGGAGACTCAGTGGAAGACACGAAGGACACCTTCAGATATGTGAATTACCAGCAGTTGGCAGCTGGAGTAGAGGCGTCCTGTAGGTTCCAGAGGGAATCCTAGAGCCATGCACATGGCACAACTGGGTTTGGTTAGGAGTGCAGACTTTGTAGACTGTCAGACTAGGTTTGTTCTGCCACATACTAGCTTGGTGACCTGGAACAAGTCCTAACCTCTTGGAGCCTAAGTTTCATTATCACTTCAATGGAGATAATAATAGCACTTAGCTCATAGGGTTTTCATAATGATTAATGAGACAACAGAGTAAACTACAGTCCTAGAATACAGTAGGTGCTCAATAAATAGTAGATCTTACCACAGTTTTGTTACTGTTATTGTAAGTTTTTCTAGAGCAGTTGAAGCCCAAATACACAAACTCCTCCTCCTCCTCATTCTCTGTCTTCTCCCCCTCCTCCTCCCATGCCCTTCCTCCACCTCTTCCTCCTCCCTCTTTCAGAACTTGGTACTTATATGTTAAATGCTGCCATGTGCCAGGCACTGTGCTTGATGATGGGGATATGGTCACAAGCAAAAAGTACTCTGAGAGTGACCTCATGGGGCTTGGAGTCTGGAGGATACTACAAGACCCCAGATGCAACCTTGACTGTGGTAACAAAGTGAACAAGGTTAATAAGCATCTATATTTTACATAAAACACAAATGCTACTATTTTCCAAATGAATTATAGAATGGATGGTGATTACTGATAATGATTAGCTACCAGAAAGTTAACTATGATCAAGTTAGGAAGAGAGGAAATAAGTGTGCAGAGAGGATGTGTGTTAGCCTGAATTTGCATATGTAGAACTAGAAAGCAATTATAGTTGAAGAAAGACTGGTCAGATCAAAGGGAGGACATTTGGAGGTTCTACTAAGTTAGGCAGTCAACAGAATTTAACTCAGGTGATTCAAATGACATGATTTCAAAGAGGGACTGTAGGCAGGTATGGGCAGTGTGCAGGCAGGGTTAAAGTAGCCAACTAGGGATGTGGAGGCATCAGAGATGACAACAGTAAGAAGTTGCTGTCATCCCAAGGCCTGGGGCAAAGGGTGGGTGGTGTCCTGGAGTCCAGAGGGAGCTGGAGCTGCCCAGGAGCAGCTGTCTCTGTGGAGGTGCACGGCCAGTGTGGTGCCTGGGCTGCGAGGCAGCAAGGAGGAAATGCCCCGGCTTTGCTCGCTCCTCACCCTCTGATCTGATAATATTTCCCATTAGCTAAACCCAGCAGGAAGCACCCAGCATGGGGTTTTCTGGAGCAGAGAACAGAGTATGAAGGGTGGAGAATAGATCTGGGAGTGGAGGCACATGGAGAACGGCTGGCCCACCTACCAAGGTCAAACAGACCTTGGCCTAACAAGACATAGATTAAATAAACAGATTATCAAAGAAAAGATAATGAAATTAGCAAAAAGGATCATCTTTTTACTAAATACTTGAGTTAGTTTGAATGAGTTTTTCTTCCTTGTAAGCAAATGGTCCCTGATTGGAAAATACAAAAAAGCCTTGAAATGAAAGGGTGCATGCATGGGTGTGTCTCTACCCAAATAACCACCAAAACTGTTTTCCACTTCATGCTATACAGATATCAGATTTGGCCACTGTTATTTATGATTAGGATATCCTCCCGTGCATGAAAGAATGTGTGTGGTATCCAGGAGTGAGCATCTAGGAATAAAATTGATGGGTAAAGTGTGTGTGTGTGTGTGTGCACTTGTGTGCACATGGATGTGTGCTTCTGGGTTCATTGGTACTTTATCCTAACTCTTTATTTTAATGTTTTACTTGGTTAAAAATAGTATTTACTGTTTAATTTGCTCAGCTGATGACACAGCTGAGATTGTTTTCCAAAGTAAACCTGGTGTGGATACTCAGCCTGGCAATTGAGAACGGGTCCATCCCTCTGTAGAGCTTTGCAGGGAAGCAGCATGTGCCTCAGTTGCTGGAGGGCTGCTGCTTAATTAGTTGTCAAAAGCAATGTCATTAGTGGCTTGCTACTCAGTGTGTGGGGTCCTTAAAAGCTGGCCCCCTGTGCCTTGCTGATATTTGAGAGGCATTAGGATGAGGCAGCCATCTCATATTTTCCACCTTGGCCAGTCTGCCAGATGCCTAGGAGATAATTAGGCACCTTTACATAACTCACTCCCAAAGTAACAAGACAAAATTCCAACTTAACAGCATTTGCTACCACCCCCATGCCCCAGCTCTATTAGCAACCTGTCCATGGTGACAGTGGAATGTGCTAATAGGTTCCAACAAATGGATTCAGATGTGGAGAACATGAAAAATAACTTTTCCTTTGTTTGGAGGCTGTTGCAATTCCCCACAAATGCTTGCTATGGACCATTTTCCTGGAAGCTATTTGTGCTGGTAGAGTGTCTTATTTGGTTAAAGAAAAACCATAAGATAGCATCAAGAACAAATAACATAAAGGGAACACACATCCAACAATGTCCAGCATCTGAGGAATTGCAGATGGAGGCAGGGGTTCAGCTGAGGGCCAGAGTTACTTGATATAGGGAAAAATGTTTGTTGTTCTTAAGCTCTTCAAGACCAAAGAAGCATTTGACCCAGAACTTGTAAGTGAGTAAACCATTCCTTAAGCTATTTTCTTTGGAAGGAAGTGTTTGGAGCAGAGGAAAGAGTAGGCTTATGAGGGGTCCATGGCCAGAGGATGGATTGTTCATTAACTCTTTCAAAGTACTTGAGAATTGTGTGTAAAGTCATGCAATGCTATTCTTACAAATCACCTCTTACACAATAGTTTCTTCCGTTCCATCCTACCTAGAGTGATTGAAGAATGAATGGATTGGAACTCTGTGCTAGTCTACTAGTCAGGGGTAGGGGTCCCCAAGGAGTGAAGAAGCTCATGTAGCTGCTAACTGGGCAACATACTTTTGTCAACAGTTGTTAGATGACAAAGCAGGGGATGTGTTGATTACCTTGGTGGATGACATGGCCATGAGACAGAGTCAGACCTTAAAAAATAGGATCTAAATTCAAAGTGACCTTGCTGGACTGGAAAAGTGACCTGAAACCAAAGTAGAGAAGGAACAGGTCCAGGCCCATTCACTAGAGAGGAAATGTACTGTGCAGAAATCCAAGGCCAGGCAGAGAGCAGACAGGATGAATCAGCAACATCTTCACACTGTGCTGTCCTTTGTGCTCAAATGATACTTTTAGGCACAGCCACTAGGACATACATTATCCCTGAGTTTCCTTCAGGGATAATGGATTTGCAGCAAAAACTCCAGAATCCCAGTCAGTTTTTTGGTGGCCAATGACAAAACTACGGAAGGTAGTAGGCTTGGGTTGGAGTGAGGACAGGGAGCAGAAATGCAAAAAAAGATGACTGGTCCCATGGCTCCACACTTAGGGAGAGTAGAGTAAATAAGGACTTTGGTCATCCAGGACTGGGGTCAAGTTTCAGCTCTGTTACTTATCGTCTAGCTCTGTGACCTTAATTTTTATAAGCTTTAGTTATTTCCACGTAAAAGTGGAGATCATTGTACTTATTTGCAGGGCTATTGTGAAGATTAAATGAAAAGTATATATGAAAGAGTTTGTCACAAAGAAAATGTTAAATGTTAGGAAAGGCATTCTTCCTTCCTTTTTTATGCCTGACTTCTGATCTTCTTTTATGAAAACTAGTGAGAACCCGGTATGTAAAAATGGGGAACCCCTAAGGCTGGCTTGATTAGCTCCTTCCTTGGTGAGGTGGGCTTGTGATTGAGGAAGGATGTGGAGTCCCTGAGAAGGGAAGGGGAGACCCCCAGAGAGAATAAAGACCTCAGAACAAAACACAAGATTACAGGAAAGGCTAAAACACAGTCCTTCATCTTCTTCAGAATGAGTAAAAGCGCATTTACACAGAGGATATTAACTTTTTCCAATCTGTATATGGGGTCTAAACTATAGTGCATGACATTTGGGTGAGCTGTTAGAAGGATTTTAAAAATTAAACATGAACTGTGTAATTAAGCAAAGTTTTCAGTTGCATTGACAGGATGTCTTCATAAACAATGCACACTCAAGCCTGGGTCCATTTAACTATACTCCCATCTGAAGATAAGAAGAGACTAGACTATCTCTTAATGTTCCTCCAAGGAACATTGCAAAAGAGCCATGACATGAAAAGGTGCATGGGTGGAAGTTTGAAGGAAATGTAACATGTCAGATTCATTACCTCATTACTTTTTAAAAAAAATTTTTTTAAAGAAGGCTCAGAAGGGAGTTGTCATCCACACAAGGCACTGGATGTAGTGGAAAGGGCTTTGGAATCACACAGACCTGGGTAGGAATTTCAGCCCTGGCACTAGGTGAGGTCAGGTAAGTTACTAAGCTTCTCTGAGCCCTGGAGTCTCCATTTTTAAGGTGGGAACAATAGCACCAGCTTTAAAGTTTTGTTATAAGAGTGAGATAGTGTTTGTAGAGTCTAATGCCTGGCACCTAAATACTAGCACCTTCCTCCTGTCATTTTAATTATTGCTAACCAGAACAAAGTGCACATAAAAATTCCAAAATTTTGTTTTGTTTTGCAAACATTTGGTTCAATTAGTTTTCCCACTTGATAGATGAAAAAAGCTGAAAGCACAGAAGTTAACAGATGGCCAAAGTAAGTGCACGACCCAGTAATTTCTTATTTTGTTAAGAAAATCGTGAGATTGTTTTCCTGTGCTATGATGAAAATGCAATTGAGTTCCATTCTTTTTTTTCTTATAATTTGTTGTTCCTCTTATATGATAGGAAAGGAACAATTTGTATCATAAGATAATGTAGATATGGAGATCCAGAATGGAGTCAACAGTGTTTCTTTGTCTCTTCTGGTTTTAACCAGTTTCAGTATTTATTCGTTTCAGAGGAGGGAAGAACTTTGTGGTTCTGTGGAATTCTTACAGATAAGCAGAAGACTGGAAATCTTGGCTTCAACTGCTTCCTTGCTTATTTCTCTGCATTGAACAGCCTGGTTCAGAAGAAGCAGAAGTTATTTTGAGTCTTCTCCAAGAGAGATTTCTGATCCCTGGACATTTTGGAGGAAAACCAGTCTAAGCAAAAAGTGCAAAAGCAAAGCGTGTGGAATTCTGGACTTGCTTTCTGCCACCAGTCTTAGACAGATTTGCTTCGCTAGGCCTCAGGTTATTCACCTGTCAAATGAGCAAAGAGGACCAGGTGACCTCTAAGATCCCTGCCAGCTCAAAATTTTCTCTGATTTACCAATAAATCCATAAAATAAGCATTTTTAGTTGTACTGGAGAAAGACACCAGGAGCAACTTAGAACCACTTGTCAGTATAAAGCATTTGCCACTTCGACCTTCCCATTTTTCTTTAGCATAGAACACACTACCCAGATCGTGGGGTGAGATCTGAAAATGTCCTTTTGGTCCGGCTCACTGTCTTACCAACCCCCAGACCACACCAGGTAGACTTCTCTGCCATGAACCACATCTCTTGAATGGAATTTATAACTAGTACTCCACTGGGCCCACTCAACTGCCCTCAGACCCCAGTGGGACTCTCCTCCTAGGGTCAAATGTTGACATTGGCTTTAAAAACTGTTCTTTCCCTAGTTCCATACCCAGGCAAAACTCATTCCTTCCCCACCTGTCTACTCTCCCTGACCTCCTTTATTGCCTTGTCTATTTATGGACCTGTGTATCTCTCTTAGACTGTAGACACAGCCTGCAGAACTGAGCTATTCTTGGACAGACTTTGGAGTCAGACAGTACTGGCTATTGGTCTTGCCACTTACACTGTGTGCTTAATTGCAAGTCATTTGACCTCTCTGAATGGGACTCTTTTTCATTTTTAAAGCCAGAGTGTAAATATCTTCTTAATTTAATTGGGATGATTAAATTAGATATGACATGCAAAGTACTTGGCAAAGTGTTAGGCATATTGCAAGTGGTCAACACCATGGAATAAGATCTCAACAAATTCTGGAGAAGCAAATAAGAAAAAAAGAGAACCACTTCTTCAGAACATTCCAACTAAATTCATATTAAAAGGTGATAAAGAGAACACCACAGTGGTTATGGAATAGAGCAGCACTTTTTGAAAATATGTCTTAGCTGGTCACTAGGTGGAAGACAGAGCGTGTGACAGGTACACCAGGCTTTAGGAATGAACTCACCCCTGACCAGCCGTGGGGCAGGAACTGGCCTTCAGCCCAGTATTTCCCATTGATGAAGAACAGGCCTGCAATCATGATGAACACCCACACTGCCAGGTTCAGCACGTTGAGGACATTGTTGAAGCCCACAGAATTCTTCACCCCCAGAGCAACAATGATGGTCACGATGACAGCAATCAACAGGGCCAGAAGGTCTGGGTATGATTCTTCACCTTTCCCTACAGGGAAAGACATGAGTTAATACCATCCAGAGGGAAGAAAGGGCCATGCAAACTCCTGGTCCCATCCCAGTGCATCCTCACTCAGTTTTGAGAAGGGTGGTCAGTCTGTTAGGGAGAGAGGAAGAGGACCTGTGTGTGTCTGTGTGTGTATGAGTGTGTGTGTATGTGTGTGTGTGTGTGCGCGCGCGCGCGCGCGCGCGCGTGCACAGGTGCATGCAGGTCCCTACCTACATACCTACGCTGTGTCTATTTGCAAACGGCCAAGTTTTGGTAGATAAGAGGATCTGATATCCTGGACCAAAAATTGGGATATGTGATGTGACAATTACAACAGTGCCTGTGGAACCATGGCACAGGACATTTGTTTCTTTATTTATTTTTATTTTATTTTATTTTATTTTATTTTTTTGAGACAAAGTCTCGCTCTGTTGCCTGGGCTAGAGTGCCGTGGCGTCAGCCTAGCTCACAGCAACCTCAAACTCCTGGGCTCAAACGATCCTCCTGCCTCAGCCTCCCAAGTAGCTGGGGCTACAGGCATGCGCCACCATGCCCGGCTAATTTTTTCTACATATATTTTTAGTTGTCCACATAATTTCTTTCTATTTGTAGTAGAGACGGGGTCTTGCTCTTGCTCAGGCTGGTCTCGAACTCCTGAGTTCAAACGATCCACCTGCCTCGGCCTCCCAGAATGCTAGGATTACAGGTGTGAGTCACCGCGCCTGGCCTGGCACAGGACATTTGAAGTCTGAACTGTCCTGGGATGGGATATATAGAGAGGTCTAATATGTTATTTGAAAATTATTTATATCTTCATCATTGGGAATTTTATAGTCTATAAAATTTCCATTCCATTCCAACAAACTTTTCTTTATTAGCAAATCTAAGAATGTGTGTCTTTGAAAACTATTGTAAGAGGGGTTTTCTGTTCCTTTGTGTGTATGTGGTTGCAGAGAGCAAATAACCAGTGAACACGCCCTGCCAGCTTGTTCTCTCATCGGCCAGTGGACTCCTGCCCTCTACAGAGTGGAAATGGCACTGCCTGGGCAGTCAGCGCACTAGGGCCGGGAGCCAGCCGTGTGGCTTTGGGCAACTTGCCTCATCTCCCTGTAAAGTGAAGGACATGGATGACCTGGTTTTGAAGGGCCCTTTCAGACTTAAAATTCTGTGAAATCAGTATATGGAATAGGCTTGGTCTTTATATTTTTATCTTATCATGGTATCTATGTGCTCAGCATTTTTGTTAATTTTTCTGAGATAGAGACACTAAAATCAAAGGACTCGACACAGCCACAGAATCATTCCTTGGAAATTCTGAGGCAAGACTCCGAAGCTCCCTCAACTATTGTTCGGCTTCCCTCTAATATGGAAGTTTATCAGGTGTCAGGATGGAGAGTGGGCAGCAAGTGCTGGAGGAGCCTGAGGTCTCATGGCATTTGTTATGTGAGCTTCTGGTTTTTGGCATCCACCCAGTTATATTATCCCTCTTGGACCTCTGCTAGACTAGAATCCATTTTGTTCCTTAAAAGATTTTTTTTCATTTGAAAAAAAAAAATATTCTGATGAAACTTCCGGAGAAGTTCTACCAGTTCTTCTGGCATTGGTTTTATTTTTATATAGTTATTGTCATAGTGCTTGTATGGTTTGTGTCTTTTCACATATGACATTACATTAAAACATATTCCATGTTATTACAAGTCTTCCTAATCATCTTTTAAATCGCTAGCTACATAATATGTGTCCACAATTTACTTAATCATTTGTCCCATTGTAGAATATTTAGGCTGTCTCTAAATTTTTGTGATTGTAAATAAGGTTGTGATGAACATCTCTTTGTATAATGCTTTCATGAAAATTAGAATCTTTTTTCAGGATGGATAGATTCACAGAGAAAGAGTTACTTTGCAAAAAAAAAAAAAAAAACATTTAAGGCTCTTGATAGATTTTGGCCATCTCACCCAGGCCATTGAGGGTTCCCACGCTGTCCACCATCCAGCGGCTGATGGTGTGGTTGGCCAGGGAGTCAAACATGCTGCTCAGAGCGCTGGCCCCAGCTGCAGTGCCAATCAGGTACTCCAGAATCAGGTTCCAGCCAATGAAAAAGGCCACAAATTCCCCGACAGTGACATAGCTGTAGGTGTAGGCAGATCCTGTGGTCTTGGGGACTCGGACTCCAAACTCTGCATAGCAGACGCCTGTGAGGATAAGCACACACAGATAGTGGACTTCAGGAGATGAGCTAGCCTCTTGGTGGTTAACAATCTTGGGTAGAAAATATTGAGAATCTCTGGGATCTTAGAACAAATACACAAAAGTTTTATGTGCATGAATTGATTCGAAGCCAACTCTAATCTCTTCCAACCTCACTTCTGAAAAACTTTTTAACCTCAATGCCTAGCAATAGCAGTAGCATAATTCTACTGAGCTATTGGAAACTGATCTTTATTTAGAAAAATTCCCACTTGTTGTGTGTATCTCTCTTGCGTTCCTTAAGTGTCAGATATCCTGAGTGAACATGGGCCTAAATCAATATGACCCCCACTCTTGATGGCACCAGGGTCATATTCCACAGTAACGTTCTTCTTTTTCAGTTTTTACATATTACAAAAGGTGCTCCTCATTTGAGTGATGCTTCAAGCAATCTGTGAAAATGCTGTACTGTACCTAGGCGGGTAGATAAAAGATGCAAATATAAATGAATTACTAGTTATTAACAAGGAAATTCAGCACATGCAAAAGATAACTTAAAGCACTTTTAGAGTGCCTACTATGTGCATGGCAGGCTGCTAGGGCTGAGAATAAAAAGGATGAATGACACATGCCCCTGCCCTCACGGGAGATAGGCCAGAAAACCAGTGCATGTCGTAGGCTATGTAAGCTTGACAATGTGGAAAAGTATAAGATCAATGAGAGCAGAGATGAGAGACATGTACTCAGCTGGTTTTGAGGTATATGGAAGAATTAGTTGGATAAAGAAGGTGGAACATGAGGCAAAGACATGGTGGACAGAGACAGTATGAAGTATATGGGTGAAGTGGAGTGTGCAAGGGGGTATTAGGCAAGACAAGGCTACATGGGTAAGCAGAAGCTGTGTGTTTTCCAAAGTGGGTTCAGGGCCCACTTCCACCAGAATCATCTACTGAATCCTAATTTCAGGAGATAGGGACTATGAACCTGCATTTTAACAAACTCCCCAGGTAATGCATGTGTTCACTTGTATTTGAAAAACACTGGAATATTGCCTCATTCTTTGATATAATTAGAGATCAAATTAGAAAGAGATTGAGAATACACCAAACTTCTGGGAGTTGGGAGAGTCTCCTATTTTGTGCTGGGGATTCTGGGTGTGGGCCCATGGGAGGGGCAACAAGTTGGAGGACAGACATAGGACAGCGTGGAGGGAACACACCAGGAGTGGGATGGAGGAGCATGTGGGAGGGAACTCGAAGGGAACTTTACCTTCAGTCTCAATTTTGTTAAGGGCCAACCCTGAGGTTCTCTCATCACAAACCAGGGAACAATAGTTCACTCTTTTGTGAATAAAGAGAGCAGGTTTCTTCTCCTTCTGAAGGAGGTGAAATCAATGCAAGGAAGCAAAAACAGAGATGTCAAAAGCAATGCCACGATCAGCGATTCAAGGTGATGTACTGTCTCCTTCTTCCCCGCAGTAGCTCCAGTTGTCAAAGTGTCCATGTGGAAGGAGCACTGGACCACATAGGCTGGGCTCCTGTCTTAATGCCACCCCTTTACTTTCAGTGTCCTGATTTGTGAAATAAAAGTATTATACCGGATGCTGCTTTACGAATTTCCTAACGCTGAAACTCTAGGATTCCCTCTGTTGTATTGAATTTTGCTGAAAAATCCATTGACAATAACTTAACTTTTCTTTTACGTCACTTACTATATTGTCCTGTATTATAGAGATGCTCTCTGGGATAGTGAAGCCATCTGTCCCTACATTAAATGGCCCAGGCTGCTATTTACTTTGAGTTCCTATGTCAGCCCTCCTCCCCTCACTTTGTAAAATAGTTTTCCATCTCCTTCCTGTTGTCAGACTGTCAGTTATTACTTCCTGTTGCTGCCACAGTGCTTACCTCGAGCAGCCAGACTACCTCTTTTCTAAATTGCTGCTTCCAACACCTGATGTTTAAATTGCTAGAGTGGGTCTAAAATTAAGAGGAAATGGTCTCTGAAGAAAGGCCTGAAGAACTCTTCCGTGAGGAAAGTATAGTGCATACAAACATTTGGTATGGGAACCTGATGATATTTTCTTGCATGCTTGGAGGACTTTTGTGTTCTCTTCGGGGTTCTTGGGAATGGAGTTTGTACATAGAGATTAGGTTGCTCTTTTAATGCTGTGTGAGGAAGAGATTAGGACGCAACTAATTTCTCCTCTGTGATACAGAATCCAGAGCATTTTCCAATAAATCCTATATCCTATGAACTTATTTTCTCCACCTGTCTTTCCCCCTTTGATAGTGTACAAGATTTCTAAGTAAAATTTTTCCAAATGATGCTTTTGAAACAGGCATTGATTTGAGAGCAATTTTAATTTGGATAGCCAATACTGTGAAGTTTGTGGAATCAAATGTTCTCTCCATAATATTTGATCTGCCAAATTAAATGCGAAAATACCCAATTCAACACCAGAACATACTTGCCAAGGGCAATTAGCAAATAGCCAAGTCTTCTTTAGGTTTTGTGAAGGGACCAGCCCCTTGCTGTCCTGAGTCAAAGGAACAGACCCTGGCTATGCATGGTGCAAGGAGCATTTGGAATCATAGTCAGTCATTTCCCAAGGTCCTGCTGGGATCCTGATGGACTGTAAGTTTGGGAAGAACAATGAGAAAACCCATCAGCCACTAACCATATAAGACAATTTATGCTCCAAGAAATTGTTCTTTTGGACACATTGTAAAAGATCTTATTCTATTTTCTAATCTTTCTGATTTGTTTGATGCAGAAATGCAGACTTTTAGTGAGCACTAGAGAGTATCTAGCCTGGCACCGAAGCTCAGTGGTAAGGATTGAGTGTTTACAACCCCAAATATCCTGAAGAAAATGTTCTCAATCATTCAACTATTTTAAAATATTGCATGTGTAAGAGAACACAGTCAAGGGTATCTTTCTAATTTCAATAAAAAATAAAAACCATGGAAAGGGAAACCTTGGTTTTTACCTAGATTATCTAGTGTCCCAGATTACTGAGCATCTGAGGGCAAGTTACTTACCCTCACCTGGGTGACATGAGGTGGCCAACTAGATAAGTTTTTGTGTCCCTTCCAGCGCATCATTCTTTGGTTTCACAACTGGAGTCAACTCTCAATCATCCGAATCAATGGGGGAAGCCCTGTAGAAAATCTTGCAAACCAGTGGTTCTCAACAAAGTTGGTGCTGCCTCTTGGGGGGACTGTCTGTGATTCACACGATGATTGCAGGCACTTGTGGCATTAAACAGGCAGGGGCCTGGGCTGCTAGACATTCTGCAATGTGTGGGACCATCCCATAGAGTGAAGCATTGTCTTGTACCTTACATGACTGCTGACGGTTCCAGTGGGCATGCATGTGAATACAAACCTGTTTATAATTTTTGAATCTGAATTTATCTCCATTTTCTATATAACACAAAGCATTTTTTCTGCATGGCTTTATGTACATTGAATTTTCTAGGACTGCAACAACTGGGTAAATTGAGGGACAGTTGTAATTTGTTTTGTTTGGAATTTACCATGAGTTGGTCACCATTTTGGAAAACCACATCATCAACAGCAACATTATTCATGGTCTTTGAGCAGCAAACAACACATCTACGTGAGCGTGCATTTGTAGCAGTTGTATTCATAGTGGTTCTACAAATGCATGCAAACATCTGACGACTTCATTATGTTTCCCAGTGTGCTCGTGCCCCAGTACTCACATGTTGAAATAAATATTGCTTTTATTAGGAATTACTTTCCTTTATTTATCATTCATACTCAGGGCATAATGTTTTTTTAAAAAAATTAAGTGTGTGGGAAGGTAACATTATCTCTAGTTTTCATTCCAGAATAGTAAAGGAAGCATTACAAAATATTTTTTTTTTTTTTTTTTTTTTTTTTTACCAAAAGTTGACCTGGGTGTACTAGGGTGAAGAATTACTATTCTAAGTGAGAGATAAATGTATAAATAATCTTTACTTAATTTGGTAATCCATTAAAAAAATTCTTGCCTCAAAGTTACCTTCCTATTCATATTTGCCTTATGCTATTATCACAGTGATTTTGCATTTTGTGGTTACCCGTCATGTGATTGGAGAGGGAGAGGCATACTGATTCCAAAAGTATATATTGATACAGCTGGAGAATATCAATGTTGGGGTGCAGGCAGCCATCCATGAGTAACTGCATGCTGCAGACCACATGAAGGAAATTTTCCCATTAGAGGTGGTGAGAAATGGAAAATCTAGACCCTTGAGAAATGTAAAGAATTCATTTCAGCAGAACTAGATAGAATAGGAGTGATTCCTCATAGCCTGTAACTCTGACACATTTTCAATCGTCCACCACACAAGTATATTGTAAACATATTCCTATTTACATTTTGTCATATTCCTAGTGTTTTGTTTTACTTCTATACCCAGAAGTATTTGTGATTAAATTGAAAAATTGCCAGCCTAAAAGGCAGTTAGACTTAGAGAGGACTTACACATTGAAAAGAGGATCGGGACAAGATACCAGGAGATTCTCTTTTTGAAATATTCTGTATTAATCCCCTCTTAGTAAGAGTATCTGAGTATCAAAGTATCCCAGACATTGTGTAATTTGGGGTTCAGAAAAATATGGTCTTTTCAAACGTGAATTTCTTTCCAAGTCAGAGTCTATGGTTCTGTCATATATAGGAATAAAGAGCCCGCCCTGGGTGCAGTGCTCTCAGAGAGCCTGCAAACAACATCGAAAGTTCCAAACTGTGCTTCATACAATGCTGCCCAATAGTAAAGATAATCACTTCATGTCCCCCCACCCAATTTTATTACCTCATTCACAGCCTACCCTGGCTCCCTGTGACCCTCTAAGAACAAAGAGACAAAGATTCTCCATCTTAGGAGGGTGTAAAGGAGAAAGACCCAGCTGCAAGTAGGCAAAAGGTGGAAAAGGGCTTTTCCATTTAAGAAATATATTTCACTTCACATTCCACCAAAGAAAGTCATTAGATAAATAAGTACTTTTAAATAAATGTACTTTCACTTGGAAGGATTAAATCTAGCAGTTATTCACGCTTAAATGTCAATTACTCTACTCAGATAAACAGAGGTTTTCCCATTAACAGGGCTTACCTTACTTTGACTAATTTCTTAACCTACTTATCAACTAATTTAGCAATTTCCTAAATAACTTCTGACTTCCTAATTTCCTTCTTTTATTAGGCACACATTGTTAAATCAGGCACTGTAGTGAACACCAGACACACAAACAGCAAGGCAGGCAGATTTCCTGACCTTTGAAGCATCTATATTCCAATCAGGAAAGAGTTTAACACACAACTTATTCCATAGAGTATCTATGGAGTATCTTAATTCCATAGAGTATCTATGAAGTGCTCTTGGAGCCTACTAGGTGAGTGTGATCCTTAGGGACATGGTTCTTTGGTTGCTGTGAAAACAGGAAGGCTAGAGGGGGAGGCTTTAGAGCTGCATCTTGGAAGGGGAGCTGGGCTATGGCAGTCAGGAAAAACTGGGGAAGGTGGTTCCAGGCAGACGAAAGGGCACAGCTAGAATGACACGTGCAGGCTACTTTGGGGATTGGGGAAGATGGGTCTGCAGAGGAGCACTGGGATCAAGTAATTGAGGGGGTGGGACCTTTTTAGTAGATTGGCTGAATCTGGCTGAAAAGGACTGTATAGTTCATCTCCTCCTGCAGCTTTACAGCTCTTTCTTAGTTGTAGAATCCTTTTTTCACACAAAATCTTATTTGAGAGCCTACTACATAAATAAGTAAAAGCAGCATGGTTTTGTTTGAAGGGGTAGGAGAATTGAGGCTGGTCTGCTCAGGATCTCCTTCACCCCACACCTCCCCAAAGCCCCCGACCCTCCTCTATGGCCCCCAGGGCTGCACTGAGCATGGGAGTGGGAAGTCCACTGTCATTGGGGTTGTTCCTTTGTTTTATAGATGATGAGACTGAGCCCCAGACCTGAAGTTGTATATCCAATTAATGACAGAGCAGGGGCTAGAATGGAGGTCTCCTGACACCCAGTTGTAGGAGCTTTCCAATCTCTCATTCAGTCATCAAAAACATTTATAAGGTACCATCTCTATGCATCTATGTTAGATTTTAGGGATTCAAAGGTCAATAGGAAGAATACAGTCTTTTTTGTGAGGGAAGGTCCTTAAAGTCTAGTGGAAAAAACAGAGTAGAAAACCACCCAGCCAAAAGGACTGTCCAAAGGGAAAGAAGGCATCAAGAAATACAAAAGGGAATGGGGGAGCGTCTCAGAAAATACTTTGCTAACTCTGCAGTTTCATCCAGGCCTCTGAGATCAGCAACAACTTGAATGTTGCTCAGAGCTGCTATGGGTGGGCCACGGGTTGCAGATATCAGGCCCGATTGATGGTTTCGATCATACTGTGTCTATTATACTTTATACTAGGGAAATAGGAAGGTTGGGGTGGGCTGACTAGCAAATGGCTGAGGTCAGCAATTCCTCATCCATGAAGTCAGTTTCTCCCAAGTGCCCATTATCTGCTGTCTCTCAGACACAGGATGGGATCGGTTGGGTTATGCTATACAACTCACCACTTAGGCCCAAACCTGCCTTTAAGAAAGTCCTCACCAAATATAGCATTCTGCCGGGAAGGTTTTTACCCATTTCCTTCTCATTTTCTTAGTGTTCTTAAAACATCTCTGTTCCTTTTATGAAGTCACAGCAGGGCTAGGACATGTATATATTGCGATGGTTGCTGGTCTTGCTTAATGTGGATTGGGAGTGGGGTATAAGGAGAAATCACAAGACCTCAGAGAGAAATAGAGTGTGGATTCTTTCTGAAGCGTTTGTTTTCTCTGTGACGCCAAATTCCAGATGGTGGGTAATGCAGTGTCTCCATCATTGTTGTCTCTCTTGAGAAGCAGGTTGCTGGGTCCCAAGGATCATCTATCCAGTCCCCTGTCACGTGCAGCTGGACCCACTGAGCCTGCACTGATGTCCTCATCCTGATGCTCTTGGTTAGCCAAGAAAATTGTGGGTTTCCTTTTCGGGGAGTGACTGTCAGGTACCCTCCCCTCCCGCCTCACTGACACTGTCTCTTCCACCTGAGCAACCTTGTCCACTCTGTCACCTGTCAGTAGAGCCCAGGCCATTTTTACAAATGTGTCTGGAGGAAAAGCAATTTGTCTGGGAACACCTATGTTTCTTTCTGTCTAAGAAGAGACTTATGATTTCTCTGCCTGAGCAGGCTCCAGGTGGACAGTAGCTACCCATTTTTAGGGGATGGGAGCATCATTAATCAGCAGGTGTATGACACCATTAGTTACTGAACTTGACAGGGCTCCAATTAAAGTTGGGTAGGGAAGAGAGAGCTCTCAAGTCCCCTGAACCACAGCACCAATATATCAACATATAATCAGGAAGGAAAGAAGCTGTCCTTATAGTCAGAGAAGTGACTCCTAAAACAGGTCAAGGAAATTTAATAATTTTTTGATTAAATGTGACCAGCCCATCTATTTATTCTCTTCTCTAGATCTTCCTCTATAAAAATATTTTAGAGGTTATTGGAGGTACATATTTTCCATAATATGATGAATTCAAGTATTATATTGTCTTATGCTATTTTTAATAATCATCATTATGTATATTTTTTACTTGATTACTATATCAAATGGAGACAATGATGGTGATGATGATGATGATGCTCATGTGGTTGCTTTCAACTAAAGAATCCACAAGGTTAGCTGCTCCCTGAGCCAATCTTCTAGCCCAGATTAGTCTTTCTTCTCTGCTGAGGTGGCAGGTGGGCTGGAACTGCTCTTTTCTCTGCTTCTAACATGTTTATGTGGGTGGCTTCAGGTTAGCACTGAAGGCTGTCTTGGAGGGGAAAAGATGTTACAAAAGGAAAGACGAAGGCACATGTTTTTTTGGCATCTGCTTGTGCCAGGCTCATTGTACATGCTTCCTCAGGTAAGCTGTGGGGATGCTGAGGCCAGCGCCAGCAATCACTCTGCTTTAGGACAGGAAGTGAGGTGTCACAGAATTCACATGGCCTTTGGGGAGACCCAGACAATGGTTATGACGATTCAATACAATGGTGCACACAGATCCACTTTGCCCAGTGCCTGGCACACAGTAAGTGCTTAACAAAGGACAACTAAATTTATTACTAACTGTGGTGTTGGGCAGGTCACCCAATTCACTGAGCCTTAGTTTTCCTACCTGGAAAAAGGTGATTTCTACTGTGCGGGTTGTTATAGGTCTTCCAAGGACATGTGTACAGTTCCTGGTGTATAGTAGGCACTCTGTCAGTGGGAGCTATGGCTATTACTTATTGGCAAGGAAAAGGAATCTCAGAGAGCTTTATTTAGCAGCAGGCTCCAGAGTATTTATACAGGAGCCTTTGCCTCAGAGGTGGGAGAAAAGAGGTTGGAAGCAAGTGCTGTTGGCTGATGGTTTTAGAGACTCAGCATTGGCAGGAATATTAGAAATCTAGCTAGAGTGAGACCTATGTGTGCTCTATGCACATCTAAAACAGAACCTGGAAAAGTTTCTTCCTAGATTTTAAATCTTTGATCTGGAAACTTCTTGTTCTATCCCACAACTCCCACAACTCTTAGAAACTGTGAGAGGGAAGAGAAAGTTTTGGTTTTTTCACTCCACCTCTCTTCGTGAGAACTACTGCCCCTCATCCAGGTGACTCCGAAAACGGGGCTAAAAGGCTTTGTGCAGAACAGGAAAGGAGAGTGGGGGCTGACATGACAGCCAGAAATTCTCCCCCACCCAAATATCTCCCAGCTCATCACTCCCAGGAGGTAGGCAGGGTCCCATTTCTACAGCAGATGAACGTGGCACTGGCAGAGATGACAGATCTGAGAGGCTTCTGTGGGGGAGGGGGCGGGCCACTGCCCCCTCTCCCTGGGAATATAACAGACAGGGTTCAAGGCGAGTGCCAAGGGGACCCGCCTGAGCCCTGCTGTGGCCCCCTCAGCCTAGGTGAGGAGGAAGTGAGACCGGGGCCTCACTGAGAGGGGACGCAGTCTCAGCAGATGCCCAGGGAGGCTGGGGGGCGGGTAAGACACAGCAGGTCTCTCATGGGCCTGGACGCCCTCTCTGTGGAGGACCTTGCCAAAGACATGAGAGACCCCACACGAGAGCAATGCCAGCTCAACTTTTCCCAAACTGGCCTAACACGCAGGGAGAAAGGGAGCAGGGCCAGAGTCTCAGGATTTAGGAGACTCATTGGAGAGAATCTTTTGGGTGTGGGGATTCTCCCCCATCCAAAAGTTCTCCTCCTCCTGTGACACAAACACCTGCCATCCTCTCCGTCCCCCTTCTCCCCTCCCTCTTTCTACTGCCTGGCCCTCAGAGCTCCAGGAGGATTCCGCCTGCCATAGGGCCTAAGTATTACATTTGTATTTTAAGGGGTCAGTGTTGCCACCTGCTGGTCTACGAGGAAGGAAGGGTGGCCTGTGCTTGGTACGCTGTGGCCGCAGTATCTTCTCTGCACAGCTGACAAGACTCTTAAGAACTGTCCTTCCTAAGAATCTCACCTAGATGGTCCTGGTGGAGTGTTTCCAACTAGGCAGTCCCTACCGAGTGCAGTGACAATGGTGGGTTTTTAGCTGAATTTTGTAAAAGGGAACTCGGTGAATGGAACAGTGACTCTCTTGGATACATTGGTGGCTTCTTGAAAGAGGCATTCCTGCCAAGGAAAACTTCAAGTGCTCTTGGCTGGACTTATAGTATTCAGACACATGAACACTTTCATAATTAAAACAGTCTCAGAAATGTTTTCAAAGGAGCCGGCATTTGTATTTATGTTTCACATATAAGAGAAATTCATTATATTGGTTATTTTTTTTAAAGTCTAAGAAATTATAAGTTGGTGTATTTATAAACAGTCTTAAGATAAATAAATATACCCAAGGGCTATTATTGAATTTATTTCAATGTAGGAAATGCCTAAAGAGTTAATGAATGGGATCTAAAGATGTATGTGTGTGTGTATGTGTCTATATGCTTATGTATATAAATGTGTACATTATTTATATATTTTCCATTACTTTGCAAGGGACTTTTTGGAGTCAGATCTATGAAAATGGCCAGTGGTGAGATACAGTGTGAAATGTTTGTGATGCATCTTAGCAAATCAATGCTTTCCACACATACACTCATGGCTTTTAATAAAGCACAGGCACAGTTTGCATCGTGGACAATGCATTCCTTGCGTTATTAAATAAAGAATCCATTCTATTGCTTGCTTTTCCCTCTTCTCCATCCCAACCTTACTCTTTACATTGTGGTGTTTGCCTTCCCTGCATCCCAGAAATTGCCTTCTCCAACCCACAAGCTGTCAGTAGGATTGGCCTCTTATCAGCATGTCCGCAGTTTGTGATATAAATGCTCATGCCTTTTTTGTTGCCTTGTGTAAAAATCTGTTCTTCCCTCAGTTCTATTTCTTCTCCTCTGCCCACTTCCTTGCTTTCTCCATTGTTGCTTCCATCTCCATCTGTGTGTAGCCATTTCACAAAGTTCTGCTTTCAGCTCTTTTCTCTCCTTACACCCCTTGCTTTGGTGATCTCACCCCCTTGCCAGGGGAAGTGCCAGGGCCCTTTGATTCCCTCAGGTGGCTGTGGCTCCTTAGTACCAGCCTCTGTGAACTAGCAATGTGAGGAGTGGGCCAGGGTGTTCAAAGCAGATGGCCTGGCACGTGCAAAGTTCCTGAGCTGCTGTGGTCAGCTGACTAGACTCCACACATAAAGTTTGCCTTGTATAGGCCTCTGAGGGCAAGTGCTGGCACTTGGCATAACTCCTCTTCATGAGTTTCCATCAATACTCTTGTCTCGGGTGTTTTCCCCATGGTTGTCAGTAGGTACCGTGCCTTACTTACCTCTGGATCTCTAGCACTTATTTCAGTGCATAGAGTTGAGGCTGCTTAAATATCACTTCAGAGAGAGAGAGAGAGAGAAAGAGAGAGAGAGAGAGAACTTTGTCATGGTACCCTGTTTGTTTTCCTTTATGGCACTTACTATGATTTATAATTATTATATGTATTTATTTACTTGTTTTCTGAGGCACAGCTTATTTTATGATCAGTAGTATTTCTATATACTAATAACAGTCGAGAGTCAAATCAAAGACTCAATGGCATTCACAATAGCTGCAAAGAAAATAAAATATTTAGAAATATACTTAACCTAGGAGGTGAAAGATCTCTATGAGGAGGACTGCGAACACTGAGGAAAGCAATCGCAGATGACACAAATGAAAAAAATATCATGCTCATTGATTGGTAGAATTGACATTGTTAAAATGTCCATACTGACCAAAGTGATTTACAGATTCAACACAATCCCCCCAAAATACCAATGTCATATTTCACAGATCTAGGAAAAATAATTCTATGCTTCATTTGGAACCAGAAAAGAGCCTGAATAGCCAAAACAAACTTAAGCAAAAAGAACAAATCTGGAGGCATCACATTTCCAGACTTCAAATTATACCACAAGGCTATAGTAACCAAAATAGCATGGTACTGGTACAAAAATAGAGACACAGACCAATGGAACAGAACAGAGAACCCAGATATAAAACCATCTACTTACAACCAACTGATCTTTGACAAAGCAGACAGCAACATACACCAGGGAAAGGAAGCCCTATTCAATATATGGTGCTGGGAAAATTGGATAGCCACATGCAGAAGAATGAAACAGGACTCCTATCTCTTACCACTCAAAAATTAATTGAAGATGGACAAAAGACTTAAATGTAAGGCATGAAACTATAGAAATTCTAGAAGAATATGTAGGAAAACCTCTTCTAAACATCAGCCTAGGCAAACAATTTATGACTAAGACCCAAAGACGATTACAGCAACAACAAAAATAAATGGGACTTGATTAAATTAAAAAGTTTCTGTACAGCAAAGGAAATAATCAAAAGAGTAAATAGACAACCTACAAAACGGGAGAAAATATTCACAAACTATACATCTGATAAAGGGCTAATATCCAGAATCTACAAAGAACTCAAATAAAAATCAGCTAGAAAAAAACCAAATAGCCCCAGTAAAAAGTGGGCAAAAGACACGAACAGAAGTTTTTCAAAAGAAGATAGACAAATGGCCAACAAACTTATGAAAAAATACTCAACATCACTAATCATCAGGGAAATGCACATCAAAACCACAATGAGATATCACCTTACCTCTGTCAGAATGGCTATTATTAAAAAGTCAAAAAACAATAGATGCTGGTATGGATGCAGAGAGAAAGGAACACTAATAAACTGTTGGTGGGACTGCAAATTAGTACAACCTCTATGGCAAACAGTATGGCTATTCCTCAAAGAAATAAATATAGACTTACCATTTGACCCAGTAATCCCACTACTGGTTATCTACCCAAAGGAAATGAAGTCATTTTATGAAAAAGACACCTATACTCGAATGTGCATTGCAGCACAATTCACAATTGAAGCACAGCCTTTTCAAGCCTTATTAAAGGAGGCTGTTCCTGTAAAGAAGGGAATTCTTCTTGGAAAATACCTTCAGCGCCAAAAGTATGCTCTTTGCACAAGGTTTATCTGGAGAAAGGGAGAGTAGGAGGTGGGCCCACTGGGTCTTTTTGCTAGGGGCTGAGGGGCTTCAGAATTGGAACTGCTCATTTGCATTAAGAAAGAACTTAGGCTTGTTAGGTTGCAGACTGGCCAATAATAGTGGTAGTAGTGACAACAGTAACAGCAAACACTACAGAACATTTGCTGTGTGCATAGGCTAGATTAGGCACTTTACATGCACAATCTTAGTCTTCACAAGATGGTTACTATGCAGAAATTATTATTATTTCCATTTGCAGTTGATGAATCCAAGATCTCGATAGGTTATCAGGACTTCCCAAACTTTTCCAGTTTATATAACACATCTAGAAAATGATACTATTTGTATGGATAGGGAAGGAGGTAATGTGTAAAAGGCTGAGGCTGCTCACAGGTGGAGATGACTAGCCTGGGGCCACCTCCCAGGTGTCCTGAGGGCTGAGGGATCCCTCCCTTGCTGTAACTTTCAGCAATCTGTTTGGGAAGCTCTAGGTTAGGTATATTTCCCAAGTCACACAACAAGTAAATGTCAGGGCTTGAACTGAGGCAGTTCAGCTATGGGGACTAATTGCATCTGGCTCCCAGATGCTAGAGGGGGTTGGGATGTGTGTGCGTATTTGTGGGCAGGAGTTGAGACAATAGGCCTTTCTTTATAAATCTTTCCCCTCCCCAGGTTCTTTTTCTTGCTAACTCAAATTACAGGCAATCTAATTCAAACTCTTCATTTTACAGAGGAGGAAAACAAGGTCAAGAGATGTAAAACGACTTGCCCAAGGGCCCTGTGCTGCTGAGGATCAGAGCTGGAACTAGATCTTGGGAGCTCTGACTTCTGACCCAGGCCTAGTTGTCTCTCGTAGCGCTCACAACTATTTCACGTGTGCATGTCTTGTTTCTTTGCACTGACGTCAAGCCCTTTCCTGTGTTCTGCAGCACTTTCTGCCATGCCGAGCCCAGAGAAAGTAGTCAGTCCCTCCCACAGTCACACTAGCTACTCTTGGTATTCGCGGCCCAATCTTTCAGGTGCTTCAGAAGATGAAAAAGAAGCCCAGGTTTTCCTGGCTTTGCTGGAGAAAACTCATTTTCACCACTAGCAGTTTGAGAAGCTTGCAAATTTCTCTTACATGTGCTCACCTTCTCTGAACTGGTAACTGACATCCTTCCTACAGGGCTGTCAATCGAGCCCTATATAGAAAAGCTACATGAACTTCACAACACCTTTCTCCTCACTGCTGACAGGTGACAGAAAGAAGCTGAACTTAGAATTCATTTTCATGACCTGATTTACAGAAGTTTTGATCTAGAAAAGTGTTCTCCTAATCAATAGAATAGGTGAGGTACAGGCTCTTTTGAAACCCCAATAAGAGTGAGGGTTTCCTTGAGTCATTTGATTCTCCTCGACGAGTTTTTAAATTTGGGGGTGTGTGTCTGCATCAAGCAGCTTGAGGGTAATGGTCTCTGGAGCCAGACAGAATCATATTCAGACCCAGCCTTTGCCACTGACTACCTTGTGGCCCTGGATGAGTCACCTAGCCTCTTTGAGCCTCAGTTTTGTAATCTGCAAAATGAGTACACTAGTGACATTTATTTTGTAGGGTTTGTTGGAGGGATTATGCAAATAGTGTTCAGCTAGTGCCAGGCACATCGAAGTCCTCAAGAGTTTAGTTATTGTGATGAGTCATAAAATGGGGACACTAACACCCACCTGACTTTATAAACATCAGGGCTAGCTGCTATCATTATTAAGATTTTAACATATGGCTGTGTATTTGGGCAACATTTTGGAGAGCTAGTCTTCTGGAGGTTTGAGGACTGGCATGCATTTGCTCATCTTTGCATTTCTTCCCCACCCTCTCAGTATTTCTGCCTCTCCAACCCCCCACTGTGGTTAAGAAGTGTTGTGGGAGCAAACAAATGCAAGTTTGTGGAGTGAATGAGTGATCTTAGATCACTGAGAAGGATTTGTAAAGGACCAATTCTCCCGGTTCAACTCTCAAGTCTGACTTCAAGTTGAGGAGGGGAAAATGGTTTCTTGCTCTAAAAAAAAAAAGGAACTTGTCAGATTATCTATATAGACTCTGAATCTTTAGAAATCCTTCCTTAGTCATGAGACTCCAACCTGAGATGAGTACTGGAACGGGGAGCCTATGTTTGTGCTTTGCAAGGGTCTGCAGAGCCTGGAGTGTGGAGATGCTGGGAACCTCCCTGCAGAAAGGCATTTGCTTGGCAGAGCTCTGCCCCCGCCACCTCCCCAGGGTTTGTTACCAAGGGCTCACATGATGATGGAGCAGATAGTGCTGAAGAGCAAGCGACGATGGCAGGAAACATAAGTTACAAACCGTAATGCTAAACCACAAACTAAGGGTGCCAAGTAAAGCGCTACTCAGTGTGATGGCCTTTTATTGCCTTTTAGACCCAACCAACAAGAATTGATTGCAATTTATTAGTCCACATCAATGAGACAGATTTCCTGGATTCAAAGGTCTCAGAGACAGCTGGCTGAAAGGGAGGAGTGTGAGCTTCGGAGTCCTATAGTCTTAGATTTGAGCTCTGACTCTGCACTAAATAGCTGTGCAACTTTCAGGAAGTTGCTTTAACCTCTGACCCTCTGGCTCCTCATCTGTAGAGCAGAACTAAAGTCACCCCCTCCTCTGGGGTGGTGAGATGGGAAGGAGGTGCTACATGAAGGCACCTCTGTAGTGCTCTGCACACAGAGATGAGTCCTGTGTCCCCCGAGGTGTTCTGTGGTGGTCATCTTTGCTAGAGTTCTCTGTTTCTGCTTTCACTTTCTGTCGCTAGAACTGGGTTGTAAAATCCACTATTCTAATGACATTATTTCAGAATCATTCTCATTTATTACATGTCTTTTCTTGGCTAGAAAGAGCATCTCTCCCTCTCTCTCACTGTCCCTCATCCACCCATGCCCAAATCCTCTCCACCCTAAGCTTCCTTTCAACCTTCATTGTCAGGCACGAAGGGCTCATCATCTCTTGCCTGTTTTATACAATACGGGCACAACCAGTTTTCCACCTCTGTTCTCTCTCTGCACTGTGTTACTAACATGCATATCTGGTCATGTCCCTGAACTGCTGAATGCCTACAGAATGATACCCAACCTTCCTGGCTTGGCCCCCAAATCCCTCCTCTAAGAACCCTCTTTGTTTAGTGAATTATCCTGAAGCACCATTTTGGTTGGGGAAAGATAAGATAGGTTTTGGAGAATGGCCAGGATGAACTTGGAGGGTGATGAAGAAATAAGTAAACTACTTGAATAAGATATGGACAAGAGTTTTAGGGCTTGACAGTGAGCAGATCAGGCAGTAGAAGGTAAGGTTGAAGGAGAAAATCTGCCCATCAATGGGGCTGGAGGCTGGAGGCTGGAGCCAAGACCAAGAGAGAGCTCCCCAAAGGCAGGGAGAACTGGGTGTCCCATAGTTGGGTGTGAGCTTGTTGTCCACAGGGGCTGACTGTATTATGTCCCCCATCTCTGGTCCCAATTTTCCATACAGTCCACTGCACACACTGCCTTGCGCTACTGATGCTTTGAGGGAAGGAGGGATCAGGTGGCTTCTAGTTTGGCGAAGAGGTAAAGAAAAGGGGGCAACAGGTAAAGAAAAGCAGAGACAGACTGTGGAAGCAGTGGTTTAGAGCCAGGAGGATAGGAGAAAGGTGGGCTTCACAATGCCCTGGATTTACTGAGGGGGGCTTTAGGTTTTCTAGTTGCAAATTGACTAGAAATCACAGTCAACTTTATTTAAATATGTCAGAACAAATTGACCTCAGCAAGTTGGAGGGCTTAGGGGTTATGCATCCATTATAGATGTGGAAGTGACAGCCAGTTTTCCTTTCTTTCCTATCAACAGAGCTCTGTAATACTGGGGTGAGCAGAATGTCTAGGTAGAAGACTCCATTCCTCAGCCTCATTCATGGTGGCCAGTTGTCTAGGCTTTGGCTGATGTAAGAAGAAGCTATATGGAAAGACTTACGAGAAACTTTCTTCAAAAGGAGACAGAGAGGTGGAGAATGACCTGCCTCAACTTTCCCTTCTTCTCCCTGCCTTTGTAATGCAGACGTACTGACTGGAGCTCTGGCAGCCATCTTGGGCCTTGAAGACACCTTGCACCGGAAGCCAAGTGTCTGGATGGTGGAGCAGAATGACGGGCCCTGTGTCCCCTGGTTGCTGGACCACAGTAGCAGCCTCCCTCCAGCTTTCTTTTACACAGGGCAGAAATGAAATTATCTCTTATTTGTGGTTTTCTGTTGTCTGCGATTGAATCTAATCCTAATCTGCTAATACAGCAGCAGAATATCAAAATGATTAAGAAATGAGCTCTGGTGTCAGTCAGCTTTTACTCCATTCCTTCCTCTGTCACCTCTTAAGCAGGAGGAGCCTTAAGCAAGTTACCAAACCTTTCAGAAGCTTCAGTTTTCTCACCTGTAATATTTGAGAAGTATAACACTACTTACCACATACGGTGTTGTGAGGATTAAGTAAAATGTCTTAAGCACTTCAAGCTCTTTTGGTACACAGTAAGTGCTCAATAAATGGTACCTGTTGCTGCTACTATTACTATTATTACTACTATTACTGGTATAGCTACTTATCAAGTTTGGCATTCATCTCCATCAGTAAGCAATGGGTCCATTAGGATAGAGACAATTTCTTGCCTGTTTGTGGTAACTGCCCCAGGACTGGTATATGGTGTGAACCCAATACATTTTTACTGATCCATATCTTATTAGATTTTTGCCAGCCATTTTTTGTGAGTAGATGATAAAAATTACTGGTATTGTGTACCAGGCAGGGGACTGATGCTGCATATGGACCTTGTCATTCAATCCTTACTAAAAACCATTTGAGATATGGGCTTAAAGGGTAATTACAGAAAGTGCACAAGCTTAGGAGATATTCAGACCTATATTCTGTTTGAGATTCAATTTTAATACTACTAAAAGAGAACTGGATATAAACTTCGAAAAAAGTCAAACCTGCCACTCTTCTGCCATTCCAATTCATAGGAGCCTCTTGGGGCTTTGAATGGCCCGATGTCCCTGGCATGATGGCTTTGCTTCGTTTCATCCCCAGCCAACTCAATCAGAGACCCTCTGTAAGCCATCCTGCCTCCACCCCTCAGTCTCTTCACAAGGCTGTAGGTGGAAACCAGGAAGAAAAAAATGATTTCCTCTATGTGGTTTACATAACCTGCAATACACAAAAGGGTTTTTTGGGTTTGGCTTGGGCATGGAGTCTGGTTGTGGCCTCCTGAGCTATGAAAGAGTAGATAAGGCCTTTTGGACAAAGCACAGCTGCTTCCTCTGATAAGTTTCCCTCCACCTGTGACAGGGCTGTGGGCAATTCTGGTGCTGGGGCAGGGCTGGTAGGAGGAGCTTGGGAAGTTGCTGTAACTTTGAGTCTTGTCAAATTGTAAAGAAAATAGTGTGTTTCCTCTCTCTCTTTTCTCTCTTTCTCTCTGAGTCAGATTTGTTTCACATTATAAGCAGGTTTGCATAGTGTGGGGGATGATGCCATAAGGCCAAGAAAAATCTCTGAAGATTCTTCTGTCCAAATAGTTTCTATTTTAGCATGTTTCTTCTTCTTATAGGGCATGGCTGCAGCAAAAGATAGGTTCCAGTTCCTATAACACAGTGGTTCTCAAGCTGGCCCCACAATAGAAGTCCCTAGGGAACTTTAAAACAGTACCAATCCGAGGCTCCACCCCAGTCCATCTGAATTAGAATCTCTGGGAGTGGAGCCTGGGCATCAGTGTTTTTAAAAAGAAATAGATAGAAATTAAAAGAAAATTAACATACAGGCCACAAACAGGGAGAAAGTATTTGCAAAAACGTGTCTAATAAAGGACTTGTGTCCAAAATGTATAAAGAACTCTTAAAAGTTAATAATAAGAAAGCAAAGAACCTGATTTAAAAATGGACAAAAGATTTAAACAGACACTTCAGTTTCAGGTGAATCATGTCCCAGTTACCCTGATTTGATCATTGTATGTTGTGTGCTTGTATCAAGATGTAACATGTATTCCATAAATATGTACAATTATTATGTATTGATAAAAAAATGAAAAAAAAATAGACACTTCACTAAAGAAGACACAGGGATGGCAAATAAACCCATAAAAAGATGTTCAATATCATTAGTAATTAGAGAAATGCAAATTAAAATCACATTGAAATATCATTATATACCTTCTAAAATGGCAAACAAACAACCACAAAAAACAGCAGCTGATGACTCTGAGCTGGCAAGGAATGGAGCAACAGGAATGCTTATATACAGCTGGTGTGAATAAAAAATAATATAGCCGCTTTGGAAAAAAGTTTGATCTTTTATTATAAAGTTAAACATTCACTTACCATACACACTAACAACTCCACTCCTAGGTATTTACTCAAGAGAAATCATAACTGGTATTCACACAAAAACCTGTGTGGAAATATGTACAGTGACTTTATTCATATTGGCCACAGACTGGAAACAAGCCAGTTGTCCTCCAACTGGTAAATGGATAAGCAAACTGGTGTGTTCATACAGTGGGATACTGCTCCCCAGTAAAATGGAACAAACCTCTGATACACAACAACATGAACGAATTTCAAATGCATCTAACTAAGTGAAAGAAAGCAAACTGAAAAGGTTATATACTGAATGGTTCTATTGGTATAATGTTCTGGAAAAGGCAAACCGATAGGGACTGAGAACAAATCAGTGGTTGCCAGGTGCTGGGGTCGGGGGAGGGGTTGACCACAAAGAGGCAGCATGAGGGAATTACTTTGGGGGTGATGGAACTCTTCTATATCTTGGCTGAGGTGAAGGTTACATGACTGTATGTGTTTGTCAAAACTCACAGTATATATAAAAAGGGTGTGTTTTACTATATGTAATTATAACTCAATACAACCAACCCCTGCCCCCATTCATTATTACAGAAAAAAAGCTGTCAAGTGATTTAAATTCACAGGGTTGAGAGATATTGTTGGCACAACAGATTTGAATCTAGGCTATGTCATTTACACTTCATTTTCCACATACATAAAATTGGAGATCATAAAATCTCCCTTAAAGAGATATTATGAGTTTTAAATGTTATACTGACAACCACCTAATAAAGGATTTGACACAAAATGATATTCATGATACCACTTATTTAGTGTTATGTGCTAGGCAATATATTAATAGCAGGTACATTTATAAGCAACTCTATGAAATAGATATTATTATTTTCAAATTGGAGAAATTGAGGCTCAGTGAAGTTATGGAACTTGCTCAAGGTCAGTGGCTGAACCAGGTTCTAAGTCCAAACTGAGCATTATTATTACTACACCACTCCTGCAGTCTATATTTCAAACATTCCACTCTTCAACTGTCACTTCCTAGCCTCTATCTCACTTTCTCAGTATTTTTATCCCAATGATTTCCTGACTTCATTGAAATCTCCAATTTCCACAGATCCTCCCACTTTTCATGAATCATCATCACTCTCATGTTTTCACTTCCCTCCTTATTCAGCCTGGATTATGTGGTTCGGCATGGTTTACTCTTCCTTTGAAAACATCCTTAACCCCATTGCTTTTTTCTCCTTCTGCTTAGAAAAAACTAAATCTAGCAAATCCTAATTTTCTCTTTATTCCATTCTTGCAACCAAGCAGCAATTATTGCTGGAGATAAACTTGTGACTGTGGAAACTGGGCTCACCCTCAGGCAAGCCAGGTTTTAATTAAGACCAGGAGAAAAGGACCATGAAAGGGTAAGATATAGGGGAGCTTGATTACTGTGCTATGGAGAAGTGGCGGGAAGTTT
The DNA here is from genome assembly GCA_028533085.1 of Varecia variegata. Taxonomy (NCBI): domain Eukaryota; kingdom Metazoa; phylum Chordata; class Mammalia; order Primates; family Lemuridae; genus Varecia; species Varecia variegata. Next base: position 75,890,032 of record CM052436.1, on the reverse strand, counting down.
GGCCAAGGGAGAGGCAATCCGGGATGATGATGTGGGCGTGGAAAGCAGAGGGTGGAGGGGCTTCCTTAAGTTTAATGACCAAGGATGATGACAGTGAGAGGCCTGGCTGAAGAAGCCTGGTCTACATATGCTAACATTGGCACAAGTTATTTTGGTCCTGGCCCTGGCTGGGGGCCATAGGAGGATTCTGGCTGGCTTCAGTGGGTAGATGAGTCAGTCACAAAGTGTAGAGAAGTGTTATGAATGGTGCCATATGTGGACTGGGGGAGAGGCAGCACTTTTTCTTCTGGTGCCTGATGCGGTGGTGAAGGCACCAGTTACTGGGCAGTACCAGGGTTTTTGGTGGAGCTGGGTTAATGAGGTGCTTGTAAATGTTTAACAACCGACTCTCTGAACAACGACAGCAACCGCAACAACAAACACATAGTCTCATCATAGCTGATTTCAAGTTAACAACATGACATTGCTGAATGTAAAGTTGGAAAGAGGTAGGCATGATCAGGGCTCTTGGCAGCTGCTGCGAGCTGGCTCCAGCACAACACTGACTGGGCCAATCTTGGGCTTTCCATCTGAGCAGTGGAAAAGTCTAGACTATACAATGCCTATGAGCATTGGGTGGGGGGGGGTCCCCAGAATGCAACTGGACCTTGTTCTGGTTTCTAGCTATAATATATCCTGAGAAGGAAAAGACAGAGGTGATTCATCCACAGGAATCATCGTGGTCTGGGGGCTGGGTCAAAATAGGATGGGATCTAGAGAAAATTGTGTAGTCTTCATTAACTGGGCAGGACCCTGATGTATCTGCCCTGTGCCCTCTGTGGGACCCCCTGGTTATACGTCTTCCTTTTTTCCTACCATTGCTATTCTATTCTATAGGATAACACGTTTGGATCTACAAACTCGTGGTAAGTAAATTTCTTTGTCAAAAAAGTTTGGAAATAATTGCAGTCATGTTAATAGAATTTCAAGTATCCATAAAATTCATTCATGTCAATAATTTATTTTCATCTATGAGGAGAAAAATCCACTATTCTGTAGAAACCTCAATTATTAGGATATTAATACAAACGAGTGTGACTTCAGGAAAAGAGGATAGTGGTAAAACCAGCAGGAAGGATAAGTCATCACTGGAGATTAATAAACTCAGTCTGGAAATATTTCCCTTATCAAAGTAAAACAATGTCAACTATAAACCAGCATGCTTTCTGGTTGCATGTCTGTAGTCTGTCTTTGCATCCTACATGGATGAGGGCTATTTAATCTGGATGTATAATATTAATCTTGTGCTTTTCTTATGGTAGTATGCACTAGTGCACAGAACTCCCAACATAAGTTAGAATTCCTAGTTCTCCTGAAACAATTGAAAAGATCAAGACATTCACTGCCAGTACCTGGGTTGACCCACATGATCTGCCACCCAAAGCCCCAGCAAAGCCTCACACTTTTGCTATACAGTCATCAAAAAGCAGGAAGATTTTGTGTTTTTCAAGTTGTCCATTGACCTACTTCAGCAATTCTGGGAAGATACTGTGGATGCCAACTCAAGAGAAGGGAAGGAAGAGGAAAAGGCCATAGGAGGGCCTTTTCACAAATTATGAGCAAGGAATTACTGGCACCTTATTTTTAAAAACTGAGTTTTATGACTCTTTCTCAAGGGGAGAGAAGGAGCTGTTGACCTACGTCTGCAGAATGTCAGTCTGCTGGGGCACCTATGGCACTACAGATGGTGCTTTGTGACTCTCACGATGGCCTCAAATCTCCTAGCTTGTCTTCCTTCTCCTTGGGAGGTACAATGCCAGCTTGAGGCTTATGAAATCCCAATCATATCAGATTTATTGACTTGTCATTTTGCTACTCTGTCTATCCCTTATTATTTATATCCTAGAGTGTCCTTTCTCCTACCCCAAAGGGATTGACTTATCTTCCAGTGAAAGGGAGAGTTACAATAAAAATAGAACCATTAGAACATGATAGGAAATGAGAAGTTAGGAGATATCTGGGCACCAGAATAATTATTTGTATTGAAAACCCCCCCCAAAAAAAAAAAAAAAAAAAGGGAAGCTACTATAATTGAGTTAAAACCTTGCCCTGATTTCCCTGGAAGTCATGGAAAAAAGAGAACATAATGAACTTTTCTCTGCCACTTTACAGAGCCCACACTAAATACTCTAGAAAAGTGGGATGCGCAGTGAGCAGTCCAGGAAACTGCTGTCCACAGACTTCCTGCATGAGATACTCACCTGATAATATGGATGCGACAGCTGCAATGATGAAGGACACAATCACACCAGGTCCTGCCATTTCCTTGGCCACCAGGCCAGATACCACATACATGCCAGTGCCCACGCAGCTGCCAACGCCAAGGGAGATGAGGTCCACGGTGGTGAGCACCTGGGCTAGCTTGGTGCCGTGCGCTGTGGTGGCCCCGGTTCCCTCTAGCATGGACTCCACCGGTTTGGTGCGCAGGATCCTGGAGTGCATGGCATACCAGGCAGCTCCCCACTGCACCCGCCGGGGATCCAGTGAGGCCAGGAAGCCACTCATCTTGAGAGATAGGGGTTGCAGTGGAGGTCAGCTGATGGAAGAGGGCTACAAAAGCCTTAATGGATGGTTCCGGAACTCATCTAGTGAACAGGGATCTCCCTCTTAGGAAAGGTCCAGAGGGACCTGAAGCAGCCTTCTCCTGGGCATGAATGTCTGCAGGAAAAACACAAGGAAGGAGAAGATGAGACCAAGTGGGAAACAAACTATGACTTGGAGGCATAGTCAATGTCCTTAACTGGAGGTTAACGCCCTGAACTGGTAAAACTGGTCTATCCTGTGTGTTCATAACATGGGCGGGTTCCATGGGTTCCATTTCCCCTTGGTGTTTCCCCTCCAGTCTTAAATGACAGCCTGCAACTTGCACTGTGTTGCATAGTCGTTCTAAAAAGGATGGTCTGTGTCAGGGCTCTGCCACTTACTGCTCTGGGACCTCGGGTAAGCTACTTCCCTTCTCTTACTTCAGTCTCAACTGTCCAATGGGATAACGAAGCCTCCCTCCAAGTGTTGATGTGAAGATTAAATGAGCATATGTCTATAAGGAGCCTAAGACAATGCCTGGTACATAGAAAATGCTCCTCTGACTCAACTCTAAGTACTTCTTACTTGGCCTTCTGAGCACTGGGTCTGTGATTCTTGGATATAGTTTAGGGGACACAATATCCTCATTTTTTACATAAGGATGTAAAATTAGATCCAGAAGTCTGAAGAGGCCATGCCACCCCATGGGGTTGTTTTGGAACTTGGCTTTCAAATGAAATGAAAAAGGTTTTGGTCATTCTTTTGTGCTCAAAGATGGGAGTGGCAGGGAGTGCTCCTGGCATTTGAGGGAGGGGGGCTCTGAGATGCTGAATGTGTAGGACAGTGTCACATAACTTTTGGATATCTTACTCAACATTCCTGTAGATGAAAATCCTGGTTATGATGATCTGAGCCTAGAAACCCTCTTTTACATATGAACACGTGGGATATTTTGGATAGTCTTTATTTTTATTTTTATTTCAGCATATTACAGGAGTACAAATGTTTAGGTTACGTATATTGCCCTTTCACACCCGAGTCAGAGCTTCAAGCGTGTCCATCCCCTAGATGGTGCGCACTGCAGCTATTAGGTGTGAATATGCCCATCCCCTCCTCCCCCCTCCCACCTTCCCAACATCCGATGAATGTTATTATTATATGTGCACTTAAGTGTTGATCAGTAAATAACAATTTGATGGTGTATATGTGGTGTTTGTTTTTTCATTCTTGGGACACTTCACTTAATAGAATGGGCTCCAGCTCTATCCAGGATAATACAAGAGGTGCTAGATCACCATTGTTTTTTGTGGCTGAGTAGAACTCTATGGTATACACATACCACATTTTATTAATCCACTCATGTATTGATGAACACTTGGGTTATTTCCACATCTTTGCAATTGTGAATTGTGCTGCTATAAACATTCGAGTACAGTTGTATTTTTTATAGAATGTCTTTTGTTCTTTTGGGTAGATGCTCACTAATGGGATTGCTGGATCAAATGGTAGGTCTACTTGTATCTCTTTGAGGTATCTCCATGTTGCTTTCCACAGAGGTTGCGCTAGTTTGCAGTCCCATTAGCAGTGTATGAGTGTTCCTATCTCTCTGCATCCACCCCAACATTTATTGTTTTGGGACTTTTTGATAGAGGCCATTCTCACTGGAGTTAAGTGATATCTGATTATAGTTTTGATTTGCATTTCCCTGATGATTAGAGATGTTGAGAATTTTTTCATATGTTTGTTAGCTATTAGTCTATCTTCTTTTGGAAAGTTTCTGTTCATGTCCTTTGCCTACTTTTTGATAGGGTTGTTTGATTTTTTCTTGCTGATTTTCCTGACTTGTATATAGATTTGAGTTATCAGCCCTTTATCAGATATGTGACATGCGAATATTTTCTCCCATTCTGTAGGTTGTCTGTTTGCTCTCATGATAGTTTCCTTGGCTGTGCAGAAGCTTTTTAATTTGATCAGGTCCCATTTATTTATTTTTGTTGTTGCTGTGATTGCCTTTGGGTTATTCTTCATAAATTCTTTGCCTAGGCCCGATGTCTATAAGAGTTTTTCCAACATTTTCTTCTAGAATTCTTATAGTTTCACGCCTTAGGTTTAAGACTGTTATCCACTGTGAGTTGAGTTTTGTGAGAGGTGAAAGGTGTGGATCCTGTTTCAGTCTTCTACATGTGACTATCCAGTTTTCCCAGCACCATTTATTGAATAAGGATTCTTTTCCCCAGTGTATGTTTCTGTCTGTTTTGTCAAAGATTAGATGGCTATATGAGGATGGTTTTATATCTGGATAGTCTTAATATACAAGTACACTGAATTTCCAAGGAAGGCAATTATAGAATAAATCAAAGGAAGATTGTAATTTGTTTAGTTTGGAACTTAGGAGGAATTGTTCACCATTTCAGGAAACCAAGGCCCCCATGAGAATGCCACCCATTCTGCTTTTCTGATGCAGTGCCCTGTAACACCCTGACATCTGGAGCTGAGATTCTTCAGGTAGTACAAACATCTGACAGCTGCCTTTGGATATACCTAGGGTTTACATACTGAAATATGTTATATATATGCAGGCTATCCATGAATTTCACTTCAGGATACTAAAAAGGGGTGTGACAAAATATTTATTATGAAAAGGGGTGTTGGGTCTGATAGAGTTGACAACTACCGTGTTAGGTGATTTCTAAAGTTTTGTCAAATTAGAAAATGCAAATATCATATGATGCTACTTTCTTTGGAAGAGGAAGCTTTATAAAATTTATAAATGTATAGAATTTTTGAAGTATAGTCAAACATTGATTCCAAGTACTGTACTGATAAGCCTAGGACATTTATATAATCAATAAGTACCACCTACATATGCTGCTAATATTATTAGTTAATACTACTTAGCACTTAATGTAGCACTTGTCTGCTTCTAAAGGCTTTGCAAACACTAATTTAGAAGAATCAGGTGAAATGTGTCAGTTTGGTTCACAGGGTTGGGTGACAGTCTTTCTGGTTTAATTGCCTCCTAGATTTGACAGTATTGCTTCATGCTGTGTTATTATTTCTGACAACACCTTAAATATCACTGCGCTTGGATAGTGTCACTGTATATGCCAGAGCTATTAAAAAGCCTAGAGTGTCTGCATTTCCCTTCCTCCCCTTCTCCTCCTCCTCCTCCTCCTCCTCTTTCCTCTCTTCCTCCTCTTGCCTCTCTTACTCTTCCTCCTCCTCCTAAAGACTTCTGGATTTGTGAAAAAATACACCACATGTGTACCAGGAAGACTACCAGAACAACTGCTTTGGTTGAGGCCTTGTAGGGAAATGAATGTTCCTATCTTTTTGATTTCAACTCAGCCAGCACATATTGAATATCTGCATGTGCCAAGCACACAGGCTTGTAGATGCAAAGACATGGTCCCTGCTCTCATGGGGCTTGCAGTCTAGGGCAAGAGGTAATGGACACCCGAATCTCATTGCAAATGAGAAAGTTTGGTTTCTTTTTGCTGAAAAGCTTGCATTTTACTATTTCTCTTATTACAAAATAATAGCATGTCTACTACAGAAAAATCAGACAATATTAAAAAAAAACACATGAGTAAATAAAATACTACCCAGCTAGCATCAACCTATCAACACCTGATTTATATTCTTTCAGATCATCTTCTGCACAAGCATGCATACACATCTATTTGAGTGGATATATATGTGTGGGTTTGTGTTTTATAAAATGGGATTATACCATTCGTTCTGACTTAAAACTTCTTTGTTTTGCTTAACAATGTATTTTAACGTTTTTGCACATCAATAATTATGGAAACATGACTTTTAATAACTGAATAGTCACCTCACTATTGTGGCTTCAGTGTTCTTATTCATAAAATTGGCCTGTTGCTTTAGTTTTAGTTCACTCATTCCAGAAAATGAACACAGCATCTTCTCCATACCAGTCCAGCCTTACGTATTAGTTGTTGTGGTGAATAAGGCATCCAGAGTCCTGCTCTTGTGGAGCTGACATTTGGTGAGGAGGGACAAGACAATACATGGGTTGACAAATAAAACTAGATCATTACAGAGAGGGATAAGGGCTATGCTATGGGCTGAACTGTGTCTCCCACCCTCAAATTTGTATGTTGAGGTCCTAACCTCCACTACCTCAGAACGTGACCTAATGTGGAAATAGGGACATTACAGATGTAATTAGTTAGGATGAGGGCATACTGAGCTAGGGTGGGCCCCTAATCCAATATGGTGGGTGTCCTTATGAAAAGGGGAATTTGGACACAGAACCATACACACAGCGAGAAAGCCATGTGAAGATGAAGGCAGGGATCAGGGTGATGTTCCTATAAGCCAAGGAATGTCACAGATTGCCATCAACCCACCAGCAGCTAGAAAAGAGGCATGGGACACATTCTTCCTCATAGCCCTAAGAAGAAGCCAACCCCACTGACCTCTGGATCTTGGGTTTCTATACTCCAGAATGGTGACATAATAAATTTCTCTTGGCCTGGGGTGGTGGCTCACGTCTGTAATCCTATCACTCTGGGAGGCCGAGTCAGGAGGATTGCTTGAGCTCAGGAGTTTGAGACCAGCCTGAGCAAGAGCGAGACCCCGTCTCTACTAAAAATAGAAAGAAATTAGCCAAATAACTAAAAATAGAAAAAATTAGCCGGGCATGGTGGCATGTGCCTCTGGTCCCGGCTACTCAGGAGGCTGAGGCAGGAGGATTGGTGAGCCCAGGAGTTTGAGGTTGCTGTGAGCTAGGCTGATGCCACGGCACTCTAGCCCAGGCAAGAGAGTGAGACTTTGTCTCAAAAAAAAAAAAAAAAATTCTCTTGTTTAAGCCACCCAGTCTGTGGTACTTTGTTATGGCAGCCCTAGCAAACTAATACAGGCTACAGAGGAAATAAAACAGGGTGATGAAGGGGTGGGAAGGTCTCTGTGGACATGGTATTGGCTCCTGAGTGGCAAGAGGGGCCGGTCGTATCAGGTGTCAGGGAAGAGTGTTCTTGGCATAGCGGGTCCAGAGGGACAGCAAGTGTGGCCTCTGCCAGGATCTGAGTGAGACTGGTCCAGGCTGAGGAGGAGAATTTGAGTGCCGTGTCAACTAATTTTAACCTCACAACAAATCTGCCTTTACAGATGAGGCAGAGGAGGCCAGGAGTGGGGCAGCCACTTGCCCACAGTCACCAGAGCCAGAACTCGGCTCTGAGCATCTGATTCCTGGCTCCCCTGCTGGTGTGCACAGGGGCCAGATTGTAAGGGGCTGGTAAGCCAAGGTAAGGGGTGCGAGTGTGACTCTAACTGCAGGGAGAAGCCACAGAGGGTTTTGCTCAGGTGAGCAGCATCAGGTGACTTTCATTTCTAAAAGCTCATTGTAGCTGCTGTGGAGGAATCATGGGCCCAGGAGCCTTTAAGTTGGTCCTGGATGGATGTGAAAAGGCGAGTGGGGTGCAGACCTGCAGCTGGGGGAGGCTGACAGGTAAGTAGAGGTCTACAAGCCAGTGCAATTCCGCAGCCCAGGCAGCACCTGCACCCAGGACAGGGCACACAGGAGCAGAGGGGAAGAACCATCAGCAGGGTGGAGAAGAGGCTCAGGAGCCATATGCTGTTGGGAGCAAGGACAGTGGCCCTGTGGCAGGCATGGCTGTGGTAAATGTGATGGCCTTAATGCCAGCTTCTTGAAGGGTAGTGAAAGGGTTTCCCATCTTCAGACCCCTTTGCCATGGCTCTCCATCTTGGCTACACATTGGAATTACCCAGGGATATTTCAGAAACACTGGTGCCTGTGCCCTACCCCAGAAATTCCCGTGTAATTTGTCTGAGGTCTGGCCTACACATAGGGATTCTTCAAAGTTCCCCAGGTGACTCTAGCATAGCAAGCAGGGTTGATGTCCCTTGCCCCATGCCAGGCATAATGACTCAAGTGCTCAGTGTGGAAAACCAGATACTGTCTTTTTCCACAGGAGGCCACTAGTCCAACAGGCACTTCCTATTTCCTTCCCGCGTAGGTAGTGGGGCCTCTTGACAGCTCTCCTCAGCTCTCCAACGACTATGGATTGCACTGTCTGGAGATACACTCTGGACACTCGCACTGGTCAGCCCTTCATCAGACACTGTCACAAGGACACTGAGAAGTAAACCAGCCTTGTTAGGGAGGTGACAGCTTCTCTTTGCACTCTGTATTCCTGATAATTAGAAACTGTGGAGAATCAATTAAAACAAAAGTTGAGGGTGGCAAGAGTTCCTTCCTGGTCTTGTTTTCTCCATGCCACTCCTCTGAGTGCTTGCTTTATGGATGCAAACAGGGTCTTGGGACATTTCCTTGCTTGGTAGGAAATTTACTGGAGAGAACAAAATGTACAAAAGAAAACATGCTTCTAGGTGACTATTGACAACATCCATATTCATTACCCCCAGATTATGTTAATCAAAGATAGTTTTGGAAGCTCATTGCTGTTGTCTTTCCAAGATGAGCAATAAATGTGTGTTGTGCTTTCTCTAGCACTTTAATTCAAGTTTCTCAAAATACTTCACAGCTATAACTAAGGAAGGCTTACAGGGCCCCTGGGAGGAGAGAGTCATCATTGTGGTGTTGGTGGCATGCTTGAGGGTTCAGCGGGCTCTAAGTATAATGATGGTAAAAGCAGGTTTGTTTCAGGATGAAAATAATTACGGTTTAGGAGTTCACTGAATAAGTAGGATTATCGAATTAGGTTGGAGCCTGCCCTTGGAGGTGAAGAGAGGAAGGAAACGACAGCTAACAAAACAGTAAACAGCCAAAAATCATTCCTGCCTGGTGTTGCGAATACACTAAGGGATTATAAAAATCCCTTCACGGCGTTTCCGATGAATAGTTATCCAGCCTTTGCTGGAACATCTAGGGCAGCAGGGAACGTTGGCTGATAGAAGCAGCCCCTTCATGTGGTTGGATAGTTATGATTGCTACAAAATTTTTCTAATCAATATTTCCAGGCAAAATGAGGTTACTTACAGTTGGGGCAAAAGTCGCCTGGTGACTGAAGGATCTGAGGACGGTTCTGAGGCCCCTACCCCTCCTGCGTCCAGGATCTTGGGCTAACCCTCCCACCCACCTCGCTGCTTCTCCTCCTCTGGGCTGAACTCCTGGCTCGTGGTTAAGGACACAATTTCAGGAGCCAGTCCCTGGGTTCAAATTCTGGGTCTGTCCTTACTAGCTAAGTGACCATTGGTGAAGCCTGTCTGTGCTTCTGTGTTTAGTGGGATAACAATGGCACCTAGCTCGCAGGGGTGTGGTGAGGAGTGAAAGAGTTAATATCTGTGAAGCTTTTAGCACTGTGCCTGCCATCTAGTGTGTGCCACTGGAGCATTAGCTAGTGTCACCCTGCTCTGGCCCCAACCAGGTTTTTTGGTCCCCTATTTCTGACACCCCTGCCACCAACCTGCCTTCTTAGGCAGCTCTCAGAGAGCCCTTGGCCCTGCTGTCCAGTCCTTACCCAGGGCTTTTTTCTGCTGAAATTCCCCTGGGTTTTTCCTGGCTGCAGACTGTATGCCCTGGTATTTTCACTCCAGGGGATTCTTGCTTTCCTTTCTCCAGCTCGTAGATAATGGCTTTCTTTTTTCCTGTGTTTCCTTATCTAAAGGGGCTCCTCAGCAGATTTGCTTAGGCCTTTCAGTACTACATCTCCTTTCATTCTTCTACGCCCTGACTTTTTCCCCTAAGATGCACAGGTACCATGGCTCGGACATGGTGGGTTCACCTACAGCCACAACCCTATCCCTGAAAACCCGATCCCCTTCTGACTTTTATACAGGTGGCTTACTCTGGCTCATGCAGCTAGTCTTGGAAGGTGGGTCCTCTTCTGAGGTCCTTGCTTCTGCTACTCTTCTACTTCCAAGCTTGCCAGATATAGTCCATGTCTGCACCCAGCTGTGGATGTGCTTGCATGTCAGTCACTATGGCTTTACAATGGGTGGCCAGGTACAGGCCAGATGTATCTGACTTTCAGGATCTGCTCAGCCCTAACGGAACACCTTAGGAAATTGGGTTGAGATACGTGTCCCAGTAACTCTCTTCTTATCTGCAGTTTTTCTCTCTGTATCCATACAGATTAGGGCTAATCTATTTGTGGGATGAATCTTGAAGGTTTTAAAGACAACTAACATATTTTTTGGAATCTTGTCTTTCCTAGACTAAAAATCTTCAATTTCTCTGTGTTCAACAGTGCCTCACATGGCACAGCTTCTAGATCAATCACATTCTGATTTATACTTCTTGGACAGGCTGCAGATTATTGTGGTTGATGTTTTTGGACCATGAGAGAGTGGGAAGGGAGATGTTTTCTGATCCAACTGGCTGTATGTGTGTGTGTGTGTGTGTGTGTGTGTGTGCGCGCGCGCGTTTGCATGCATGTGCACGAGCATGCACCTCCTAAATCATGCGATGCTGGTGTGTGACAAATTCACTCAGATGTATGATTGCCTTTAAAACTAGGGTTCCAGATTTTCACATTGCTAATTTTCCCAGTTGTGTCTTGGCTAAGTGTTTGATTGATCAAACCCACTTCAAAGATTTTTTGATTACTCATAATATTACTAAACAATGTGCTAGCCTGTTTATATTGTATGTGGAATCTCAAACACAGCCAACTTTATTTTGCTTGGAATGCCTTTAAAGGGGAGTTTGAATCTATAACAACTGCATATTTTCACTATGCAAATGAGGTTGTACCAATGAAGCTTCCTTTTCAAAGCTTGCTGTTTTTTTTCTATTTCTAAAAAGTTATTGAGTATATTAATCAACTTTTGCTGCAGTAACAAACAATCTCAAATTTCAGTATGTTACAACAATGACATCTCTCCCTGTGGCTCTACTCCAGGCTGTGGATTGGCTTCAGGTCTTTTCCTCAATCTGGACTTTGGGTCTATTCCACACGTCTTCTCATTCCAGGATTCAAGCTAAAGGAGCAATCCTTACCCGACACATTCTGTTCTCTCGTGGCACAGGCCAAGAACAAGGGACTGCTGGAAATGTGGGAAATGCCTCTTGTGCTTCTGGTGGGAACTGACATTTCCATTGACTAAGGTAAGTCATATGGCCAAGTCCAGTTAGTGGGGTGACTTTTCTTATAAAGGAGGATGTGAATAGTTGTGATGATAATGTCTCAGTGAGCCGCTACTGTGTACTAGGCAAAGTGGTTATATTTTTCTTTTGAGGCTGTTTTTTCTGGAATGGGCAGAAGTCTGCATTTCTGGAATGGGCAGAAGTCTGCACATTTGAGATATGAATTTAAAAGAAACTCTGAAGTGTTTACTCCTGTACTTCCACAGTTAATTATTTAAAAGTATAAATATTGATTTCCTGTAAATCGATACATAAATTAAAAATTCATCTGCTTCCAACATGAAGCAAAACAAAACAAAGAGAAATCAGTTCAACTTTGTTTGCTTGAAATAAACAATTTCTTTTTTTTAAAGAAACCTTATGAGGATAATTGATCTTTGCCTGGTCTGGGATTTAAAACTATTTAAAAACGTAGTTTCCGAGGGCAATATATGTAACCTAAACTTTTGTACCCCCACAATATGCTGAAATAATAATATAAATAAATAAATATCACTCCCATTTGCTTCTAAAATGTCCCATCTGGTTATCTTTGTAATGGATGTGTCAGACTGACACCTCCCAAATCCAATGATCGCCCTTAACATCACCTTGACATCACACACAGTGCCCTCCTGATGTGATGAAATAGGAAGTACATAGTACCACCTGTGAAATATCCTTGCCCCTCCCCCAAAAAAAGTAGTTTCCCATTCTGTTCCTTCGTTTGTCAACACCCTAGGGGTTGAGCATATTATCTTGTATGTGTACTTGTTGGAAACTGTTGTGAAAATACTCTTGAGAGCATCTATTTGGGGAAGCAAGGAGCAGCTTTTTCAGAGATCTGGTCACTCAGCGTTGAAATGCCACTTTTCTCCTCCTGTGCCCCAGTTGGGGAAGGTGTCACAGTCTAACATCACCTTCTTCTCTCATCTGCCCTGGACCCCAGGGCCAGGACCACTAGTCTTTTCTTGGTGTCATATGTTATTCATCATACATATGGTAATATTAATAAAACCAGAGCCCAAGAAATGAAAAACTCTTCACTAATCAGATTTTATTGGGAAAGCTCTCTTTTAGAAGGGATGAATCATACAGATATAACAGTTAATCCTTCTATGCCACCATAAAAGATTTAAGAATGTCTTTAATTATTGTAAAAGTATTTCATAAGTTTCTACTATGTGCTTAGCTCAATGGTAGCTATTATGGCCATAAAAGAAATTATTGCAAGACACAGAATGTTGGGAATTTGGACATAAGGCAGCTTTGGTGGGTGCAAGTGTCCTTGTCTGTCCTTCCAGATCTCTCACCAGCCCATCCTCTGTGTCCTGGGGAGCTGGCAAGTGTGGAGCACATTGAAGGCTCCCTTTTCCTCTGGTTGGGTTGGTGAATGAGAGGTATGGCAAGTGATTAAGAAGGTGGAAAAGAAAGAGGCTATGTTTTTGTCCCCAGCCCCTGCTGTGGGTTGGCTATGTCCATCTATTAGAGACCATGGCTCCTGCTGGGTGGCCCTCTCCACATAGCCCTCTCTCTCTGGTCCTCATAACTTTTGTTCCCTCTTGTCCTTTCATGCAGAGGATGGTACTCATGTTTCTAGCCCCTGAAACTGCATTTTGCCTCATGGTTCTCTAATCACTGCCCACACCTTTGTATATAGTTCTTTTCATTAACTTTCTTCAAAATACCAGATTTGAGTATGCCATGTGCTTCCTGCTGGGACTCCTGACTGATACATGGGTATATCCTGGCTGAGAGAGATTCAGGACAATCAACTGTACTCTCAATGTCTACAGGGATACAGGGTTTGAAATGAGAACACTGAGGCCTGGACTTTGACCCTGCTGTGTGGCCTTGGATGTGTCTCTTAAAATCTCTGAGCTACAGTTTTCTCATCTGAAAGATGGGAGAAATAATAGTTACCTTGGAGAGCTATCATGAGGATTTAATGAGATGCTACTTATGAATGCAGTTTGGAAACTACAAAGCAGCCTATCAGTGTAGGCACTGAAAAGGTGACCAATGCCCCAAATGATGGCTGAGACACGTAGGAGACTTGGTAATTAACAAAAGTCGATCAAAAGTTGTTTGCGACACTCCTTTTACCAAGGTAGGAAAGTGGACCATTAAAGTTTAGAAAAACTTTGAATGGAAGACTGATATATCAGTATTTTTTCTGGTTTACATTTGGTTAGCCAGAAAAGTTAATTAGTTAAAACATATTTCCCAGGCATTCCAGTTACTTGAAGTTTAACTTGCAAACATTATTGAGAAATACAGTGAATCCATAGGTCATTTCTAAAACACACGCAGATTTCTGAAGGTAACACTGTGAAAGGCGAGAGCACTCTTTCATACAATGAGCACAAGACTGTGCATCAGGAGACCTGAGGTTTTGTCCCAGCCCTGTGGGACAAGTTATGGGTAAGACCTGAGTAAGCCACAGCTTGCTAAGGGTGCTGTTTTCTCATTTAGAAAATGATGATAATGATGATAATGACCTATTTTTAATGCAACACTACGGGTTGCAAAGTGCCTTCACAGGCGATGCCTATGGTAGCGCAAAAATTCTGATCTCACCGCAAATGAGATCATAGGATGTTTGTGTTTGAGATCATCCAGCTTGGCACCCTCATTCCACGTGTAATTGGATGTTGCTGAGCCTCCCAAGGCCAATCTGTACCCACTTTGGCTGGATGCCCATCTCAGGATGTCCTCATACCCAAGACAGAAACACTACCTGGACTCCTAAGATACTGCAGGAAAAGTAGACTTTACTGAAGGCTTTCTAACAAAGTGTAGATGTGCTGTCACATGTCACACTGAGCTTCCTCCTGTATCAGGTCCTTCTGGCTGCTGTTAACAAATGGCTACCAACTTAGTGGCCTAAAATGATACAAATTTATCATTTTATAGCTCTGAGTCTGCAGGGCTACATAACTTCCGGAGGTTCCCGGGGAAAATCTATTTCCTTGCCTTTTCCAGCTTCTAGAATTTAACGATCACCTGCATTCCCTGGCTTGTGGTCCCTTCCTTCATCTTCAAAGCCAGCAGCAAGCATCTTCTCTCCTCTCTGACCTCCTGCCTTCCTCTCATAAGGACCCATGTAATTATATCAGGCCCACCATTTAATCCAGGATGGTCTCCCCATCTCAAGATCCTTAATTTAGTCACCTCTACAAAGTCCCCTTTGCCATGTGAGGTAATATAGTTACAAGTTCCAGAGATTAGGACATGAACATTTCTGGGAGAACATTATTCAGCCAACATACCTTCTAAGAATGACTGTTATCTTACACATGTCTCTCTTCATATTCCCCACACTCTGTGGCAAACTGCCACCTCTTCTCCTGAAAAGACTTGGCTCAGCCTTTCTCCATGCGCTCTCTCCAAAATTCTGTCCATAATTAAAACAAAAACTTAACCCAAACTACATGTACCTATTGTCCCTCAAGAACACACATGGTGGAGTCATTCACCCAGCTACTTTCAGAGGAGCAGCCCTGAAGCCTAAGCACTGAAGTGACTTGCACAGGGTCACACACCAGGTGATGGTAGGTCTCCTGACCTCTAAGCAGTGCTCTCCCTAAGAAGGTGCACAGAGTGGCCTATATTTTCTTTGTATGATGTTACTCCCAAGCCAGGCTTGGGATGATCTCCAGAGGAGAATTAGGCATTTTCCCAGTTGTCTATGTGGTGATGTTCCTTCTAAATATCTGTGTTCCTTGTAGGAGCAGAGGGAAGAGAGAAAGGTGACTTACCTTAAAACTCTTCCTAGTGACTTGGCTTCAATGGGAATTTCCTCATCCTAATCTGGAGAAGCATGATTCTAGCAGGAGTCTTCTAAATGCATTTTTTCACATTAATATTAACCATTTCCTTCCTCAGGGTTGTTCAGGAAAATCCTTGAGTGGATACATCCCTACAGCTAGTTACCCTGGATATGCTAAATAGAGTTGTCCATATGAGAAGTTCCCTCCCAGATCAATAACTGCAATTTGGGTAACTGACTTTGTGCTTTTGGGTTTGGAGCTCATCTTTGCAATTACTTTTGTTTTCTTTATTCATTGTGTCTTAATCCATATCCAGGCTTCTTTTGTATCTTGGATTCAGCTCCTCTGAAGGCTGGTCACCTGTCTCTTTGAGATTCCTTCTACTGCCCCTGAAGAGAATTTCTAGTATTCTAAAGAATCTGCATTTTAAATCAGATAATTTCAAGTAGATCTTTCAAAATTTTGAGAATGACCATTTTACATGATACAACAATAAATAGACAAATAGAATCTTAATTTTATTGGTGTACGTTGTTACACATGTTTCATGAACTTTGAGTTCTCAAATAAAGCCTGATTCCAACACACCCAGCCCCACCCTACTCTTGGCTTATACTGTTCTCACTACATACCACCTCCCTTAATGGGTTCATAGGATTTTTGTAAACACTTATGGAGCACCTAGTTAACGTGTGGTACTGTGTGTGCAAGATGCAGAGACAAAAACAGGGAAAAGATGGCCCCTGCCCTCCAGGAGCTCTTAGGCTGGCTGGGAGATAGGCATGAAATGACCGTCCAGTGTGATACAAGCAGGTCTCCCCATCGGCTGTAATGATTCCCACTTCTCAGCCTTCTCTTCCCCTGTTTTTATTACCTTTCCCCCTGAAGCTATTCACATTTCTATGTTCTTTTGGGACTCAGCTCATATCCTATCTGTCATTAAATGTGTGTTAACCACTTGATCCTCCTCTTCTCTGATTTCCTAGGGGACCCTCAATGCAACTTATATCCTTAAATTGCCTTGTGAAGATTGTTAAATACCTGAGGGCTGGGATCTCTTAAAACTCTCCAGTGGTTTTGTATTGCAAACAAAATGAAATCCAAAGTCCTTACAATGGTCTCCAGGGCCCTACACAAGCTGGTGTCTACTTTATCTCTGAGTTCATCTCCTATCACCCTCCTTCTTGGTTCAGCCACACTGACTTCCTTTCTGCTCTTGAAATGCACTAAGCTGTCTGTTGTCTCGGGGCCTTGGCACTTGTTTCCTCTACCTGGAGTCTTTTCCAGTCTCAGCTGAAACATCACCTCTGCAGAGGAAGGCCCTTCCAGACCACCTGAGCTAAAAGTGGCGCTTGTGTCTCTGTGGTCTCTCATATTCTTTTCCTCATTATCTACCTCACACCTATCTATCTATCTATCTACCTACCTACCCACCTACCTATGTATCAATCAACTATGTATCCATCCATTCACCTATGTATTTATTCACTTAGTTTTGAGTAATTTATCTTGACTTGACATTTAATCTGACATCACCATCTGTCTCCTCCCTCTAGACTGTAAACTCATTGAAGATAGGGATTTTGTCTCATTCTTTGCTGAATCCCCAGGGACTAGAGCAGGTACTTACATGCTGTAGGTAATCAACAAATATTTGTAGAATTAAATGATTCCCTCACAGTACTTAAACAAGTATTGGGCACAAAGTATTTCTTCATAAAAATATATCATTTATGAGAGTTTGTAATAATTCCTGCTATCTTGAGACATCTTTTGCAATGTAAGATAACTTTCTTTGTTAACTACTCTGTGCATAAAATCACAGAACACAAAACCTTAGACATCATCTGGTCCAAGTCCCAGATTTTGCAAATGAGAAAACTCTCTCTTTACTTATTTATTTTTTTTTTAGAAAACTCTCTTTTCATTGAATGTTTCCACAGATCCTTTTCGGAAAGTACATTATTTAAACATAATTATATCTAATCATAAATAAATTATCTCTATTTTTCATCCTTTCATATTCATTAAGTTAAAGGAAACCTGAATTAAAAATCCACAGTACCATATAGTAGTTCCTGCCTTATCTGCAGGGGAGACATTCCAAGATTCTCAGTGGATCCCTAGAACCATGTATAATACCAAATCCCATATATGCTATGTTTTTTTTCTATGCATAAATAAAGTCTAATTTATAGATTAGGCACAATAAGAGATTAACGACAATAACTAATAATATAATAGAACAACTATACAAATATGCCAGCATCACTACTATTGTGCTTTGGGGCCTACCTATATTAAGTAAAATAACAGTGACTTGAACAAAAGCATGGCATGAGATTTCACCATGCTACTCAGAATGATGTGAAATTTAAAACTGATGAATTGTTTGTTTCTGGAATTTTTCATTTAATATTTTCAGACCTCAGATGATGGTGGGTAAATGAAACCATGGAAAAACAAGACTGTGGATATGAGGAGACTACTTTAATATTAAAATCTTTAACATTAAAATATTAGAAATTAGTTAGGTTTAGGGTCATACTTTTTGATGTAGAGGTTCCATGTAGCTCCTTGGAGACCTCAGTCTTTTATCCAATCAAAGTAGTAAAAACCTCATAAATCATAGAGTATGCAACATAAAAGAGAAGGTATATTTTTATTTTTAGTTTTCTTCATTTTTTTTTTTATCTGAAAGGAAAATAGTTGAGACCTTTGACAGTCTGGGAATTTAGAACATTTTGAAAAGTGGAGATTTGCATTGCCCTGTGGGTGTGCTGTTCACTTCTAGCTTATGGAGTCTGTTTGAAGATAGCGCCTACGCCACCCCTCAGGGTACACTCTGGATCCATAGACCAGAGAATCCCTTTCTGGGGGCTAGTTCCTTTCCAGACTGTCATCATGTTTTTCCATTAGGAAATCTGAAAGCTAGGAGAGCATCTTTCAGTGCTAACAGCCTTTGCTCACAAAGAAATGCCAGATGTCATTTGGTGACTTTTTAAATGAGTTTCCAACCTACGAGCTATTCAACTGAGAAGTGCTTGCTTCCAAACTGTT
The DNA here is from genome assembly GCA_028533085.1 of Varecia variegata. Lineage (NCBI taxonomy): Eukaryota > Metazoa > Chordata > Mammalia > Primates > Lemuridae > Varecia > Varecia variegata. Next base: position 75,871,561 of record CM052436.1, on the reverse strand, counting down.
GAGTTAAAATTTTTCCAGACTGCAAGTTCTGAAGTTTGAATGTATTGTTTGTAGAGCACAGTAAAGAGCAACTATTAATGCAAATATATTCAATATTATGAAGATATATTTCCATTATCACTAATATTCAAAGAAATACCAAATAAAAGGAGACATTTTCACTTATTAATGAAAAAAGTTTAAAAAAATAAAAATACTTATCACTGATATGGGATCAAAGAAATGATACTTCCATACACTGATGGATAGTGGGAGTGAAAACTAATATAAATGTTTTTGGAAAGCAACTATATCATGTGGAAATAATCAGGTGGAGAAAAAGATTTTTTTCAAGGGCATTCATTGCAATTTGAAAGTGGTAAAAGTTGGAGACAACCTAAATGTCCATAAATAGTGACATGGCTAAAAGAATTCAAAGAATAAAATATAAACAACCATTAGAATATTGTTCCAAAACAATATTTAATGACATGAAAATTACTCAGGGTATATTAAATTAAAACAACTATAATAATAAAGAATACAGAACTGTGCATAGAATATAATTCAATTTAATTATCTTCTTCTAAAGGCAGTGTGGCAAAATCTCATAAGTAGAGAATCTATGGGTGGTGGGATTAGAAATGATTTCTACTTTTATCTTTTCTATAGTCAGCATGTATTCTTTTAAAATAAGAAAAAAACTATGTAATTAAGAAACAAAACACAGGAGCTCCCAGAATAATGAGCAGGGCTGTAAAGAAATATCCTTGGTTTTTGTAGTAATGCTTCTATGCCTCTCCATTATGGCAAACTGTTTTAGAGTCTGTTCCGCCCGCTGAATTAGATTTGCCAACATTATCACTATCATCATTCTTTCCACTTGGGAGATATAATTTTTAGGCCAAGGAAAACTCTTCCTTGGTTACAGAATCAGCTTTACACAGCAGAATCGAATCGCCAGGAGCCTGGAGGTGGGATTTTCCCAGTTGCTACACAAAGCTCAGGGATAGAGTCTGCCCCTGCAGCAAAAACCTCAGTGCTATGACCTTGGTTTCTCCTTGCTTGGTTTTCTTTCTCTTCATGTTGACTCCCCCAAAAGCAATTTATTTTGCTGATTTCGTGGACTGTTATAAGAATTCTAATTATCCTCAACAGGTCCCTCTTACAAAACAAACAGGTGAAAGCATCTCCCCAGCACCATGTCCCTTGAGGCACTGCCACACCTTAACCGCTATCCTCTAGACAGTCTCCGCTTCCTCATCTCTTGGCAGCCATCGCCCTCCCCACCCTGCCTTCGCGTCTTCCTGGCCACCACAACTCCTTTTGCTGGGGTCATCACCAGCTTTCATTTTGCCAAATGCAATGAACACATTTCAAGCCCTCGACTCCCTCACTTGACCTGGCAAAGGCATTCAACACAGTTGTTCAAATCCTCCTTCTTAAACACTTACATCTTGACAAAGAGGTTTGGATTTCATCCTACAGCAGCGAGAGCCATGGATTGTGTGTGTGTATGTTCATGTGCAAGCATGACAGTGACTTCATATCATTTTTTAGGAATAAGTTCTTGTGACTTTTTTCTTCTTTAGTATATTAGGATTTTAAAAGATCTTAGGAAGAACATCTCCAGAAGATTTTGACTGCTGATACATTTTCTGTCCTTAATATGGCATCTACTACTAGATGGAATCTCAGAATGATAATTAGATGTGAGCATGCACAGCACAACGTGAGTCAACATCAAGAAACCGTTTTGCCATGATGCCTGGAATGTCTTTGCTGAGTGATCTAGAATGGGAAAAGAGACTATCTAAATGGGCTTTAGTTCAACCTGAAAAAGAAATGGGAGAATCTACTTGACAAAGCTGAATAAGAATAAAATTCCTTGAGGTAGAAGGGTCAGATGGTTTACATACTTTCAGGTCTTTCTGGACTGTTTGGTCATCTTTGCAACTTGACTGGTGCTTGAAGATGACCTGTCTGAGACAGTCCCTCTCTCTGAGATCTGAAGCTCAGGTTGGTGGTGGGAAGTCCCTGTGCCATGCCAGGCTGGTGGACCTGCTGCTATTCCTTTATGTCTCTTCCAGAAGGGAAGGCCATGATGCCCAGTGTCTAGAATCAGCCCAAGGAGAGCCCACTTTACTATGTTCCACAACAAAGAGACCCCTGAGGTCATGGCCTGTCTATCTATAAGAAGCACAGTCTCTCTAGGACCAAGAGGGTGGGATAGGGGATGGGCCAAACTGCATTTCATATTTTGACAACTAAAGAGTATTCCGATAAATAAGCCTCTGCATCCAGAGCCTGTATCAAGAATGCTTAATTCGTTCTGCCTGTCAGAGGCAAGAGCTGAGAGTGTTATGTCTGCCCTGCCTGTGGTTTGGGACTGATCGGTGCTCCGGTTCCATTCCTTTAGTGAGAAATCTCCAAATAAAAGGGGTTGAACTCCCCTTGAGACACATCACAGGACTGAAAGAGCCTCTGTATTATTCTGAACTCCGAGTCTCACTCTGTTGCAAGCAGATAAAGGGTAAAATAGACCAAAAAAAAGTCTCTTATTGTGAGGCTCAAAACTGGGAGGTTAAATGGTCATATATCTAAAATGCAAATCATGGTGTTTAAAAAAGAGGGTCTTCTGTCTCCGCCTTTTATGTTTACACACCTGAGGTAGAAACATCTGTCGATCCCCTCCTGTGTCCCACTTGCTGCCCATACCCTATCTTTGGTCATCCTCACCTAAATGAGAGCATCACGTATACAATGCTTACTATGGGCCAGGTACAATTTTATCTGGTTTATATACAGATGCTTCTTGACTTACGATGGGATTACCCCCAGATAAACCCACTATAAGTTGAAAACTTCCTGTGCAAGATGTGGCTGACTGGGAGGTGCGGCTGGCTACAGCTGCCCAGCATTGGGAGAGGACCGTTCTACTGAATGCATAGTGCTTCCTCCCCAGCGGGAAGACAAAATCATAAGTAGAATCACCGTAAGTTAGGAGCAGTCTGAATATTGAGTCTTACAACAACCCTGTGAGAGAGATATTACTTTTAACCACTCCCAAATTAAAGATGAGGAAACTGAAGCACAGAGCAGTTAAGGCATTTGTTCAAAGTGAGACAGCTGCTGCACAGCAGAGCTGGGATGCTAACCCAGTCCCAGTGGCTCTAGAGAATGGGCTAGCCAGGGTGGCACTGTCCAGCAGACATTCTGTGATGATGAAGGTGTTTTCTGTACTGTCCAATATGGTAGCCACTGAAATGTGGCTCGTGCAACTGAAGAACTGAATTTTAAATTTTAATATAAATAGCCACATGTAGCCAGTGGTTATTATACGAGACAGCATAGCTGTGGAGTCTGTACTTAATAATTTTAGAATCAACATCAGAAAGGTAGTGGTATCATTTAAGAAGAGGACACTGGGTATCAGGGAAGCTGGGGAATTTCTCCAAGCCTATGAAGCTAGAACTGGAAAAACCAGGATGCCAGAGTCCAATGCCACATGCTCTGGTCACCGGCAGTGTCCACCTTCCCCCTGCAGTCCACTCTTGGCTCTTCATCTCTTTCCATATAGCATCTGAAAGCATATCTTTCCTCCTTCATCCTTATCCAACAGCCTCTTTTTCCCTTCCTCTATTATTAACGTAGTAACAGTAGAACAGCACGTGGTGACAGAACATCATACCACATGTGTGGGGGAGGTGAGTGACCCTGTAGAGTTTAACTGGCCAAACTGAAACAGTTTGACTTGGTATTAAGTGGGGTACTCATTCTTAACATCCTTAAAAGCTTATCTCAAACCATTCTTTTGCTATCTCTTTCTTCTTGATTATTCTTTCACCTACCTTACTCCAATTCTTCCATCATTGGTAACAAAATATATGTTCTTACTATATAAACAAAAGTGCTTTTGGCTAAAAGTCCTTAAGTTATATCCACCTGAAACTTTGCTATTTAATTTGAAGATCCCTCTTCTCTGTCAAAAAACTTTCGTTCAATTAGATTCATGTTAGCTAATATTATCATTAAAGAAAAAAACATACAATCATTTATGGTTTGGGCAACTGTCACTTTTTCCTAAGCACAGTTTTAAATGAACCAACTTTATATTAACTCCTAATAAGCCAAGCACAGTGTCTTGTACCCAGTTGCCTCCCAAGGACTGTTAACATTTAATTGTGTTGCCTTCCTCTGTTTTCCATTAGTGACTTAGGACTCACCTGAGTAGGAAACCTTACTTTAACCACTGAGCATGGACAGAGAAAACAGAACTCTGTTCAACCATGAAAAACCAAATTCAAATGCTGGTACAGCTAGGCTTAAAGCACCCAGGCAATCCTTTTTGGCATTAGAAGAGAAGAAATTCTGTTACTTTGTCAGAGAGCAGGCTGCCCATCTAATTACAAACTGTGATCACTGTCCTAACTGGACATGAAGCCTCACTCAGCTCCCAGACAAAAGCAGGCAGAATCTAACGTTACCTGATGGGAAAGAGCACACCAGTATTTCCAGTGACCTGGAAAGTAGGAGTCTGTTGGAAAGCACCTTGAGAAATGACTGCGGAGAACTCTTTTTATAGGACAGTGAAATATGGGGAGAAGGGGCATTTGTGTTTGAATCTCCTCGATGTCTCTAATTCCCCTGTAACATAGCCTGGACTTGGTGGGTCTCAGATGGTGATTGACCTATGTCAGTACAGCCAACCTGCTGGTACTTAAAAAATACAGAACTTTGATATAAATTAGTGTCCCCATTTCTATTGACTCATTTAAAGGGAACAAGTTCATATGGTGGTGTGAACAGAGAAGGAGAAAGGTATAAGAAGGCATTTTATAATTTCTCAAGATATAAAACCTAGCATTGTACTTTTAAGCAGAAGTTCTTTCTGCTCCCAAACAACAGACCTCCAAGCCACCTTCTGGAGCAATCCTGATGCCAAACCTACAAAGCAATCCAAGGGTAGGCCCCTTACACTGATGGACGGTTTGCTTTAGAAGACTATTTGGATCAGTCTCTCACTCCTCCAATTATTTTTTTCTCACTACAGGCTGGACTTGAATTGGTACTGTTGGTGAGAGCTGTAGCACCATGAACAATATCACATGCGGCTGATGGAGAGATCTCCTTGGTTTGTCAAGTCAGCTCACAGGGGTTGGCAACCCTGGTACATATTAGAAGCACTTGGGGAGATTTAAAAAATAATAATGTCCAGCCAAACTCCCTAGAGATTTATATTTAATTGGCCTGAGTGGGAACCTGGCATCAATGATATCAGAAGGCTCCCTGGGTAATTCCAACATCTAGCCAGGGCTGAGTCTACCTGGAGGAAGACGTAAGATTGTCAGAACCATGTTCCCCTCCTCCTCCTCTTCCTCCTCTTCCTCCTCCTCCTCACTGTCTCCTGCAGACTCTATGAGCCAGATGGAATGTGTTCAACTTTCTGAAGTGAAGGGTTTCATTTTCTTTTATGAACATGAAAATGTTTTCCATCTCCCATAAGCAAAACAATATATACCAATTGTAAATACAGTTGACATTTGAACAATGGGGGTGCGGTCAGGGGCCCAGACCCCTATGCAGTCAAAGGTCTGAGTATAACTTTTGACTTTCCCCAAACGGAACTCTTTCAGCAATAGCCTGCTGTTGACTGGAAGCCTTACTGATAACATCAACAGTCGATGAACACATATTTTGAATGTTATGTGTTATACACTGTATTCTTACAATAAAATAAGCTGGAGAAAAGAAAATGTAAAGAAAATCGAAATAGAAAATATATCTACTATTCATTAAGTGGAAGTGGATCATCATAAAGCTTCATCCTCATCATCTTCACACTGAGTAGGCTGAGGAGGAGGAGGAAGAGGAGGGGTTGGTCTTGCTGTCTCAGGGCTGGCAGAGGTGGAAGAGATGGAAGGGGAAGCAGGAGAGGCAGCAACCTCGGTGTAACTTTTACTGAAAAAAATCCATGTAGAAGTGGACCTGCAACAGCTCAAACCTATGTTGTTCATGCATCAATTATAATTCAGATAATTTGGAGAGTTCTAAAAAAGAAAGTCAAAACCACTCATAACATTCCAGTAGAAATAAGAACTGTTAATATGTATGACTTTTCTAGAACGTTTTCTAGAAATACACATATCATAAAATTGAGATATTACTTCATAACTTGTTTTCACCTGATATATCAGACATATCAGATGTCCAGGACCGGATGTGTCTCTGCATTGTCTTAAAGAGCCGCAGGACTGCCATTCTGTGTACAATGGTTTAATCTCCTTTTAATGGAAACTGAAGTGATTCTCATTATTTTGCTCTTATAAGCAACACTGCAGTGGACATACATTTCACAGGCATCTGTATAATTCCTTAGGCTAAGTTCCTTGCAGGGAGTTACCAAGCTGATGGACGTGCATCTTTCATGTTCTAGTGCCCTTTGCCAGAGTGCCCTCTGAAAGATTGTGCCCTTTGACCTTCTCTTCAATGTAATGCGCCTGTGCCCATTTCCCTAATGAAGAAGGATTAATTTTTCATCAATCTCAGCAATCCTTGAATTTGGCAGCTCCCACAAAATAAAAATTTACATTTGCATAACTCAATTCAAGGTGTATTTACCAAGTGCCTAATATGTGCTGAGTGCTAAGGATAGCAGGACATATAGGCTCTTCCTCTAAGGAGCTTTTCATTCCCTTAGTCAGTGCTTGTGAGTATTTTAGTGTGCATAGAAAATGACCTGAAGTGGAGCCTGTGTCTCAAATAAATAAATTAATTAAAAAATATATATCTAGACATCTTGTTAAAATGCAGTTTCTGTCTCCATAGGTCTAGGATGGGGCCTGAGCGTCTACCAAGAAGCTTCCAGAAGGTCCCTATGCCTGTGCAGTTGGCCTGCACCAAGCAGCCGGGCTCCCCGCCTCTGGGCCTTCCTAGCAGCTGTTCCCTCTTCCCCTCTCTTTGTCCGGCTCAGTTGTTCCCGTGCGTGGCTGCACATGGGAATCACCTGGGAAACGTAACGAGCCAACAGCACAGACGCAGATCCTTGGGCTGTTTCCCGGACCTTCTGAATCCACATCTCTGGGAGTGCGATTCAAAATCAGTATTTTAAAGAAAATCATAAGACCAGATTTTTGCAATTACTGTTTAGGCTGCTCCTTCTAACTCTGCTCTACTGTTCACTCTGAACATCACTTCTGACCTGTGAATGAGTTTAGATTCTATCCCACCACTATAAACTTTTATAGCACCCTGCACTTTTCCTTTGGAGCACTTTATGTAATAAATTAATTAATTGTGTCATTATTCATTAAAGTCTGTGTCTCTTTTAGTGTCTGAGTTCCGTGAAGGCAGAACTATGTCTGTCTTGGGCATTGCAGTGTCCCTGGTGCCAAGCCAGCGCCTGCTGGCAAGTCGGTGGCCCTCAGGACACAGGAACAGATGAATCAGTAGACACATAAAGCACTTTATAAATATCTTCACTTTCCACTATAATAAGTCTGTAAGGCAAGAAGTACAGGCACTAATATCCTCATCTTACAGATGAAAAAAGAGGGCTTTTGAGAGAGAAAGTAACTGATTCAATAATAACATGGGGAGAATCCAGACTTGGACACTGGCCTTCTGAAGGGCAGCCTGGTCCCTCTCCGCAACCCCAGGCTGCTCCTCTGTAGCCTTATACTCAGCCCAAGCGGAGGAAATTTGTTCAAATGTCCCCAGTGTGACACTTGTTATGATCTCAGAAATTAAAAACGGTAACAGTTATCCCTCCCTGATGTCCTGGGGAGAGCCACTTAGCTTGAATAGTGACAGGAAGATTGCATCCTTTGAGAATAAACAATAGTTCCTCTGGTCACCTCCGTGTTTTGCTTTTTCTAACATGAGCAGGGGAGAACATGTACCTAGATCAGTCAGCTAAAAATTACCTCCCAAACCCATGGGGGCGTGGGGAGTCTGAATGACAGCAAGGATGGAAAGCAATTTAAAGTCTTTACAAGGAAATCTTTATATTATTAATTCTAGGGGCAGAGGCCTGATGGGTGAAGGCTTTAGTGTAGGGAAATGCGAAAGCTGGGGCTGCCGTGGTCTTACCCCTCTGCAATTTCATGTGCAGAGAGGAAAAGAGGAAGACCTTGTGCTATAATTAAATGATGGCTGTGACTGGACACGTGTGTGTAATGAAGGGTTGATCTGAAAATAGGTCAACGGTCCTCAATTCTATCAGCCTTAATGCTACCTTTTTTATAGCATACATTGCATGACAAATGTGATGGGGCATTACACCCATTCCTATCTTGAAATGAAATTCATAGATAATATAATCAACTCACACACATTATTCAAGAAAAATCAATATAGTGCACTCACTATAATATGAAGAAGAACTAGAAGGCAATTAATTTGTAATAAAAAATGCTCTTCAGGCTGTAAATGCTCAAGAACATTACAATTAAGTACTCAAACTTGCATCTATGCATAGAATCACCGTGATCTCAATAGCCACAAATGATAAATTGTGGGTGTTGGTGATTCAAATACTATGGCAAGGGCTTATGATGAAGTGGTTTTCTGAAATGATGAACAACTCTTGTACACTTCCAAACTAAACCTAATACTATCTTTCTTTGATTTGTATGATGTCTTTCTCAAAAATTCAGCATACATAAATTTTAAAAATTGAGGTATAATCCACCTACTTTTAAGTGTATAATTTTGTGTTTTTTAGTACAATGTATTCACAAAGTTGTGCAACCATTGCAATGATCTAATTTCAGAACATTTTTACCACTCCCAAAAGAAACCCACACCCATGAACAGTTACTCCCCATTGCTCGTTCCCCCAGGCCTGGCACCCATCAATCTACCTTCTCTCTTTATGGATTTGCCTATTTTAGACATTTCATATAAATGCAATAATGCAATATGTGGCCTTTCATAAGTGGCTTCTTTCACTTATCATGATGTTGTCAAAGTTCATCATGTATCAGAACTTCATTTCTCTTTTATGGCTGAATAATGTTCCATTGTATGGATATATCATATTTTGTTCATCCATTCATGGTATCAATTGATACCATTTGGGTTGTTTCCACTTTTTGGATGTTACGAATAACGTTGCCATGAGCGTTTGTGCACAGATTTTTGTGTGGGGGTATATTTTCGAGTCTCTTGGATATGTGCTAGGAGTGGAATCTCTGGGTCATGTGGCAACTCTATGTTTAACATTTTGAGGAACTGCCAAACTGTGTTCCAAGGCAGCAGCACCATTTTACATTTTCACCAGCAATGTATAAAGGTTTCGATTTCTTTACATTTTCCTCAACACTTATTATTGTCCATCTTTTTTTTTTTTAAATTAAAACCATCCTAGTGTGTATGAAGTTGTACCTCATTGTGGTTTTGCTTCTCATTTCCCTAATGACTTGAGCATCTTTTCATGTGCTTCTGGGCCATCTGTATATGTCCTTCGGAGAAATGTCTATTCAAATCCTTTGCCCATTTTAAAAATGATTTATTTATTTTTTCATTGTTGAGTCATAAGAGTTCTCTATATATTCTGGATACAAATCCTTCACAGATGCATGATTTGAAAATATTTTCTCCCATTCTGTGGTTTGTCTTTTCACTTTCTTAATGGTTTCATTTGTAAGACCAAAGGTTTTTGGTTTCAAAGTAGTCTAATTTATCTATTTTTTTCTTTTATTGCTTATACTTTTGGCGTCATATCTAAGAAACTTATTGCCTAATCCAAGGTCACATAGATTTATGTCTATGTTTTCTGTAAGAGTTTTATAGTTTTAGCTCTTACATTTAGGTCTTTGATCCATTTTGAGTTAAATTTTGTGCAAGGTCTGCGTTAAGAGTCCAACTTCACTTCTTTGCATGGGGAGTATCCAGCAGTCCCAGCACCACTTGTCGAAAAGACTATTCTTTCCCCCATTGAGTTGTCTTGACCCCATTGTCAAAATCAATTGCCTATAAATGTAAGTGTGTATTTCTGGACTCAATTCTATTCCATTAACCTACATATTTAATATCAATCTTTACAGCATATAAAGAAATTTATCACAGTGCTTTATGTTTACATGTAAAATGGAATTATATTCTGGGCTTAGACAGTTATGAACAGGTTTTCTACCGCACGATTGTCTGGTCGGGTATTTGGAAGCCACATGGGAGGCAGGGCGGTTCTTCCTCCTGTGTGACAATGCTGCCCAATGCAGTATATCTAACATTAACAGCCCCCAACAACTAAATGCCAGTGTGTCCCCCAACCATTCTGGCAATCAAAGTGCCTCATAAATTTCTAGAACATCCCTCAGCCAGCAATACCTCCCCCATCGAGAGCCACTTCTTTGGTTACCTTCTGCACCTTCAGCCTATTTCCTTCGTGGCCTTTTCTAGCCCATCTCCCCCATGGCGAAAATATGAATCTTTCCAGCTTACTCCTTGCTTGGAAGCTTTCAATGGCTCTTTATGCCTTGTGACATGAAGTTCAAACTTTTCAACATGTCTCATCAGCTTGATCACCTTCCAAATCCTTGTCCTGCATGCCACCTGGCCTGTGGAACTTGCATGGAGACTACCAACGTCTACACACACTGTCCCTCTCCTGAGTACACCTGCAGGTCTTTGAGAATTACATTCACCCTTTGGAACTAGCTCCATCAGCTGCTCTGGAAGGCTTGTTCTTCCCTCAAGTTGTTGTGGCCTTGCCTTTCCATTCTGGCATTTATTACTCTGAAATATAAGAGCTAGATTTTCTCTCTGCCACTGGCCATAAGTGCCCTGCTTTGTTCACCTTAGCTTCCGTGGCTCTACTTTAGTCCCAAGCACACTGCCTAGCATATTATTGGCATCAGTAAATTTTGGCTGAAGAAATGATCCTTAGTATTGCCATATGTTCTTACCTCTTAGGAAACTAACTTCTCTAGTTCTCCGGAGACATTGATTAACCAAGCAGCTCATAAAGATTTATTGCCATTTGTTTATATAATCCATCTGCCTTTATTTGAGATGATAGGCAGTCTGTATGTGTAATTCCAGGAAGTAAAGGAAGGAAGCTCCCAGTTCAAAACATCAACAACATCATCAACACCACCACCACAACGGAAAGTCTTCCAATTAGTAGGAATTCTCTAATGGGGCCAAGCTTTTTTGTTCCATAGGGAAAGAGGCAGTTTAAAACTCAAATACCCCATGTGAGATGTTCAAGGACAGTGGAAAGGTTAGGTCAAAGATGAGCAGAGGCTATGGAAAGGTGAGGAAGCCCTAGGATCTAAAAGGAGCCATAGTGCAGAGGCATTTGAAATGAGAATTGGTGGGGGATTAGGGCTGTCTGAGTAGCAGCCGCTGCGTTTAAGTGACTTGCTTGCAAACATTGGCACTGGAGTCAACCATGGACATCAATCCTCTCATTGCAGCCCTGGTGCACCAGCCACTGTTAAAAAAATTTCAAAAAATTTTTGACATTTTTAAATTACTTTTCCTTTCCTTCCAAAATTAGTAAACATTAGTTAGAAAAATCTTGGGAAATATGGCCAAATAAAAAGAAGCAATATGTATCACTCTGAATTCCATTGCCTACAGATGGCACTGTGAATATTTTGGTGTACATGCTTTCAGTAACTTTTGTTTCCCTCCAGTATTTTTAACCCCTCTTTGGTGTGACTCTGATAGTCAGTTGTTAAGGCAAACTGCAAATTCAGAGCTAAAAAAGAAAAGAAAAAGGCAAGAGCAAGAAAGGAAACAAGAAATGTTGAGGAGTTTGCCAGCTCTTCTCCTCTGTCCAGGGCTGTGTTGGCACAGCTGGGAGAGTATTGATTCTATTACATCTTCCACTGCACAGCCATGACGTCCATAATGCAATTCAGAATGGCCAGAATCAAATTAACCATGAGTCAGATGGCAGCTCCTGGCTTGTTAAGCTAAGGAGAAACTTTTTTTTGGTAGGGGGTTCATTAATTCAGCATTTTCTTTCCTATGTCTGTGTTTCATTTATTCAGTACGAAGTCCAAGGGGCCACGTTGCAATTGCACTGTAACTAATGTGCAGCATTTCCTTCTCCTGCCAGGGTGGCCTCTCCTTCATCTCCACAAACAGCCGGCACCCGGCCTCGGCAACATTCCTGACACATCTCCCTTCTCTCTTCCCACAGCACCCACCTGCCTCAGTCTCCATGAGCCATCAGCTGCCCTGACCCCTGCAGTCGCAGCCTGATCTGCTTCAGTCCCTTTCTTCTAGTCTCTGCCCCAGGACAGATGAGCCTCCTAAAGCTACTACCTCTTTGTTTAGGAGCCTTCAACAATCCCCTGATGCAAAGAGGGTGGAGTTCATGCCCTTAGAAGGTTATTTGCCACCCTCCACCTTTCCTTACATATATTCACTTACTTGAAGATGGCTCCAGTGGAAAGTAATCTCTGAAGGGGTTGCCAAGCACTTTGAAAAAGGTCTTGCTTATTTAGCTAACAAGAAAGTTATACACTCTCATTGTAGACAACTTGGAAAATATAAGGAGTATAAAGAAGAAAATGATAATCACTCATATCCTACTGTTTAGAATTGGCTACTGCTAACATTTTGGAACAAAAAGATCCAAAATTATGATAAAACTGTGCCTACAATATTGTATTCTGCTATTTTCACTATTACATTATGCTACTACACTATTACATTATGCTATTACACTATAGACATTTGTTCGGATTATTAAACTATTCTTACAAAATATGATTTGAGTTGTTCAATGTTTCATTATATACAGTCATGAGTCACTTAACAGTGGGGATATGTTCTGAGAAATGCATCGTTAGGTGGTTTTGTCATAGTGGTAACAACATAGAGTGTACTTAGCAAACCTAGATGGTATAGCCTGCTGCACATCCAGGCTCTATGGTATAGCTTATTGCTTCTTGGCTAAAAACCTGTACAGCATGTTGCTGAACTGAATATTGTAGGCAATTGTAACACAACGGTAAGTTTTTGTGTATATCCCAACATACCTACTCATAGAAAAGCCCTAGTTAAAATATGGTATAATCACATGGGACCTCTGTTTTATATGCATCCATCGTTGACCCAAGTGTTGTTACATGGCAAATGACTATAGTTGTGACATAATTGACATAATCAATCATCTTGGTATTGTTAGACATTTAGGTTTCTGTCAAATTTTTACCATTATAAATAATGCTACAATAAACCTACTTGTATATAGATCTTTGACCATAATTTTGATGTTTGCTTAGAAGAAATTCCTAGAAGATGGTGCCTTACAATTCTGCCCATTACTTTAATGCTTGGCATACTTATTTTATCTCACCTGCTAAATGTACAAACTGGCACAAAGTTTTGCCCATAGTGGGTGCACTACAAACAAATGTTGGTTGAACTAAAAAACACTTTACCTCCCTGGGCCTCAGTTTCTTCATTTGTAAAATGAAGGTATTGAACTATATTTATTGCCTTTTAGCACTGAGATGCTATGGTTTTTGTATTTTAAGACCTTAGCTAATATGTATCTAAGATATGATATTCACAAATAGTTGTGATCACAGCCCATTTCTTACATGGGTAACTAATTTTCTATGGGGCTTAGGACAGCCTGCAACCTATACAGCTGTCCAGAGGCAACATGGCAAGGTAGGAAGTCTATGGGGTTTTCATTCCTTTAGCCTTGGCCTCAATTTCCTCTGTGCAAATTTGGGCACGTACATTACCCTTCCTGAATTTCAGATCTTCTTCTGTAAACAGTATTAGTCATGTCTACTTCTCAAGGTTGGTGGGAGGACTAAATGAGATAATGTATGTAGGGCTCCTTGTAATAGTAGGGTTTTACTTGTTACAGCTATTAGTGTAAGGCACAATTCAGTAAATCACTTAGGCATCATGCACTCTAGATGACCACAAAAAAGTTGGATATACTGGGGTTACTCTTTGAGGAGGGCATTAATACTCTTTTTCAACCTCAGCAGAGTGAATATTGAGTCACTGTAAAAGCCTATTTTCTGCATGTGTATTTTAATAGCAGAACCTAGACACAGGGCCTATTTAGGCCTTCCCCAGAAAATCTAGAGGAACAAGGTATTGACTTTTCCCTCCCATAGACAGACATAGATGCACTGAAGGAAGCAAATTAATTTGTTTTCCAGGTGAATTATTTTAAGATCCATAATTAATCCTCACTGAAATATAGCCCACTAGGATCTTCCCTGCCCCCATCACAACCTGTGTAACAAAACTAATAAATGAATAAATAGAAGCCTCATTTAAAAAATAGTGGTCTTGGGCAGGTTACTGCATTTCCTTAAGATTTCATTTTCTTGCGTGTAAATTGAGAGTAATAAGAGCACTTACCTTACAGGATTGTTGTGAGCAATTATATGAAATAATGTATGTGAAATTCTTAGCATAGTCTAGACACATTGGAAGTGCTAAAAAACGAATGCAAACAAAACCCCAAACCAACCTTTTTATTATTTACAATATCATGGCTTCAGGTAAGAAAGTTTTCAATCAGCCTTCATTTGTAATTGTCCCTAAGTCATGTATTTCCATACTTGTCCTGAGAACAGTGCAACTGGAGTTGTCCAGCTTTGTTACCTAGAGAGGTTCAATCCCTCTCATCAGACTCCTAATAAATGCTGATTCCGTGTCAGGTGCTGGTGTGGGTTCTGGGGCAGGAGGTGAAAGGGACGTGGCTCCTGCCCTCAGGGATCCCATATTCAGTTGCTTATGGCCAGCATAGCGAAAATGTCACTGAATTGGGAGATGCGGATAGTAAGTAGGTAGTATGATCTGGTGCATAAGAGTAGAGAGACATAGCATCCACCTACCTCCATTCAAATCCCAGCTCCGTCACTGACCAGCTGTGTGACCTCACTACTTGAGCTTGCCACATCTCAGTTTGATTTTTTTCTTTTGTAAAATGGGAATAGTAATAGTATCTTCCCCCATAGTATTATTATAAGGATTAAATGAGATGCCCCTTGGAATGTGCTTAGAAAATTGGAGCATGTAACAAGCAGTAGTAAATATTGTTTATTATTATTATTGAGAGGCAAGGACCCTGAATTTCAGTTCTGCTTCCCACTGAATGGTTTTGATCTTGGGCAAGACGCATGCCTCCAAAACAAAAGGCAAGGAAGTGAGTTACTGTATTGGCTGGGCTGATCGGTCCTGACTAGCAAGGCGGAAACTGGGTTATACTACACACTGAGGGCAAGAAGGAGTCTGTCTGGAATACAGATACGGTCCCTAGGGCGTCTCAGTACTCCCATGTCCTGTGGTTAAAGTCAATGGGAATCTGCAACCATCAGGTCAGGAAGGACTGCTCTGAACCTTAGCGTTCTCAGTTGGGAAAATAAAAGGGTGGGTGGAAGGAAGGGGTTAACTACTTAAACTCCCTTTCAGATTTATAATTCTCAGGTTCTAAATCCCCATCCTATTTCTAACTTGCTGTGTTTTGAACACCACGATATCTGGGCAAATAGCCAGTTTTATTTTCAGATCACCAAGATGTGAGTAGCTCAGTAATAAGACCATGTGGCTGAAATTCAAATAGAAAACACACCCAATTCATATGAAAAATGTCAAACGACAGAGTTAAACATGATGTTTTTCCTACAATGTCATTCTGAATGGAGAATTACAAAGTTGGATTTCAATAACTGGGCTTTTTCACTGGCTATAAATATAAGGTTATAGTATAAAAATGGCTTGTTTAAGCTTCTCCTTACACCTAAGCAGAAGGGGTGGTAATTCTTTCCTGTTATAATAGTGCTTAGTCCTGGTATAAACAGTTCTTGTGTGTGGGTCTGCTCCAGTGAAGGATGTGAGCTGTTGATTTTCATGCTCATGCTAGTAGGAGTCCACCTTCTTGGACTTGCTTGGAGCTTGCTTCCTAAAACTGACAATGACAGTGATTTCCAAACTTGTATGCCACACATTACTAATTAATATGTTCGTATAATTTGCCAATACTAATACTGATAGAGGACCTATTTAAACAGCTCGTTAGTGGTTTCAAAGGGTTGTTTCAACTTTTAGATGATTTGTTCAGGGGAAAAACATAAAATCTTTCAGAGAGGTAGACTGTTATTAAGTTAAAACTGACTTTGAAAGTGATTGTCTTCTGAGTATCAGAAAAGATGTATTTCTCTCAACCACTAGGACTAACTGATTTCAGAAATATGTTATTACCTCTTTTCCTTAAAAAGTGTTACTATAAAAATAATAGTTGATAATTATTATTATAGAAAATTTATTAAGTGAGAAAAAGACCTATAACCTATCACTTTAACACATCTGCCATTACACCAGTTTTAAATTATTTTGATGTAAGAGATACAGCATTCACAGAGCAATTTTTTGTTCATTTTTTTCCCTTATGGCAAGTTTATTTTCATAACTGAACACTCATTAGTTTGCATTATTTGAGAAAGCAATATTGATTAATCCATGTTCTAATTAAATGCCATAGATTTAAAAAAATTACAAATTCTGATACTTGGATTAAAAAATAAACGAATAGATTCAACTGACAGATAGATTCTCTCTCCCTCAGTTTCTCTTGAATTTGGGAGGCTTCACCACAGTTGGCTGCAGTGGAACTCTGGACTCACACAACGTGTCCATACACTTGCAGCCCACTGGCATCTCAGAGGTGGGAAGGTCCGGCTCTGTCTGAGCCACCTCTCTGGCCTGGCTGAGTCACCTCCAGGGAAGTGATTTCTTCTGGTTTTAAAACATGGAAGTTGTTTTTACCAAATGCTTTTGGAAGGACATAGCAGTATTAAATAAAGGAAATCCCCATAGCTCTCTTTTTTGTTGTTGTTAAAATTTTTCTCATCAGTAATTTCATAAGAAATGAATGACTTAAGGCATTATCCCAACTAAATTCCCATTTGAAACAAAATTTACATGTGCTATCAGGGGTGAAGAGAAATAGCACAGGAGGTCTACATTTGCCCAAGGAATTTTACAATCTTTAATTCAAGGTTCTGAATTGAAGATCGTAACACCTTCAATCAGAAAGAAAAATTCCTTTTTAAGTTTGGGATTCTGTCAACAGAATTATAAGGGCATTAGTTTAAATCTCCTTGACACCATAATAAACTGAACTTGAAAAGGGGAGGATGGAAGAAAGAAAGAAAAGCCACAGACCTAGAGAATAATATTCAATGCTTAAAACTAACAGAGGAGTAGTACAAATAATATGTATTTTAAAATTCCTACGGATATATAAAGAAAAAAACAGACAACACAGTAGGAAGTGGGCAACAGTTAGGAATAAGCAGTTCACAGAAAGGGAAATCCACTCAATCAAAATAACACATGAAAGGACCTGCTTGTGAAGAAACACACGAAAAGACTTCATGAATAATCAGAGAAATACAAATTAAACCCATCTGAAGCTATTTCAAACCACGATTTAAGCAACAGTTTTAAAGTTTGATAACACTAGGTGTTGAGGAGGATGTGCAGAAACAACAGGCATTGCCTCTCTGTAGATCCCCTCATAGTTTGTACAAAACGGACCAATGTTTTGGTTCATGGGAAACAATAAAAAGAGCAAAAGGTGGCTTAGCATTTGCAACTTTTCTCCCTAAAAGAAGAAAGTCCTGAGCATAGTCAGTATTTCTCATTTCCAATGAAAAATTATGTTCAATTAATTTTGACTTATTTTAATTCAGCCTATAAATTGAATTGTTTCACTCACATATATACCCACTTGCACTATGCGTCTGGAACTTACAACAATACATAGCAGGAGAAACATCCCCTGCCGCCCCCCCCCCCCCCACACATTAGTAGCAGTTCCCGGGTCTTAAAATCCTTTCCTCCCCTCACCCTCATCTGCAGGAACATGTCCTATTTCTTTCCTCTGACTCTTTCACCTCCTCATTCTCTGGGCATTAGTTGGTCCTCATACTACTTCTGATAATGCCTCTTGTGGCCCAAAGTCCCTTCACAGTCTAGGCCCCACAGCGGTCAGCTCCCTGAGGACACCACTCATGTTTCAGCCTTTTTCAGGGTTAATATAGAACCTAGCAGGCTTCTCACAACAAATATGAATATTTGTTAATTGATCCACAAATTCCCCAGTCTGGGCAATTGCTGTGTGTGTATCTTCATACAAAATATATAAGCTATTTTCCACTTAAACTGATTTAGTTAGTGGTGCTTCAAACCTCAGTTCCTATTTGGGCCTTATGGAGAGAGCACTGGACGAGGAGTCAGAAGTGCAGTGTTTTAGATCAACTGTTGTAGAAAAATTGTGTGTCTTTAGATATGTCATTGTATCTTTCAGAACCTCAGTTTCTTTGTCTACAAAATGAGGCTTAGTATATCTGCTCTGCTTACCCCACGGCTTGTGACAAGGATTAAATGAAAAATATCATATGGAAAAGTGGCAAAAACATTAAAAGGCTCTTCACGGGGAATTGTTGATAATGTGTTGTTGTTTATGGATCAGGACATGGTAAAGCACAGAAGCAGTAACGAGATTTCCCAGTGCTTATCCTGGCATTGTTTGGTTTTGGCCTTGCTACAGGGAATATTGTTTTCACCTGTCAAACTCCCTTTACTGATTAACATGCTGACCAGAGGAGCCCCATTGATATTCTAGATGGCTTAGGTGACTCACAGAATTACATCAAGTGTCAGCCTCCCTTCTATCAACATCCTTCCATTAAAAAAAGGCCAATACAATATTTGCTACAGGACGACTTTCTCAGCACGAATGTGTTCTCTCGCATCTGGCCTCCACCTCCCTCCCTCTCTCACCAGTGTGCACCCACCTCTGTATAGATTCATGCTCATGGGCCTCCTGCTGTACAAAAGATGCACTCACATCAATTCAGCAAACACTGGTCCTAAAGGTTGTGTGTAAAGCAAACTTTTGCAAACAGAATTTCAAGTTGAACAATACATGCTCCTCTTTGGTTTTGATCTGCATTGGGTTAGCATCGATTCCCAGCACATTAGATTTAGCATCTATCTCTCCATCACATTCAGTCTTTGCTGGACTATAAACACTCTATTAGAAGGAATCCTGGTGATTCTTTTTATTAAATGAAGAATCCTTGCCAGTAAATAACTCCAGCACTATCTACTGTTAACAGGTTCTCATGATGGGTTTTCATGTAAGAGCTATGTGTGGGTGTGCAATATTTATCTTTTCTCCCCATTTCACTTCTGAGTCATCACCCCTTTTAAATACACGGGAGCTCGTATCCTCTCTCCAGTGTCGTCAGAGAGTCCCGTGGAGTGGTGGGGGAATAAACAGCAGTGTGTGTTACCTACGCCAGCCCTGACCAGTGGGTAATTGCAGTCATATAAATTATAGACTCTCTCTGGAGAATAGAATTATTTTCTGAGTCATTTCCACAGCCTCTGGAGTGGCACTTCCTGTTATCAGAGATCTGTTGTGCTGCGGTTAGATTTTAGCTGCTGGCCCTCTGGAGGAGACATGCAGGGACTCGAAAGGACACTCCCAGGTGCTGAAACTAGAAGAAATAATTGTATCTGACACTTTCATTTCATATAAAAGGAAACTGAAACCCAAAAGATGTGCCCAGGGACACATTGCTAGTTAAAGGCAGTAGTCCCAGGACACAGGGGTCTCCCTCCAGTTCACTGATTTTGGTTTAATTTTACGAAGTTTAAGTTTTAGCAGTTTACCCTTTTGCAGAGGCAACATGGCCTTCTACAAAGCCTGTAGTCTCTGCAGTCAGACAGGTCTGTGTTAGAGTCCTTGTCCTACCTGTGACAAGTTTATAGTCTTTCTGAACCATGGTTTCTTCATCTAAAAAATGAGGATTAATAATATCTACCTTGTAGGATTGTTGTCCTAATTTGTGTTAATGGATATGAAATGCCTAGTACATACTAGATTGAAGCTCAGATAGTGTTATCATTACTCTAGGTGTTGGGGGTGGACCAACTGCTACCTCTAATTTTAATGTAACTTACACTATCAGTGGCACTTCTTTGGAAACTAAGTTCTTCCCCATCTTTCCAGCTTTGTAGATTCCGGCTCTCCGTAGACCTATCTTGGGAATTGAGTGGGGTTTTTTTGTTTTTTATTTTTTGTTTTAGGATTTCTAGCAATTCAGTAATCTTGTTCTTGCTGAAGAATCCTGAATTGTTAAGAGGAAATCTCTAGCCTCCTTATGTTCTGAAGACCAGGAGAAATAGGTTCTTTGTCCTTCACTTAATATTTCAAGGTCAACTTCAGTTGTTTCAAAAGAAAGAGAACCAGGTTGGCATAGGAGGTGAGACACATAAGCAGTGAGTAGGAGTCCCTGGGCTAGGAGTGGAGGTGGAGGAGGGTAGCAAGGTGAAGGAGACCCCGTCTGAGCTCAGCTGCAGGGAGGTGATGGTTCTCAAAGGCAATAGGAGCTAAGGGGCCTAAAAGATAAGGGACTAATCAGGGTCTGGTCCTCTCCTTGGGAGTAAGGCAGCCATGGCCCTGCTGACATGCTGGATTTGAGCAGGCCAAGGTTAAATAGAAGCAGTTGCAGATAGAAGGCTGGAGCTGTGTGTGTTCATGTGCATGTGTCCATGGTGGTTATTTTAAAGGTAAGCTGGAGCAAGATTTGTGCAAATTGACTCCCTCTTTAATAGTTATCCTAGGAAAAGGGAGTGACAGCAGGCACCTTGGTTGGCCTGTAGGCAGTGAGGAGGAGAGTTGTCTAGAACACCTGGAAGCCTGCAGCTTGGTGGAGAAAGGAGAAAAAATAAGTCAGAAGGGAGACTGAGTTCAACTTCTTCTGCTTGCTGGCACAGGGTTGAGGGTCACCAGCAGAGCTGGGTGGGAAAGAGCTGTCTGGGCCTTGGCTCCTCCTTGTCCTGTGGATAAGCTGATGACCTCAGCTTCTTGTCCTATTGAAGCACCCCTTCCCTGCTGTCACTAGAAAATGAAGAAAAAAATGGAAGAGGGGAAAAATACTGCATCAGAAATGTAACGGCAAAAAGCCAAGAAATGGAGGGTAGAAAAATAAAGTGAGGAAAGCAAGCCCTTAGGAGCTTTGGCATTTTGTTGAGTGGGCCATCCTGGAATTGGATTGAATTGAATGTGATCCATGCAATCCATCTTTAAATTATTAATATGCTGCTGATATTATAAATTTTCAAGTTGGAAAGAACCATGGCAATCATCTATGGTTGCCTTTCTGTCCTACAGAAGAGGAATCTCAGGCCCAGAGAAGCAAAGGGACCTATGTGAGTTGAGACTCACATAGCAGGAGGAGGGCTGAACTGAAACCACCACCCAGCTCCACCTCTCTGGGTGCTTCCTTGCAGTGTTTTAGTTCTAGGCATGCAAACCTTATCTGTTTTTTCTCTGTCTCTGTACCTCTGCTCATTTCTGCCAATCCTTTACAACAAGTAGAGTGGCTCCTGCCAGCTGAGAGAAAACAGGGGCAACTGAAGTCAGGTGTGAAGCCAAAGAGAGAAGTGGTGATCTCTCTCCTCGGTCTTTGGAGTTGTGCTCTTTTCAAACAAGACTTGGATGACATGGTTCAATACTACAACACCAGCCAACAAATAGCAACAATAGCTCCTGATTCTACAGCTATGAAATGTTCGTTTTCTTGCACAATTTTCACAGTTTAATCTCCTGACTTGACTTTCTATTTGCAGTTTCTCTCTCTCTCTCTCACTGCTCCCTCCCTCTCCTCCTCCCTCATCCATCCCACTCACCATTGTCAGGACCTTCTGTCGCTCTCTCAGTCACAACAACCTTTAGTGGCTCTCACTGCTTGTGGCTTAAAGTCTAATCCTGGTAGCTCAGCATTCAAGGTCCAAGAGAGATGAGTTTCACTGATCTTACAGCCATTGAGCTGATAATAAAATGCTCTACAAAACTGCAAGCAGCTGAGCCCAAAACAAATTCTGGTGAGGATCACCTTATAGTTCATTAAAAACCCCAAATCCTGAGACTTTTGCTTTAACATTTAAAGCAAAGTTGAAATAGACCATCCTGAGTGATGTGATGCATTCACGCCATGGGTTACACCTTAAACATTCCAATGTATAAGTGATACTATTCTACTAGACTAGAAATTGGCCCTGCATACAAGCTGAGCTGTGAGATTAAGCTGGCAGATTTGTTTCATTTTTCTAATGACTGGTTTCCTCTTGATTTTTTTGTTTGTCTTTTTATTTGGTCTTATGCTAGGAAAGGCTTGATGTCCCTTGTCTTAAGAGGAGAAAATCACCTTAAAGCCCAGTTTCTTGCATTTAAATTAGACCTCCAGGCTTGGTGCAATTGGGATCCATTAGTTAATGGCTTCATGATGATGCCTCTTGCAAATGATTTCCGAAAATTGGGGACGAACTGAATGACTCAGACCTAAGAAAGAGCCAACTATTTATTTGTGTGTACTTCTTACTACCAAGACCCAGACACTAGTAAAGGCTTTGATTGGGGGGAAAAGATGCATCTTCACTTCTCACTGCCCAGCAAATGCCCTATACCTTATACCCTAACCTTCTCCACAGTAGAGAGTACTTTAAAATGAATGTGATTTCTTTCCACCCTTTTACTGTTGGCTTAATTTTCCCTTTTACTTTCTCACTCAACATTTCCTTAATATTCTCCAGTCCATCAGAAAGGTTAAACTTTAGAATTCTCTTAAACTGAACAGAATGGCCTTTCAGATTGCTTGCCTTCCTTTTAAAACCCCCATTCTGTTTTGTTTCATAAATATCACTTCTGCCATCAGTTCTGCCATCAGTTCTCCATTACAGTGTATTAGTCTTCCTGTACTATATTTTTGCTTTGGGGTAATCAAACGATCTCAGCCTTTGCTGAAAGAAATGAGTTCCTGGCACATGAAGATGTATCTTGAACTTCTAGAAAATGAATTTAAGTCTTGAGATGTAGAGTGTATCACTGACAGTTTAAGACAAATCTGTCTTCCACAAACCACTCACAGGAACCTTGAAGATCTAGGCCTTTGCTTTTGTAAGTAGTAACTTATATTATGTTGGTCAATTAGGCCTGCAATTTTATTTCCTTTACAATTACATGAGAAGAATTCAAATCACTTCACTGATTAAGAAAACTAAACCAAAACAACCGATCTTGAAGACAATCCTCCACATACCCTAGGCAATTGAGACTTCATGTTATTTTTATTTTAACAATAATATTCAGGACAATGGTTCCTATTTTTATTAATACTTCCTAGTCTATTTTCCCCATTACAGCTTCAGTTTTTAGTATATTTGTTGAATGAGTGAATGAATAATGAAATGAATAATGAATAAAGAGCTATTATTTCTCACTGTATTAGCAAGAGTGCCTAAGTCCTAGAAAAAGTATGACTTGCCCAAAGTCCCACACCAAATCTTTGAACTCTTGGGCCTCATTCTCTGCTAAGACAATAGACCCACAAAGTCATTTTTATCATCCATGCCCTCATATAAGACACATTAGGAGTGGTCTGTTTCAGAGAGAATTTTAAAATTGTAGATGGGGTAGCATAGATGGGCAGATAATGGTGTCAAACGGCATGGCATTGAAGTCTCAACCCTAGCCCTTACTGGCTGTGAGACCTTGGGTAAGTCATTCAAATTCTATAATCCTCATTTGTAAAATGAGGATAATAGTACCTACTTCATAGGATTAGGTGAGTAAATGTGAGCGATTGCTACTATCAGAAGTATTATGATATAGCTAGGTCATTGTCCTTGATTTTAAGAAGAACACTCACTAACTTGCCATATTGAAATCACATGTGCATAGAGTTGACATCATAATGCTCAAATGACAAGTTTCCCTAGATTGTTTTTTTCCCTCCTTGATTCTTAATATACTGTCATGGGACCAGAAAACCTATTTCTAACTGTAGGTTGGAATAGACTTGGAGGCAGAAAGGAAGAACAGAGGCTATTCACTAAGATAGTGTGAAAACAGGGAAGTCTTATATCTGTTTTGGTAGTTAAATTCTCTAGTGGTATGCTTTAGCTGTCTGTACTAAAATTTTATTTCTGACATAACGATCTATACTCATTCAGATATTTTCTTCCTCTGTGTTCTGATGCTGGAATAGAAAGTGTGTCAAAAGTCTTTGTGACTAGGACAGAACCTAAAATGAATCCCAAACTGTCTGTGTGGTTTGTTCCAACTTGGAATGAGGGTAACCAGTCAGCTCAAGGGGAAAATAAAAATAGTCAAAATGGTTGTTTGGCCTCTTTTAGAGGTAACAATGTTGTCTGATTTTTAAAAATACTTTTGAGAGTTGATTCCTTCAGCATTTTGTAGATGAGTCATAGTCACCCCATGACTATATTGAGAATGACTAACACCCAATATATTTCAAATGTCAGGGTCCACACATGGAGATTACTGACAAGGATAAACCAAAGGTGCACTGAGAGCAAGGCCAGATCATAGTACCCTCTGAAATAGAATAAACAGAATCAGCACAAAGTACCAGAGGTTTGTCCCTTACAGAAATAACTCAGCCACCTGGATGGTTTATTCACAGTTGGTGGTTAAGCCATGGCATCTACCAGAGTCCCGTAAGGGAGACTAACGTATCACTGATATAAGATAGGCTGTGAGTTAAGTAGTTACCACATATTTGGAGCAACATCCTAACAGAAGCTGGGGGCTACATAGAGACTAGATAAAGTCTTTATCTTTTACCAAAAGAAGTTGCCCGTTTCTCTACTACTAGGGAAATAGAGGGAACAAGACCCTCTATTTGAAGGGCACAACTATTCCAGTAACCTGAAAGGGGTTCTTGCGTGGAAATTGGAAAAATCCTCATCTTTGTTGCAGCCTGAAGGGCACATTTCATCAGACTTTCCAACTCCATTAATCCTGATGTTGTGCCCACAGGTTATCTTTGATCACTTATTGGGTTTTCTCACTATCCTAATAGTAGGAAGGAAGTAACCTGGGCAACACTTACAAACATCCCCATTGTATGTGCCTACATTGGCATCTAGTTTACAACAGTCTCTTGAGATTTCGGGAGCATGGCTTTGTTCTTTGGAGCTAGATCACTCTTGATAGAATTGCTGAAATCAAGTTTCTGTACCGAATTATCCTTGTCAGACTGTGAAACAACCCCCTACTTGAGAAGTTAGTTCTTGTATTTCTTTCCCCTCTTCCTCGCTTCTCTTTTCAATATAATCTTTACTGAAATATCACCTGTTTTTGTCTTTAAATGATTCCTCAGAAGTAATTTACACTGAAAATTTGAGTTCCATTGATTACAAAAAGCTTCTATCAACGTAACCTTTGCACTAAATGAAATGCATCATGCTGATCAATTCAGGCAAAATGCCTTGCCCCTGAAGAAGAAGTTGTTTGGCAGTTGTCCTTTTTCACTTTGTTGGCCACTACCAATCTTACTTAAATCCACCCAATAACCCAATTGTCTGGTCTGTAGGAATATGAATCTAATAACCTGCCACTTAGAGTGAACTTTGCTTCATTCTTCAATGATGGGAGCCATGGACCCAGCCATCTTTCTTCTTGGGCACATTGTTTTCTGTGGTTATCACTACCTGAGTGATGACATTGATCATAAGGATCCTCTAGACCATAAAGTGTTAAACTCTTCCATAATCAGCTTTTTTTTTTTTTTTTTTGAGACAGAATCTCACTCTGTCACCCTGAGTAGAGTGCCATGGCATCATTGTAGCTCAGTGCAACCTCCAACTCCTGGGCTCAAGCGATCCTCTTGCCTCAGCCTCCTGAGTAGCTGGAACTACAGGCACATGCCACCATGCCTGGCTAATTTTTTCCATTTTTAGTAGAGACAGGGTCTCTCTAGTGCCCAGGCTGGTCTCAAACTCCTGAGTTCAAGCAGTTCTCCTGCCTTGGCCTCCCAGAGTGCTAGCATTACAGGCGTGAACCACCACGCCCAGCCCATAATCAGCGTCTTAATGTGGTAGATGAACCAATACAGCATGGAGATAACAACAGGTTGTGAGCATTCTAAACAAGGTCCTGGGATGAACTTGGAGCACAGTGCAGTCAGTAATTTCCTTCCATCCTCATGGGATTGTGCAATGACAGTGAGCATGGGAAAATGTCCTGTTTTCTATCCCTGGGAAATAGCAGTTTGGTGTGAAGGGAAAAACACTGGACTGGGAGTCAGGGAGTCAAGTCACAGGACTGCTTTTAGCTGTGCAAATGTGGGCAAGTGGCTTCTCCTCTTCGGGTCTCAGTTTCCACTCTTGTAAACCGAGTGGATTAGTTTAGGTGGTTTCTACTGGATGTGTATTGGATGAGGGGTGGAGGAAAGGTGGCCAGAGAGAAAGGGAAATGGGAAATAACTGATCTCGGAAATCTAAATAAGCACAGACTAACTTGAGTATGAGGTGAAATTTAAGACCATAAGCCTGGATAAATTATTAGGAGTGTGCAGATGGGTGAAAAATTCAACCCTGTTACAAAGAGCACTGAAACTCTGGAGTCTGAAATCTTATCTCTGATATGTCTGCAGCTGCATCTTTCTGAAGGCTCTCTCATCTAGAAAATAGAGAGGCTGTGATCATTTATACACAAGCATGAACAGCATATTATTTACAGAACCCCCAGAGATTAAGATGCCTTCTGTTCAGGCTGTGCCTCCATAATCTCTGGCAGTTTGAAACGAGGAGGCAGGGGAGGACGTGTGATATGGGGGAAGAATGTCATGCCCACGCATTGGATTGTTGTTTGTGATTCTGGACAGAATGCTCTTGTGTAGAAGCAACTCAGAATCTTATCTATCACCTGGTTGTAAGGAAGGAACTGCAGTGTATCTTAATAGTGAGCAATGGAAAACTTGGAGCTTCATAAATACTTAATAATCACATTGTGTGTTATGTTGGATTATGCTCAGACAATGAATAAAATTCCCGAAGGCAGCACAGAGCCGGGCAAAATGCTATGAACCGAGAGGATGGACTAGGTCCTAGTCCTTACACTGCCACAAACTTTGCTAGCTGACCTTGGGCAAGTCACTTAACATCTCTGGGTTTTAGTTACGTCAACTGTAAATCATGGGGAAAGGAGAATGCTGGGATGACTTCTGAGGTTCCTTTTAGTTGTGAGGTTGGACTTCAAGAGCCCTGAATACAAATGATATTCCTAAAATACTCATAGAAACTCTTTCCAAAGGATAAACTCCTGGCCGAGCTGTATTTGAGTGTCTTCAGCCAGGCAAGCACATTGGCCTGCGTATGTGTCATTTCTGGTCACACCTCCAGCATTTGCTTGTGCTGTTTCCATTTTTACAATAGCTTTCTCTCTCATTTATCCACCTGAGAAAATATTACACACCATTCAAGGTACAGTTCAATTGTCATTTCTTCTATGGAGGTGAATTGTTCCCGGGTCTCCCCTTGGAGGCTCCCTAATAACATGTGACAGCATGTGTCCTGTTACATACATAATTAGTGGAGTTTATGTCTATCTGACTGTCAGCTTATTGGTGACTTAAGGGCAGGGACTGGGTTTTATGTCCAGTGCCTAGCTAGACCCATGCTTGTCATAAAGTAAGGGCATAATACAATGTTTCTTCAATAAACTGCAAAGATGGTGGTTTTCAGAATCATAATTTATGGATTTGGGATCCTATATGCAAACCTTTAGGCTGGGTCTCACATATGGGCTCATTAACCTATTGGGACTCCTTGCCCCTGCTAAAGTTGGAGGGGGCTTCTTGTAGAAGCTTATGGGGGCCAATTATAAAACCACTGATCTCTGGCCCTATTTTTTACTTCTCAATAAAATTATTGGAAGCCCAGTAATGCTTTGAGCTATTATAGACCTCACATGAGCATGGCTGGATTTCATCTAGGGGAGGAAACTACAAGTAAATTCTCTCTGTCTCCATCAGCTAGACAATTAGGGGAAATGAACAGAACATTACTTTGAGCAGTATTCTCAGTGGAGGAAGAGTGCAATTGGCATTTTGGGTGGGACACCTATTTATTGTGCAGGATTGTCCCACTCAGTGCAGTACATTCAGCATTCCAGATCGCAGTCCACCAAGAGCCAGTAGTAACACACACTCCCAGTGTCTGTGACAATAACAAATACTTAGTGAGGTGACATTGCCCCAGGTTGAGAACCATCGATTTAGAAGAAACCAGGAGGCCTCCTTGTAATGTAAGTACCATTTTCTAGACTTGCAAGTTTAGATTCAAGATCTTCTTAACCCTAAAGACACTGATTTAGCTGTCAACCCTGGTTCAGAATTGCGTATCAGCAACTTGAGAGTTATTTTTCACTGAGAAGAACTGAAAGGATGGAAAATCCATCCTTTTCCTTTGTATAGATTTTATGGCTTACAAGGAGCTTTAACAAATGCTATCTCACTGGCCCTATTTGTGATGTGAGGGACAAATTCTACTACCCCTACTTTAAAGATAAGAAAACTGAGTATTGAAGAAGTTGAATGGCACTGGCTCAAGTCTCATAGCCAGTACATTTCGAAGGCAAGACTGGAAACCAGATCTTCTAACTCCTAGACCATCCCATTCCCCACAAAGTATCTAGAAAACCACAGAGGCAGAAGCAGAGTTATGCATTCTATAATTAGCTTTGGTGTTGGTAGGATATGTGGCTAGTTTATCAGCCACATGTATCAGAAACCAGAGCTAAAGAATAAACCAGAAACCAGAGTCAAAGAATATACACATGCACACACACACACATATATACATATTTGGTTACTGTCAGAGCATTCTCAGATGATTAGACATGCCACGTTAAATGCCGGATGCTCATTAGCAGATTTAGTACACATTGAAATCTACAATGAAATGGATGGGCACTGTGGTGTACTGTATTTATGATTAATTTGGTAGTATAGGTAGTATAGGTTTAATGAGAAGAAAATAAATTTCACAACATGACTTTGAAAATGTTACTCTTACTCTTGACTCAAAACCACTTCTAGGAAATGGCATTCTGGGAGCTCTTCTCCTCTGCCTTCAAAGCTGTTTAGATTGTTACTCTGAGTCAAAACCCGGAGGCATAAGCCAGAAGACTACTGAACAGTGAAGATGTGGAGGGATAACTTTTGTAGCTTTAGAAGGAGCTGGGTACTGCACCAGCTAACATTCATTTCTGGTGGTGTGGCTGTCCCCACTTTCTGGGAAGAGGCAGCAGAGTGGTTCTCATTGCATGCAGCAGCCCGCAGAGCACCAACATTCAATACTGAACCATTGAAACAATGGATCAGTGTCATCAATTGCAAAAGGACAAGAGTCATCTTACAGAAAGACAATGCAGATCCCTGTACGGTGTCAACAGAACCACAAACCTGAGGTTCTATTCACCCTTTTGATTGCTCTTCTAGCCAGAAGATGGAGACAAAATACAAAATTCCCAGAGAGAAGGGGCTTGTGTAGTAAGTGGTCTATAAGTGACACATATCCGTTATTTGAGAGACTTCTGGTTTTCATAGAGGCAGTGTAGCATGATGGCATAAACTTGTTAGCTGTATGAATTTGGGCAGATTATTTAACTACTTTAGGATACAGGTTTCTCATCTGTAAAACGGGGACAATAACATTACCAACCTTACAGGGTCACAATAAATGTAAATAAATATTAGCTATCATTATCATCATTATTGTTACCAGGTGAAGTACTGGCATGAAATTCAGAGATTCCGATATATAATGATGTAAAAATAAGAGTCTTAATTTATTTTTAATTCCTTGGGCTTAATGAGGCTGAATATAGATTATTCAAGCCCTTAGCCCTATTTCATAAAACCATGGAATGTTTTAGCTTGCAGGGCCTGGAATATTATTTAATCCAAATATCTAATTTAAGAGATGAAGATAAAGAAAGTAAAAGAATTTAAATCCTTGCCCAAGTTCTTGCAACAGGGATTCTGGAGTTTTGAATCCTTTTCTCTGGCTCTTAGTTTCACCCATGAAATTTCTACCTCTTGACTATCCTTGACCAGAAGTTCTTTCACCTGGAGGTACAAAGGTAAATAACCTGAATTCAAATATATTCACTTTCCTACTCCTATAAGCTCTGATAAAAGTTTGATGGAAGTGGTTAAACTCATTGACGAAACAAGTTTTCATGACTAATGAAAAGATGAATGATGTTAAAAGATGCAAAGAGGCCAGGCATGGTCGCTTTTGCCTGTAATTCCAGCACTTTGGGAGGCCAAGGTGGGAGGATCACTTTAGGCCAGAAGTTGGTAATCAGTCTGGGCAACATAGTGAGATCCCATATCTACAAAAAAACTTAACAATTAGCTGGGTGCGGTGGTACACACCTATAGTCCCAGCTACTGCGGAGGCTGAGGTGGGAGGATAGCCTGAGCCCAGAATTTGGAGGCTGCAGTGAGCTATGATCATGCCACTGCACTCCAGCTTGGGTGACAAAGCAAGACCCTGTCTCTAAAATTAAAAATAAATAAATACATACATAAAATAAAAGATGCAAAGAGAAGTAGCTTGAGAGAGAGGAGACTCAAGTCTTACTTAAGCCTCTGCCATTAATTTGGGTGCCTGTTCTCGGACTCAATTCCTCTGAAAAGTGATAGAGTTGGGTATGTTATTGTTACAAATTACTGGTATAATAGCATTTTGTATAGATATACTCTCTAATGAACAAGTAAGTCTTTCCAATTATAAAGACCATTTTGTCATCAGAATTTCAAACACCTGGGTGCAATTGTTTTTATTTACAGATTATTCAAAGAAACAGACAAATAAAGAAGATATAAGAAAGGCTAACAAACATATGAAAAAATGTTCAACATCTCTAATCATCAGGGAAATGCAAATCAAAACCACAATGAGATATCACTTAACTCCAGTGAGAATGGCCTTTA
>CM052436.1:75803898-75840258 GCA_028533085.1 Varecia variegata | reverse complement strand
GCTAAGATGTGGAAACAACCCAAATGCCCATCAATTCATGAGTGGATTAGTAAAATGTGGTATATGTATACCATGGAGTATTACTCAGCTATAAGAAATAACGGTGATATGGCATCTCTTTGGTTCTCCTGGAGAGAGTTGGAACCCATTCTATTAAGTGAAGCATCCCAAGAATGGAAAAATAAGCACCATATGTACTCACCAGCAAATTGGTTTCCCTGATCATCACCTAAGTGCACATTTGGGAATAACACCAATTGGGTATCGGAGAGAGGTGGGGGGTAGGGGGAGGGGATGGGTGTATACCTACATGATGAGTGCGATGCGCACTGTCTGGGGAATGGACAGGCTTAAAGTTCTGACTCGGGTGGGGAGGAGGGGATGGGTGTATACCTACATGATGAGTGCAATGTGCACTGTCTGGGGAATGGACACGGTTGAAGCTCAGACTCAGGGGGATGGGGGGGCACGGGCAATATATATAACCAGAACTTTTGTACCCCCCGTAATAAGCTGAAATAAAAAAAAAAATTAAAAAGTGAAGAGGCCATGGAAACAGCTTGCTTATTTGTGGGACAATTTATTGGGTTGGAATATTTTGCCTTTGGCAAACGAGAATCAGTTAATTCTAGGCATTTGCTTATTGACCTGATAGAATGGAATGATCTGTTTTTCTTTCATTTTTATCAGTTATCACCACTTTAAAACTCTTAAAGAGAGGCTCAGTTATTCCTGGAAAAGGGATAATATTCTGTGAACTGTCAAACTGTGATGTCACCAACTCTCCTCTAATTAACATATGTGCTTTCATTCTAAGCTAAGTGTCTTCTGAATTTAGGAACAATAGCAATTGGGTGCCATTATCACAAAGGCCAAACAAATACTTTCTCAAGGAAATAACAAGTATTTATTTAAGGTAAAAGTGGAAAAGTGCACACAACTCTATTTAAGCTTTGAGTTTAGGAAGTTGCCTCATCACAGTGACATGCAAGACCTTGGGCTAAAGTATCACTTGTTCTCTGAGGAAAGCAGAAAGACATAATTCTTGGAGCAGCCTATTTTGGCCAGTGCTACTTATGCCTAAGAGTGTGGTTGTTAGGGTAAGATTTGATGTTCTGTGTTTGTCTCCTGTTTTATTTGCTAAAGGAAAATGCCATAAAGAACACTCATTTTTTGATAGAGAAGGTTGGCTAGATGAGTGTATGGCATGAACTGACCTGGAACAAAGGCCTGAATTCAACAAATATTTATTGAGCACACATGTGTCATGCTGTAGGATTTCCAAACACCCTTCACCACAGCACTTTTGTGACAATATAGGACATTCATCAATTCAACATTGATTAAATGGATGATCAGATGTTATATGAATGAGTTTCAAAGCTACATTGTCAGTTCTCTTTAATTCTTGGGATATAAAATCAGGGACAGTCTTTAAGCTACAGACAGAGAAAATTAAACTCTTTTCAGCTCCAACGTAATGCTATTCTCCCCTTTCCAAAATCCAGGCCTTTCCAAGGTATAAGTACCACAAAGTGAATAAATCATGACTCCCAACAAAAGATATTTATTATTAAAGCTAGCATGATCTACCAGAGGCCAGAGGTGACAACCTCACTAATTTCCCTTCAGTAATATAATTCCATTTGCAAAAAAGCCTGAGAATGGCATGCTTGACCAGCGTCAGGGGCTAAGAATATGTCTCAACTATTTCTCTGGCAGAGCATCTTACAAGTTACCATCCATGCCTTTGTTAACACTTAACAAAGTCTTGACTAGGTCCCTAAAGAAGGAAATAACCTGCTAGAGATCCTGGAACCAGAGATAAAATCTAATGCCCTTGGCCATACTCAGCTTAACTTCTCAAAGGCTTTGCCAGTAAATAAATACATAAATAGACTTCATTGAGCTTTCAGGAAGAGTAACAACCATAATAAATACAATTAAGAATCATCTGATGGAATAGCTTCATTTCCAGGCTTATTGTCTACAGTGTCTGAGCTTTGGGTTAGCTTTTGTGTTATAAGAGAAAAATATTTAAGTATCAGAATGGTGAGCCAGTATACAAGGTATGGCTACATTTGAAAGGCACTCCTACTTGAGGCATAAATAGCATAGATCAAGGTGCAGGAATAGGCAATAGATGCCAGGTTTGGGAGTAAAAGTTAGCCAGATGATTAAGGTTCTACTCATAACCTCAATAGATATTACCTTAGAGAATGAAGACTCCTTATTTAAGGTCAGAATCCCTAATGCAACTTCAAGGATTCAATTAATCAATACATGATATAGAATTAATCTTATTGTTATTGATTTATGAGAATGGGTAGAAGCTTATTTTAATTAGTAATAAGTAAAAATATTTCTTTTAAATTATCCCTCTCACCCACTCACGTTTAAGAATATCCCTAATACTTTATTTGTTATCTTTGAAATCCTATTACCATGACAGGGCAATTATTGACAATTAACTTAAAACTCTTAGTTATGCCTTCTCCCAACTCATGGAAGAAAAAAGAAAAAAGAAAAGAAAACTATTAGTTAAAAGGCAAAAGCTGTTTCAAACCACTGAGATCTCCTAGTTAAAAAAAAATTTTAATCCTAAAAATGAAATGTTCAGGGCCAAATAAACCAAACCACAAACAGTGCACAGTATTTCAATTGCTAGAACCTGACCAACCAGAAATCTCAATAACCAAAATTTTTTTCCTT
This sequence comes from Varecia variegata, assembly GCA_028533085.1. Classification (NCBI taxonomy): domain Eukaryota; kingdom Metazoa; phylum Chordata; class Mammalia; order Primates; family Lemuridae; genus Varecia; species Varecia variegata. The sequence continues at coordinate 75,837,546 of CM052436.1, read as the reverse complement.
CAACATTCTGCTCTTCAGTGAAATAAATGACAACAAAGGCAAAATACATTCATATCAGTGATTAAAAGCATTTAGAAATGCATTCAGCTCAAAATACTCTATTTGCATATTGACTATACCATATGTATATAAAAATGATCAACAATTGCAGATTCAGTCATGCTCCTTACAAAGTACTTCCATATACCTATACTTTGAGTTTCACAATAGCCTTTTGACATAGTTATGGCAATTCTCACCAATATTTTGCAGATGAAGAAATGGAGCTCTAAAGGGCCTTATAATGTCACCAGGTACTAAGTAGCACATGTACTACTGACTCTAAGTCTTATAATTCTTTCCATGTTTATCATACTATGCTTATGAAGACAAGATATACACAGATGTTATCACATAGATGTGTGATATTTGAACTTGGATTTTGAATAAGAACTTTCAGATCATTTCTAAGTTCAAATTCAGGAAACCAGAAAATCCCATTCATGGAACATATTACTTTATAGTAAAATGGAATCCATATGAAGCAAACCCATGAAGTAACCAGCTCCTTAAGACCTGAGACATGTGCTCTCCTTGCTAGCCTAATTGTCCTGGGCATCTTTGGGCTGCTGGGGACATACTAGGCTTAAGTGTGTCCAAGTCTTTCTTGGAAGAAGCTTCAACAAAGAGTAGGACCTTACTTTTCCCAATTCCTAGTTCTTGATTGCTGTGAGGTTGTTTCAAAACAGCATTGTCCAATAGAACTTTTTGCAATGATGAAAACTTTCTATATCTACACTGTCCAATAAGGTAGCTGTTAGCCAAATATGATTATTAAGCCCTTGAAATATGGCTAGTGTGACTGAGGGACTGAATTTTTAATTTTTAAAATTTTACTTAATTAAAATTTAAACGTAAATAGCTACATGCAGTAAGTGCTTACTATGTTGGACAGAATAGTTCTAGACAGTTTAATTTCTTGTTCACAGTGCCCAGGGTACCTCATCAATAACATTCTTGCAGGATCACCTAGAGAGGGTACAATAGATGTTATGTATTTAATTATGAGTTATGTCTTAATTGGCTTTAGAGAGAACTTGAAGCAGGATGATGGTGTTAGCAATAAGAAGGCACATGATTTTTAAGTAAGCCATAACAAATGAAGAGAATATGTTGTGGTAAATATTAAGAGATGAGAGAGCAAAACAATGTCATTTGAATTGAATTTGAATTTCTAGACCCTATGTATTGGATTGGGACAGAACTGTCAATTCAATACAGAAATCCAATTAATGAAGATGAGGTTTTACTATGGGCTGGAAAGAGAAGCAAGAAGATAGGAACATAATTTCAGATTCTGCTGTATGTTAGAGTGCACTAGAGCTCTAGGACCATTTCTAATGAAGCTACCTACTTGAAAGAATTGTGAAGATTCAGTAAAATGATTGACACAAGAATTTAGCATAGTGCCTACCATACGGCAAGTATTTTATATATATTAGCACTTGTAATGATCTTTATTTATGCCTAGATCTTTTTAGGGACTCTTCTAAGTCCCTAGGAGAATGTGGGAAGCTGCTTCAGGTAATCAATTTTGGGAAAAATTTTTTGGGGGGAATAGGTCATAGAAGAGGAAATATAGACAACATAAGGGAAAATTGAGAAATTACATACCACCATTCCCATTTGTGAATTGCTGCCATAGAGAAAATTGTTACTGAGAAAGGTGGATCATATCTCTCAGGTGATTGGGTCAGACAACACTAGAATAGTGGGACCAGAGGGGAAAGAACTGGAAGAAAAAGTAGCCAAGAGGACTGCTCGTATTTTAGGTGTTTGCATTTGTGGTATATTACTGAATACAGTTTATGAATGCTGATGTTCTTGTCAAAGAGAATCAGAGGAGGCAGCATGGAAGAGTATTTCAAGAATCATGGAGTAGTGGGAAGGACACTGGCCCTGGGATCAAGTTAACAGTGTTCTAATCCTAACTTTCAATCATATGACTTAGACTAATGACCATCTTTTGGTTCCCAAGTTCTCCTTGTGAAACAATGGTGCTGAATAATCTTTAAGGTATTCCAGCCCTAAAATTCAATAGTATAACTCTAAATATGAAAGCACATGTGATCTCTAATTCTCCAGGTTTCCTGAACCCCTGCTTCTCTTTCAGGAAAGCCTGCTGGTGTAGTCCTCTAACCCGTTTCTGTAATCCTGGAGCTCAAGTTGTGTAAACAGTGGTATCTCAAGCAGCATGCATAAAAACAGTTGGAACGGTGGGAGTGAGTGACAGTGGATGGGTGAACAGATTAAGAGGAAAGGGTTGGAAGAGAGAGCAGAGCGTGTGGAAGGGAAAATCAGGCCTCCCTCCTTTGTCATTCTTTTACTATAACCCCCAATAACAGCTATTCAAAGCCAAATACCAAATAAGGTGATGAAAATGGCTTGGACTTTGGAGTTAAGCAGACATGAATTTGAATCCAACCTCTGGATTCAAGATATCTAGCTTTAGTTTCCTTATCTTTGTGATTCTTATGGTTAGCAGCTACTGTGAATATTTAAATGAGATAATATTGCCTAGTAGGTGTTCTAAGTTTTCTCTTAACTAGGCCTCCCAAAATTGGCTTAATCCTCCCCTACCTCACCCACAATATGAAAAACTAGGCTGTGGTTCACACCTGTAATCGCAGCGCTTTGAGAGGCCTACGTGGAAGGATCACTGGAAGGCAGGAGTTCAAGATCAGTCTGGTAACATAGCGAGACATCATCGTCTCTACCACAAACAAACAAACAAAACTAGTTAAAGAAACAAACACACAGGGCTTCTTAGAGATCGACATCTAGAGCATACCGTGGGGAAAGAAGGGTGCTAAAGAGAGAAAAAGCCATAACCAGAAAGCCTCGTCCTTTGTATAACCTTACAATTCTCTGGTTCGTGAAAGTTACAGAAATGTTTATCAAAACAGGCATCCCTAACTGCCTTTTCAACACTTTACTATCAGGAAGACTCAGTGCGAAGGCAGAGGAAATAGAACCCGGAGTCAGCAAAGCTGGATCCTGGAGTGACACCCACTCCTTGCTCTTTCACCCTGGGAACCTCCTCCCAGGCGGAGTCCGGGGAAGCACAGAACCGAGGAAGGCGGAGCACCTTTATCTGTTTCTGCAGGTCGCTTGCTTAGACCCCTTTACTTGGTTGCAGGGAATGCTGGCTAGCTGTGAGCCGCCCCCAGCCTCCGAGAACTTTCAGCACCGCGGACAGCGCCCCTCCCCCAGCCCTAGTCTGCTCTGCGGCCCAGGCTCCCGCCAGGTGTTATCCGGACCCCGGCGCTCTCCCACACCCCATACCTCGGGGAAGCAGGTTATCATGCTGTAGCCCTCGGCCAACTCCGGCCAGTGACTTCCCCCGCCACATAGGCGAGAATCCCTTCGCCAGAGCCGGTGCCAGTGAGCCCCTCAGCTCAAGACCTCAACGAACCGAGCTTCGCCCGGGTAGGGGGAAGAGGAGTGCCAGGATCAGGCAAGAGCCCTGCTGCTCTAGCCTTCCCGCACCCTTTCTCTGCCTTTCCTTCGCTTACTCTTCAATCGCAATATGAAACACACGTTTGGTGGCGGGGTGACAGGACAGAGAGGAGGTTGGGGATGCATCCCGAGTGAACACGCCGCCCCAGCCTGGCCCTCTGGATTCGTGGGAAACTGATGTGCTTTGGGGTGGGGAAGAGGAGCCTGACGCGGTGAAGCAGCGCAGGCGATAGTCCTCTCCCCGGGGCTGCCCGCTCTCAGCAGAGAGCTTCCCTGGACACTTCGCCCGTCACGTCCTCCTCGCTGCCCCCGGCGTGTCACTGCTCTCCGGGGACAGAAGCCCCTCGGGAAGCAACCGGCCTGGTCGGGGCTCTGAGCTCAGCCGGAGTCCCTTTGAAGAGTTTGCTGTCAGGTAGAAGGGCAGACGTTGCCCCCGCCCTGCCCTCGGGCTGAGGCCGGAAAAGCCGCTCTTCCTTTCCTGGGCGCAGTCCCAGGCGGAGAACCGGGCTGCCCGAGCCGGGTGAGTGGCGCGGCGGGGAGGCCGGCCCGGCGTGTGCCGAGACCCGGACGGGCCGGACGCTGCCCCCGGCTCGGTCCTCTGCCTCTCGCTCCGCCGCGCGGGGCTGCGTCTGCCCCCGCCCCGCCTGGCAGCTCCCGCGGGTTGTCGGGGCCCTATTCCGGCCAGAGCCGGGGGACCCCGACCCAGCGCCTTCCTCCTTCCAGGGAACCCCTTCCCGGAGGGCGCCCTCTGCCTCCGCGCCATGTTCCCGCTCCCCCTCCCGGCGGCTCCCGCTCCGCGGTTCATTCAGGGAGAGAGGATCATCCCAGTCCCAGGGGTTCGGCTGGGTCGCGGAGGTCGCGGATGGGGACTCACTGCGGCGAAGGGGGCTGTCACTCACCCGAGGGGCTGGAGGCGACGGATTGGCAGCAGAGGCTGGTGGCTGGCGGTTCGCACTTACAGCGCGGGGCCGCCTCTCCGGCTGTGATAGGAGGTGGCGGTGGCGGCAAAGGCAGGCAGCAGGCAGCCGCCGCTGCTGAACAGCTCCTCAATTATTCAGATCGCGCCCCCCTCCCCGACACCCCTCCCGGCGCCTGTCAGTCCTCCCTCTAGCTCGCCTGTCTCCACCTCCTCGGAGTCACGTGGCCCGCCCAACCCCTTACATTATTGAGTCCGAGCCTCGCACCCGACACCCCCCTCCCCCCTACTCCGCTGTGTCTGCTGCTCGTAACTCCTCGCTGGCCTCCTGAGCCTCCAGGTGCCACCTCCAGTGTCTCAGGCGGCGTGAAGGCCGAGGGGGTCGGGGATGCGAGCAACTGTCTGTTCTGGGAAAACAGCGGGAGGGCAGGACGCTGTCGTGTCGGTGTGTTGGGAAGGCATCTGTCTGCAGCTCCGCCTCTCTTAGACTCAGCTACCCAAACCTGCTTCCTGCCCTCTGGAAGCTTCCCCCTCCTCTGCGGAGCCCTTACTGGTCTTAAACTTCGTCTGCCTCCCTCAGCTCCACTGGAGAGAAAGGATGGTGGAGGTTGATTTCTTCTCTCTTCCTAAAGTAGACAAGACCCACCTCCTTCTCCAAAGCTCAAGTAGTCCCAGTTTATCTTTAGGGTCACAACATCTTACGGATGCAAAGACCATGGCTTTGAGAGTTGAACACTCACCTGGAATTCCAGTCTGCATGACCTTGGAGCGTTTAACTTTCTTCTGTAATCTGTGAAATGACCACTTCACAGGATTGTCACATAAGTTAGAAATCATCATGTTCTTGGAATTGCCCTGCCCAGTGCTGGATACATATTTAGAGTTCAGTAAATGAGAGTCCTTCTTCCCCTACCTCTGTTAAAATAAATTTCAGGAAACAAAAAGGATGTGATATGTGCTAGTAGGGTGGAAGCATCTTTTTTAAACATGGAAGGAGACATCTGTGAGGTCAGGCTAGATAGATAACCCGTCTAAGTGAGGACAAGAGAGACACAAGTCTTATATTTTGCCTTGGTTCTTTTAAGGTGAATGTGCCAGAGCCAAGTTTTGTCTCATAAGGATGGGGACTAGATGGTACCAACCTAGACGTGTTTGGCTGCCTGAGTGAATAAAATATTTAACATGCATTTCATGGATTGATTTGGATGGAAGGTATCTACATGAATTCTTGTACCTTTGGTCCAAGCCTTCAGAATACATGGGAGCTGATGAAATGTAACTCCCCCACCATTGGAAATAAATTCACTAGGCTTGTGTTTGGGGAGAATACTAGCTGACTGACACCCCCTCTCTAAGGTGGAGTTGTTCAATTCAAATCTAGCTTGAGGTCGTGAGTCTGCCCTGGGTTCCAAGGACCCTGGGTTCTCCCCAGAAAGATGGCTGACTGTTGCCAGGACAATACTGGTAAGTTCACCTACTTCAAACTCATTACTGCCTTCGACCAGCATCCAGGCCTGAAGTCTGGAGATAGCCCCATAATTTCTGAGTAGTTTTGTAGGGTATGTCAGATGGCCTGGGATCCCCAAGAAGCTGTGAAACATTGGAGAAAAAAATGTAAAGTTAAAGTATCAGAAATTTGGAATCTCAGTGCAGGCTCTGCCCGTTACTTATCATACAATCTTTGGCAAATCACATAGGCTCTCAGAGTCTTAGCTTTAAAATGGGAAAAAATGTCTATCTGCCTTTTCCGTAAGATACTTGTGATGTTTAGATGGGATAATGCATGTGAAACCACTGTGAAAGGTAAAAAGTAAATGAATACAAGCTATTAATATTATGCACTGAAGAAAACCCTGAGTCTACCCTAGTCCAAAGGCACTATGGAGGTGAAGAGATGGAAAGATGGGATTTGTCGTGGAATAGGCAGCTACCGAAATGTTGGTGTGTTTCTCTAAGTCTGTATGTGTGCCTGTAATTCAAGGGGTGTGATGATATGAGGTCTGCATGCTTTGTTTCATTCCCCTCTGTGATGAATTTCTGAATTAAATCTCCATTTTTTTCCTTGGACTTTTATCTTTAGAACAACACCAGCTATAATCATGGTGGTTATGAATATTTACTATCTGAAATAAGTTTGTGCCTGTATTTCAGGGCAGCAGGGTTTAGACTTTTCAGCCTTTGGTAGTTAAAATTGATTTGGATTGGTAATTCAAAATGGCTTTGATTTCAAAGAAAAATAGTCATATTTCAGGAGCAATTTCCGGATACTCATAGGCAGTTGAATAGTGATATGTGTTTCCAGTCTATCACCAATAAACCCATGGAAATCCTGAAATCCCCCAGCCTTTGGCAGAATCCAGTCCTGTTTCCTGTTTCCCTTTATTGTTCTTTAGAAATTACCAATCTGGACATTTTATATTTTTATATTTTGTGAGAATATTTATATATTCTCACGAAAGACCAGAAGATGTCAACCATGCTACTATATATACCACCTAGAAAAATTGTCCAGGTTAGGTAAAAGCCTGCCTCTGACTCCTACCCACCTCTGCATTGTCATCAGAAAATATGAGGAGGAGAAGAATAAGCATGAAATCATTTCATTTGGCCTCAAAATGGTGCCTTTATGAATAGTTACTTGGATGAGCATAAATTTTAGAAAACTTTGAACATTTTCATCAGAAATTGCTCTGGGACTCTAAATAATTTTTTTAAACCAATTTTGAAAGCCCAAGTCAATTTTACCCAGCCAAAGACAGAAAAGGGAGCTAAGGGGATAGATCTTGCATAGAGTGCAATAGAAAGTTACATCTTAACAAAGATTTCTTGTTAAGGTTTCCCTTGGGTCCTTCTCCCTTACTTATAAGCTCTTATCTTTGGCCTGATGACTGTTGACTTTATCATAAGCCACCGAAAGCACTTTCCAGCTGTAGGTAGAGCATTAATGAATTAATAAATAGAAATGCAGTAGACAAAAACACAGTTAGGTATTTAGAACCACACACAGCAGCAAAAATTGGCACACATCTCAGTTCCAGAGTTAAACTGATATTACAGAGTGACTGCTAATTAGATCTTGAAAGTACACATCCTAGTTTTCTTGTTCCAACAGTTGGAATATGGAGCTGTTGATCTGTTTATTCAACGTGTTCTAAACACTCAGGATACAGCCATGAGCAATACAGAAATGGTTCTACTCTCCTTGAGTTTACAGTCTGGGGAGAGGGTCTGATCATAAACAAGTAAACAAAACAGTGGAAATAAGTACCATGATGAAAATAAAACAGAGCAATATAATAAGAAGTAAAGGGGCATCTCTTTAGTTAAGTGGTAGAGAACTGGCATAAGAAAATGTGGTGTCAAAGCACAAAAGCTATTACTCTCCAGGAAAGGTGCACAGCCTCTTACCTAGGGCCTTTTGCCAAAACTGTATCATTGGCAGGGTAATCACTAAAATCCCTCATTATTGGCCTGCTAGGATGATGGTGGTTAGGCCACGAGGGGATTGGCCAGATGACTTAAAAACAATTACCTGTTTTTGTCTCATGATTCATGATGATGAATACCTGATGCTTTCTTCTAGAAGGACCTTGAGCTCATCAGTGCCCTTGACTGTTGGTTCTGGGCAGATTCAGAAGCTGAGAAATGAAAGACACTGAGACAGCCTGGCCAGAGGCTGGTCCGGAGCCCTCCAAAGGGAGCAGTACCTCTGGGCAGCAGGAGGACAGAAAACAAGACACGTAACTAGAACCCAGCGTATCATTGTTAATATCATTGTTAATCTTTACCATAAAGATTTATTAAACAAATAACCTGCTGCTAGGATCCTACAAATTGGACTGGAAATTTATAAGCCAATTACCTATGAGTAAATTATCCTCTGAGTATCTAAATTCTGGGAGGAAGAAGGAGGATGTTGACTTGAGCATGCCCATTTCATATCCAAATTTACAATCAGAAATAGCCCTCTTTCCACCCCGACCCCCACAGGGTAAGTAAAGTTGCTTAATGAGTAAAACTGTGGAGAGAAGTCAGAGGTCAGATATGTCAAACCGATGGAATTCCCTGACATGGAAGGAAACATTAAAGCCAACACTTCTTCCCAATTATTATGTGATTCTTTAAATACATTCACTTTTTTATATTAATTGATTTTAAAGAGGTTTCTATCACTACATTACGTAGAGAAGTTGTGTCAGTTGCCATAAATACAAGACAACCATTTAAATAAATACAAAAATGAAAATAAAATAATGCTATTGTAATTAAGATAAATACTTTTGCCTTCCCAGGAACCTAAACCTTGCTTTCTCCTTATTAGAAAGGAAATTCAGTAGCTGTTAGTGAGGTGTTAAAGACATACTGGCGTCAAACAGAGGCTTTCTCCATAAAATAAACAGAAAGACTGAGTAAGTGGAAAAGGAATAACTTTGTCACTATGGATATAGGCCAATTAGTGTTGAGTTCTAGTGCCATCTAAAGCAATATTCCTCTAACTTTAATGTGCATAGGAACCATCTGGGACAACGTCTTAAAAATGCATAATTAGATTCAGAAGGTCTGGGGTGGGATGTGAGAACTTGCATTTTTTCTTCTTTTTTTTTCAATTTTTTTTATTTCAGCATATTATGGGGGTACAAATGTTTAGGTTAGATATATTGCCCTGGGCCCACCCAACTCAGAGCTTCAAGCATGTCCGTCTTCCAGACAGTGCACACCGCACCCATTAGGTGTGAATATACCCACCCCCTCCCCCTCCCTTCCACCTGCCAGACACCTGATGAATGTTATTACTATATGTGCACTTCAGTGTTGATCAGTTAATACCAATTTGGTGGTGAGTACATGTGGTGCTTATTTTTCCATTCTTGGGATACTTGAGAACTTGCATTTTGAACACAATCTCAGTGATGCTGGTACTGCTGATTCGTGGACCACTTTTTGAGTAGCAACAATCTAAAGTACCATTGATGGTATGTGTCCCATATTTTGGGAAATGCTAACTCTTATTTTATAGATGAGAAAAGTTAGGACTTAGAGCATGTGACTAACCTAAGGTCCTATAGTAAGTTGAGCCAGAGCTGAAACTCCCATTTCACAGGTCACCTCTGCTAGACCAGTGCTTCCTCCCAAAAGATCTGTAAGGCTATTTACTTGTTTCTTAGGGAAAAAAATCCTTTTCAAGGGGATACAACATGAAAGTCAAGGTTTGAACGGCTATAGTCTATAGGTTACTTTGTGGTAACGAACATGCTCAAACTTTTAACAGTTCAAAATGACAAAAGTTTATTTATTATTCATATTATGGGCCCACCACTGTGGGCCACTATGGGCTCTGCTCACATAGTCACTCTATGCTATTTCATGATGCCCTGTCTCAAATAATACTTCAGCGTTCACGTTGGGAGGCAAGACTAGGGCTGGAGGACCTTGCACTAGCAACTAAATGCTCTGTCCTGGAAGTGATGCACATCACCGTTGCCCACAATACATGGGCCAGAACTGTTCACATGACCCCACTCAACTGCAATCACAAGGTGATTGGAGAGGAATAGTACTTCCTTCTTCCTGGAATAAGAGTAGAATCAGATAAGGTGAACAGTAAAAGTCTCTACCATATAGATAGTTTCTCATGACTAGCAATCCTTGATTTTGTCATCTGGATCCTTCTCATAATCTTCTACAGCCAAGCTTCGCAGGCCAGTGAGGCCAATATTAGTTCATTTTCCCCCTGGGTCCCTCTCATCATGCACAGGGGAAAGGCAATATAGTGGCAGAGGGAACATAGGATGCCAGGAAACTTCGGTGTCAGTAGGGGTATCAAAAGAGATAGGTCAGCCAGGGGAAAGTGGCCAGGGTGATTGAGTGGGAGCTGGGAGAGAAAAAGAGAAGGAAGGGAAAGAAAGGACACTCTTATTTTGTGAGGGCCTCTACTAAGTGTTAGGCTCTGTAGTAGGACATCGATATGATTTTGTCTTCATAACATTCTTGTCAAGTTGTTATTATCCTGCTTCACACAAGGAAATAGAGGCTCAGAGGGCTTACATAATTTGTCAAGGTCAACATAGAGAATAGATCAGGATCAATGCCAGACTGCAAACCTAGACTCTCTCCCAAGAAGTCTAGGAAAGTCACTCTCAGAGAGCAAGGCAGCGTTGGTCCTGAAGACTGGACCACCTGTTCACACTGACATTGGAATTCCTGAGTCGGCTTTGTGTATTAGGCATGTGCAGACAAACAGCTGAAATGTCCTGATCCTATAGGCTACTACATGGGGCGCCACAGTCTTGCACTGGGGGGAAATGTATTCATGAGTCCTCATCACCCCACAGGTTAATCCCCCTCCCCATTCTTTTTTACCACATGATAACATCTCTCCATAGGACTCCATGTACTGGCATTAAGGGCAATGGTTGAATGAAATAAATAGTCTAAGGCTGTGATAAAACATACATTCCAAGCCCACAATGACAAACCTATAATGAACATTGGGAAAACTTTACAAAGTATTAAGGGACATATATCGCAGTGTAGAAGGGGACAGATGCTTGGAAGTTTATCTTGTGTTGGGCTTGGGAGGACGTAATAGTTAAGGCTAGTGTGGGTGTTAGGAAGTCTTTCTCTAGAGCCTGAGAGCAGTGGCATCTAGAATTGTCCCATGTACCAAGTCATGGTGAGGAGAAGCAGGGAGCCAAAGAGGCCTGGGTTTGTATCGAAACTCAACTATGTATTAGTGATGTGGTATTTGGCAAATCATTAAAGTTTTTTGAGACTCAGTATTCCAACCTCTGAAAGGGGAAAACAGTGCCTAACTCCAGAATTGTAGTAAAGATTGAAAATAATATACATAAAGTATCTGGCACATATTGTTGCTCAATATTGATGTCAATTTCAGTGTTACTAACAATAAGATGGATATGAGGGGACTAAAGAGGCTCAGCTTCTATCTACTCGAGTGAGCTCAGACATGGCAGTTTCCATTTGTGCTTTAAAAAAATGAGGGAATGGGAAGAGATTTCTTTTACTAGCTCTTCCATAGACTCAAGTCTACAAGCCAGGAGTTGAGTGGTTTTCCAGGGACAGGCTGAAGAATAGTCCTGGAGAGCAGCCACACCCAGTGCAGCAATCAGAAGGGTAATAGCTCAATTGTACGCTGAATAAAGGAGTCCCTAGATCCATCAGCAGAGTCCCTGAGCCTCAGGCAGTATGGGCTTCATTTCTTTTGCCATTGCCACCAACCAATGATCCAGTACAACAATAGGTAATGGAGGAATGACCACAGGTCAAAGGGTAGTCTTTTTAGCCACATTTGCATGTAAGAAAGGTCACATTGCTGATGTAGCAGCCATAGCTGCAGCTTTGAATACAAAATAAAAATATCAATAAGCACAAGAGAGATTTGGAGGGAAAGAAATGATGCTCACTCTAATGGGATTGTTAGCTTCCTCCAGTCTCAGCAGCCCATGCAAATGCCACCAAGTGGGTAATGGATTATACTGGTAGTGGATCAATTATGCCCACAGCAGATTCCCTTTATGAGATGGGCGGGAAAATCACTACCCTCTGAGTAAGCATCCACCATGTAAAACAGTGATTATTGTCAGCCTTTTACAGATATGTATTCACCTGCTGCGTGTAAGCTTTCTCCTGTTTAATTCAATGACTTTTAGAAAATGAGAATATTTCATTCCATTTACTTATTTCTTAAAGCTCTTAAGAAGACCAAAGACTCACAAAGCATTCCAACACATTAGATGAAAGTGATGAGACAATTTAGAAAAGGAATGATGTTTCAGTCTCTATCTTCTCCAGGTTCCAGCAGGGGAAAGTCTAAAGCATCAACCAAGATGTCTGTTTTCAGAATCCCCAGGGAGGGAGAGTTCACAGCTTGGCTACCCCACTCCACCTCCGTCCATGAAATGTTGTAGCGTTTAATCATCCTTGCCTTAAGGTTCCCCACTTCTCACTGTGTCAGGTACCAGGAGTGCCTTTAAGAAGACTGAAAGCAAAACCAGTATGCCCTACTGGGAGGATTCTGTCGTTCCACCTGAGTCACTGCTCCCTGTGGCCCTCTGTCTTAAGATGGGCCAATCACTCTGGACTCTGGCCTTTAAGAACTCTGTGTTCAGTCTGGTCTGGGACATCTTTCTCATGTGACTTGGGGCAGTTTCTAGCAAACTTCCAAATCCATGTTTCCAAACTTGAAACATGACTGAACTCTTGGACCATGCCCTGAACTGGCTCACTGCTTTCCGGATCTGCCCCTGCAGGTCCTGTTTTTAATAGTCTAGCCAAGCCCTGTGTTATTATAGAGGAAACACATTGACTTTTTTCTTGTTTGATCTATGCTATATGTCAATATTCAATGGATGATTGATCTTCTGTGAAGATGGTGATCAGATTGGAGGCACCTATTTCATGGATAATGCTGTTATAAGAAATAAGGATAGCTCCCCTTACCCTTACCTCCTCCTAACAAGCGTTGCCATGGCTTGCTTCATCCACAAGGTCTGTTTCCAGTCTTGTGCTTCTCTGCATGTTCTCTGGAGTCTCTGCCTTCTAATTTGAAGATAAGGTGATGATGATGATGACGACAGTGCCACAACAATGTCTATGGCTTCCTTCCCACTCCCCCTACCTTAAGCCTTCTACCCTGGCTGAATCAGCTATTGCTCTTTTCACTATGTTTAGTGCTGGGAACATCTATACCAATTCATGTGTCATCAGAAGAAGTACTTCAAGCTATAACGGGAAACGAGGCAAACTTAATCCCATCTCACAATAGCTTAAAGACCACAATTGTTTTGTCCAGAACAGATGCTGACAATGGCTGGTTTAACAAGCAAGCGCCCATCTCCTTTGAATTCTGTAAGTAGCTTTAACATCTCTGATGATTTGCTATAATAAGTGAACTCTGCATGAAACTTGTATTATCCCATACATGCTAATGCTTTCAGTTGGTTAGGAGTCCTCATCAAACAAGAGAAAAGGGGTCAGTGTACAAAGAGCGGTGGTAGAGTGTTTGCCCCGCTCCCAATCGAGATGTGATCTCCAGCTGTGAGAAGACACGTGTCTAGTCAAGGGAGTAGCACTGAATAGTTTGAGAATTAGGCTTTTTTTCTCATATCTGGTAAGTACATTACAAGATAAAGGAATCCCAAATTGTATATTATTGTGTTTATGTCAGAGTGAGTTGGAGAAGGGATGGTAACGTAACTGCCAACAATGTGAGATATGGAAATGATTACTGTGTCTGAAGCCTCACCTGTTGAGCCTAGAGCTGTTTTAGGACCTTTCTTGGAGGAAATGCTTACCTGAATGAACTGGAGAAGACACAAATTAAAACAAAACATTGTGTGTGTTGGGGGGGTGTGTGTGTGAGAGAGAGAGATATTTCAGCCTGATCAAGAAGACTAGAAGACATTTTTCTTTTACATTTCCTTGTGGTAAAATATACATGTCATAAAGTGTACAATTCAGTGGCATTAAGTACATTCACATTGTTATGCAACCATCACTACTATCCATCTCCAGCACTCATCTCAAACTGAGATCTATACCCATTAACAATAACTCTCCCTTCTCCTCCCCCAGCCCCTGATAGCTACTATTTTACTTTCTTGTCTGTATGAACTTGACTATTCTACATATCTCATATAAATGGAATTATACAGTATTTGTTCTTTTGTGACTGGCTTGTTTCACTTAGCATGATGTTTTCAAGACTCATCCATGCAACATGTAACATGTATTAGAATTTCCTTCCTTTTTAAAGCTGAATAAGATTCCATTGTCTGTATATACCACATTTTGTTTGTCCATTCATCCATTGATGGGCACTTGGGTTGCTTACACATTTTAGCTGTTGTGAATAATACTGCTATGAACATGAGTGTGTAAATATCTCCTTGAGACTCTGCTTTCAGTTCTTTTGGGTATATACCTAGAAGTGGAATGTCTAAATAATATGGTTTATTGTACAGTTAATATTTTGAGAAACTGCCATATTTTTTTTCCACAGTGGCTGCACTATTTTACATTCCCCACCAGCAATGCCCAACGGCTCCAATTTCTCCACATCCTTGCCAACACTTGTTATTTTTTGTTATTTTCAGTTTTTTTAAATAAAAATAACCACCATAAAGGCTATCCTAAATGGTGTGAATCCAAAAGACTTTTAAAAATAAAAATTATAATGGCTAACACTTATTGGGTGCTGACTGGGTAGCAGACACTGTTCAGGAAAGTCATAGATCTCAGTCATTTGTTGACTATTTAAGTCAAAATAAACTCTGAATGACTAAATTAAAGGCAAAATCTGACCTATACATTCTCCAGAAAGAACTTCTGAACAGTTTATCTATGGAAAATTTGTTCAACAAACTTCAAAACAATATTTCCTGAAAAGCCTACTATGTGCATAGTGGGCAGGCTGGGTCTTTAAGATAAAAGAAAAGAGAGGAGGAACAGAACGCTCAAAACTCTGAGTTGCTTAAAAGAACTGAGAAATCCTTCTGTGGTGTGCACCCTGGGATGATGTATATGAATGAAGAGTACATGGACCTGTGAGAGGCAAGTGGTGCCCAGCAGTTTGCCAGTCTTGCTGTGGTCTATAATTGAGTGCACAGTAAGGGGAATGTGGCTGTGGCCTGGCCTCTTTAGTCTTCCCTGTGTTTGGCCTTCTAAATGGTAGGCACATATAGCTGAAAAGTTAGGGACTTCAGGCACAGCTGGGTCCAGGTGCTGAAAGAACATCATGAGGTGTCTGTCTTCATCTCTTAGCTCTGTTTTTTTTCTGAGCTAACTATATCCTTAGTCTAGCTCTCTTCATAAGTGGCAAATGACCACCAATGGCTCTGGGCTCATTTTTTTTTAAATTTTTTGAGACAGTGTCTTGCTCTGTCGCCCAAGCTAGAGTGCGGTGGTGTCATCATAGTTCACTGTAACCTCAAATTCCTGGGCTCAAGCAATTCTCCTGCCTCAGCCTCCCAAGTAGCTAGGACTGTAGGCATGCACCACCATGCCTGGCTAATTTTTAAAATTTTTTTTGTAGAGACAGGGCCTCGCTATGTTGCTCAGGCTGGTCTTGAACACCTGGCCTCAAGTGATCCTCCTGTCTCGGCCTCCCAAAGTGCTGGCATTACAGGCATGAGCCACCCTGCCCGGCCAGGCTTACTTTTTAAAGAACCAGATTAACAACCCCAGTGAAAGGAGACTACCTCTTTTCCAACAGTTCTACCACAAGTACCAAGGCTGACTCTCATTGGACTGATTGGGGTCATTTGCCCACTACTTAAGCAATCACTAAGTTTAGGGAAATGGAATATGATAATTGTCTGGTTTATGCCGTATGCCCACCATAGTTCTGGGAGGTGGGGTTAGTACTCCATAAACCACATGGACTGGGAGTGGGGTTGGGACACTGTTACCAGAAGAAAAAGAAATAGATTCTAAGCAGGTGAAAACAATGGAGCATTTTCCAAACTTTATTGACCATAGAATCCTTTTTCTTGAGTAGAATGCCCATCTTAAGTGATCCAGTCCTCAAATCACTTCACATAATAATCATAGTCTTGTGCTTTAGAGATTCATACTTGAACTCCATTAAAGTTATTTGTAAATAAGGCCAAAAAATGTATTGCCTGATTTCTGACACCCCCAGAAACTGCCATATTGACAATAACAGTGAATAAATTTCTTCTTAATAGTACCACTTTGCATTTGTTCAATGCTTTAAATTTCATCAAGTTTTTCCCTTCACATACCATGTTATCAGCTCTTAGATACCATCAACTGAAGTCAATTATACAATGACCCAGACATCAGTCTTCATGTCATTCATTAGTTGTCAAAATATCATACCTGATTCTCAGCTTCCCTTAGCTCAACCTGTCACTTTGCTGGACCCAAAAACTCTTAATGAAGATGTTAAGTGTGCTAATTAATTTCACCTTGGTAAAAATGTTTTATTTTAATGACATAAGAATCAGCAGAAGAAAGGGTTGCTTCAAGGATGAAGACTGGCAAGCTGTTTCTAGCTGTCAATCTGAACAGTGGCAGAAGGCAATGGACCAGATCCCAAGCTATTTATGTGCAAGGGCAGTGACATTGGGGTGACTTAGTTGTAACTACCACTGAGCACTAGGTAATTTGTTTTTATCTGGAAATGCACGAAAGTATGTTTGTATGTATGAGCGAGAATGCATTTGCTTGCAAGTGAAGGAAAATCCAACTCAAACTGACCTAAAAATAAAGGGGATTTATTGGCTCATATAACCCCATGTCTGCCATAGATTCTCTTTTAGGACAAGGATGGTTAGATAGGTAGATAGATAGATACTGTAGATCATATGTAGGGCAGGGTTCAGGGTTTGTTTGATTCAGGGCTTAACAGTCGTCAAAAAGAACTACTTCTCATGGTGTCAGAATGGCTAGACTGGTTCCAGGCTTCACATTGGCCCCATATGCCATCCAGAAGGAGAGAGTATGCCTTTCCTTCCCATGAGCCCCAAGAAAACATCCTCTCCAGTCTTGTTGACTTGGATTAGGTCATATACCCTTTCCTGTCCAAAAGCTCTAACCAGATGTTTGAATTATGCTGATTAATTGTCTACTTACTCCAGAAGCCAGATGAGATTAGCTTCCCCTCAAACATATGGGTGCTGAGTGAAATGGGTGGTTACCAAGGAATGGGAGTTGGATATGGGGGAGGCAACTTCACACAAAGCCCACCGGAGTGGGATTGTATCATTATATTCTCTTTCTCTCTCTCTTTCCCATCTACGTTGACATATTATCTGTTTACCCTCATTCTACAAAGGATTTCAGGCAGACTTGGGCCATTTATAGGAGAAGGCTGGGGATAATAGAAAGATCACTGGATGTGGCATTCATTGTTTAAGGCATGGCTCTGCCACATCCCATCTATGACTCTGGGCAAGTCCCATATCTCATGTCTGAAACTCAGCCTCTCTCATTGGATAAGTGGAATTAAAATAATATTTACCTCACAAGGTTATTATTACAAAGAAAAGATCATGAATTTAGTAGTTTTTTTCTAGTTTACAATGAAAATGTTAATACTATTTTTTTATGGTTGGCATCATTTAATAAGGAATAGAGATTTCAGAGCAATCATATTTGCTTTGGAAAATGTTCTATCCCAAGTCTCCAGCTGCAGAAAAAAAGCAGCAGCAGTGGCTTTTAGATATATGGTGCTGAGCACAGAAAACAATGACTTTGGAATAGCTGGAGAAAGACCAGATGGATGCCTCTGTGATCAGAGGAGTTATTTTTAGAAACATTTTCACTATTCCAGGACAGTGTCATGTGGGGAGAGATTATGCTCTGCAGTATAAGGTACTGTACTAATTATTCTCCTTGGAATATCCAGAGGTAAAAAGCATGAGCTTTGGAACAGACAGACACCAATTTGCCATGTAACCTTGAGCCAATCATTAACCTCTTTGATCCTCAGTTTTTTTCATAAGACAAACAGGATAATAGCATTGATCTCATAATATTTGGGGGATAGTTATATAACCTGGTGTCTATACAGTGCCAAATGGTACCTGGCACATAGTATCTGCTTACTAAATGGTAACTTCCCTGGCTGCCTGCAGTAACTAGTAAATTTACAAGTGGGTAATAATAGGAAGACCTTATCTCTGAAGCTTTCTTTTCTATGCTTTAGAAGTCTATAAACACCTTGAATAGCATTCTTTATATTCTTTTTTTTTTTTTTTTTTTTTTTTTTAAAGAGAGATGGGGTCTTGCTTTGTCACCCAGGCTGGAGTGCAGTGGCTCCATCGTAGCTCACTGCAGCCTCAAACTCCTGGGTTCAAGCAATCCTCCAGGCTCAGCCTCCCAAGTAATTGGGACTACAGGCATCGTTCTTTATATTCTTAACCCTAGGAAAGATGATTTAGAGATGACACTAAGATATTTAAAGCCAGGCAGTGATTTCTGAACCTCCTTAAATGCCTTAGGATGTTTGGCTCTATGTTCTAAAATTGATTTCTATTATCAGAATGATTTGGATATAAAATACAAACAAGTAGCCATCCATTTGGTTATCAGTATGTAAACTTATAACTCTAGTTTTTACCTTTTGAAAAATTTATAAGGCATCTTTTTAGGAATATAGCTATCCTTCATTTTTTAACTCAAGAAAATTTAATGGTTCTTAGAAATGTGGAAAATCAATTTTGATCTTTATATGGAAGATATTTCTACTAGCCATTGCAACCATAAATTAATAGTTCAGTGTTAGCATCTGTAATGATGCCTCCTAAAACATAGTTAATGCCTCTGAATCATCAGACATAGGCTGAAAAACATTCATAATACATTCATACTACATTCATATTTAGCTTTAGTGCTAAATGTATTTTGTTCTATTTTAATTTTTTGAAATCTGTATTCATGGCACAAACTCTTATCATTAGACATTTTTATAGGTTGAACTTGAGAATTTTGTTTCTGGACCTGGAAATACTACAGAGATCTCAATCCAACTGGGAATTCCAAGTAAACTTTGTACTCTCATAAAAGCTGTAGTTATCGTGCAAATGAATGAAAGTTTATGGTTAAGGGTGACTGCAAACATTTATAAGCAATGGTAATTATTCAATACTGTGTGGTTCAGTAGAAAGATGATAGGCTAAGAATTAGGATGTGTTTATTCTAAAGTATCTAAAGTATTTTCACAACCTTGGGCAAATCACTTAACCCCCTGGCTTCAACTTCTTTTTCTGGGAAATTAGGGAGTTGCACTAGATAATTGC
This sequence comes from Varecia variegata, assembly GCA_028533085.1. Taxonomy (NCBI): domain Eukaryota; kingdom Metazoa; phylum Chordata; class Mammalia; order Primates; family Lemuridae; genus Varecia; species Varecia variegata. Next base: position 75,818,346 of record CM052436.1, on the reverse strand, counting down.
TGAGTTGCTTTTTAGCTTTTAACATTTTGTGTTTCTACCCTTATATGTAATATGTAGTGTATGTTTTGAATAAAGAACCAAATTAGGCTACAGTTGTAAAACTAATAATAGCTTGTAGCAAATTAAATAACATTTACTACCCAAATGTTGCTATTTTTAAGCGTAATACCCTCTACCTTTATAAAAATAGTCGCTGTTTAAAACTATTGAGTAAGAACAGACCTCAGAGAGAAAACTCCAAATATATAATGTATTATTACATCTGAGATTGAAGTACATTTTTTTGTATAGGCAGTTATGACTATAGTATACTGCATTGATAATTGAGATGTAAACAGGTCTGTTTTGAGCAAATTTGCTAATATTCTTCCCCTATTAATAAATATTACATCAAATGCTTTCTTCAATCTTGATATAAATGAATAAGTTCTATTATAGCCACTATTACCTATTTATGCATATTCTCTTATGGCAGATGTCCATTAATTATTAATAAAATTCATTAATAACTCTCTCATCAATATTTGTGCACCCGTTGATACATATGCTTACATCCTCTAATGGCCTGTTCTTTAACTATCAATCACAAAAACATTTAGCACAACCAAAAAAGCTTTAAAGTGTTCAGTAATGATGAGCATTGGTATCAACAAACATTGTTGGATGTGTAAACAGCCATCAGGAAAGACAGCTTGTGTACAATTCTAAAAAGCCAGTCACTGATAGATGTTAACCTGTTGGTGGACTTTGGTCATGGCATGTTCACTCAAGCTGCAATATAGTATTTGTGATGGAAACTCCTCCCAAATGTAGCAGTATCAATTTCAGCTGATTAGATTGCTGCCATAAATATGCACCAGAAAGTAATAATTTAAGCAAACAGCTGACATGTTATAGGAGCTGGAGATCAAACACAACGAGGAATATATTCAGACTTAAGCCAGGGGAAGTCAAGAGATGCCTGATCTGTGTCAAGCAGCAAAGCTGACATGATTGTTGAGGTAGAGAAGACATGCTGTGACCCTGATTACTATTATACCAGACTTTGGTAGCGAAAGGAAACATGGATAGTTGTGAAAGCAGAAAAACAAGGAAAACTTTATTATAGTTACTATGGTGAAAGTACCCTTAGGGTTAGCCTAAATTTGAGCAAGAAAATTATTATTACTTACATGGCATTTTGCATGTTATTTTCAAAGTGCAGTCAGGATAGTATGGCTTCCACTATAGAAAGAAGAGGAGGATTTCAGGATGGTGGAGGCAAGCAACAGGGACCAGTGTCAAACCAGGTGGGTCTCACAAACTCACAGAAAGAGCCACCAAACTCAAAACATCTTAAGAATAAGAAAATTTGCCTGGAACCCTGTGTTAATCCATTTACTCCACCTTTGTTTTCATGCCATTTTCTTGGTTCTTCTTTCCTCCCTGCATGTTGGTTTCATGCTGGTGTTTAGGGGTTGCCCTAGAATTAGACCTCACATGTCTACTAGTGAGATCAGACAGAGGGAGACAAAGTATTACTTTCGGGGACTTCTTCCCAGAATATCAAAGAAGAACTTTCTAGAAGCCATGGGAAACAACTTCTTTCATCTAATTGACACAGGTGACTTCATGTGATTAGTCTAGGGCCAGTCGTAGCAAGGGAGATGGGATGGCCTTTAAATGAGTCAAGCCTACCTCTGGGGCTAGCTGTGTGGATGGCTTCTGTCAATATAAAGGCTCTGTGTGTGGCGGAGTGAATACCTGAAGAAAATCAAAGTTCTTTTAGGAGGACAGGACAAAGAAAGGAATGGATGCTCATGACACTAGTCTGGGACCTATTTTTACCAGTTGTTTGAGGTTGAGCAAGCCAGCTAGCCACTTTAAGCTTTATTTTTCTTATCCAACTAATGAGGGCTACTCAGGTACAGGATATTAATTTTCTCTTTCCTTAGTAACAATATCTCCTTTTTGTTCTGGTTGGAAAAGTGCCAGCCAAAGTCTACATTTCTTAGGCTACTTTGCTTTTGAGAAATCTCCTTAAAAGATGAACTGACAGCTTTGCAACTTTTTTTTTGTCTTTCTCTGTTTTATCTTACCTTCTACCTTCAATTTTGATATGATCCTTATAGCCCGGTCAGCCATTCTGGATGAGGAGGTGATCTTGAAAATGAAGACCATGAGCTGAGGATAATGAAGCAGAAAGATAGAAGGTCCTTGGATCCTTCGTGGTTTTAGGTTGCCAGTTCCAGCCTGGACTTCCTACCTGGAGCCTTCATTTATGTGAGAAAAATTAATGTATAAATCCTTTAAGCCATTCTTATTTTAAATATCTTTTACTAGCCATTTTACCCAGATGGTCCTCTCTGACCACCAGTGATTGTTTGTTAGTAACATTGACATCACTATGGGAAGTCTTGGCCACTCAAATGATTGACCTGTCAGAGCTTCCTTATGCCCATGCAACAAATTGTTCTCTTTCAGTGGAGACTTTTAATAAGCTAAAATTCTCTTCCAGTTAAATTATCATGTTTTTTATTCATTTCACAGGTGAATAGGTGAAAAATAAGAGCATGCATGGGAGACTGTGAATTTCTAAAAAATGAGTGGAATTTCTTTTTCCATATTGCTTTACTCTGCAACAGTATGCATCAGAGTTTGTGAATCATTTAATACTTCAGCACTGATTTTTCATGGAAAAGTGCATCATTTTGGAGCAGAGCACTTGTGCGCTGTTGCAAAACTAAGTGAACAGTTCTTAAAATATCTTAAGTCATATTAAATTCAAACTGCTGTTAAATTATGTCTGGAGCCACCAGTGATGGCAGAAGTGACTAAGTGCTTTGATTATAAATTTTCTGTGTTTATGCCAGGGGGGTATTTGTGAAATTTTTTTTCTGGAAAAATTACAGTAAGAGGGATTTGTGTTCAGTTTCTCTTAAACTATCTTGATATGTAGCATCTACAAAGGGAGTATGACTTGTACTCTCCTTCATTCCTCCACGCTCAAAAATAATGACTCTCACTTATGCTTGCTCTTGCTTCCATCTTACCAACTTTAAATCTTTACTCGGTACTTTTACTTCAATACCTGCTCGTCTTTTGGCTTTGGACAATCTCCTGGCATTTTTCACCGGACACTTCTTGCATTCTTTTGTTTTTTCCTCTGATTTCTCTTTTGATTTTGGGAGTTGACGTTACCTTGAGTGAGATCATCCTCCTTTAGCTACTGGCCCATAGAGATTCCCTTTCCCCATCTTTCCAGCCATGGTCAGTTTTTAGATCATATTTTTAGATGTATAAAAAGAATTGTTTTATGATTCTTCTTTTGATTTAAGATGGTAACCTGAATGAATGGGATGGGGAAGGCTTGGAGTAGGGGAAGAAGCCAAGAGAAGTGATAGTAGAATTTAGCCCTCAATTTTAGTTTTGAAGCCTTGTGCATCCTCTAGGTTTTTGTTTAGACTCAGCAGCAGGCTCCAGTTCTCATTTATTTAAGCAACCATTTATACAGCCTTTATGTGCCCAGTGCCAGGCTAGTTACTAGAAAGAAACAGGTAGAAGATGCAGTCTCTGCCTTCCAGGAGCTTACTCTCTAACAGGGGAGGCAGAGAAGTTAACTAAAAATTACAGCTCACTGTGGTAGGTGCTATTGGAAAACTCTAAGAGAATCAGGGATTGTCTAAAACAACGATTAGTGTTTACAGCTTTCATTCCGTGAACTGGCCTGGAAATAGTGCAGGGGTTGGTCAATTTGGCAGGAATGGTCAGACAATATTCCAGGCAATATTTATAAGTCCCCTTTTACCAGCTGAAGACATTTTCCTTAAACGTAGTATGGCTGTTAAAATGGTAGGGCCCCCACCCATGCACCCAAGAAACAAAGACTTTCTGTCCTTGGTGCTGAAAGAGATATTTCTGGGCAGGAAGAATAGATTAAGTGACCAGTACTAATTTCTAAAACTGATGGTTGTGATGTTGGATGAAGATATTTATCTAGCGGGCAGGCTGGGCAAAGGGTGGGCAGGCTTTATTTTGACAAATGGAGATAGAAGTGTTGATGAGCAGTCAGCACAGAGACAGAGCGCAGGTCCTTCATAGCCTAATTCCTTATATGATTCACTGGCTCCAGGGAAGGGCCCCCATACTAGTGTGGGAACAGCACAGTGAGCAGAGGTGCTCTCGGTCCCCATGTCCCGATGCAGCAAATACCATGGACATGTGTATACAGCTACAGGGTGGGTGTCTGGAAAGGTGCAGTATGCCAGCTGCTCGTGGTCCCACTTTCCCAGCAGCTGCTCTCATTGTTGTGGTCAAGACCATCTTTACAAATGCACCAATTCTGGAGACACATTTTAAAAAATTATGTTTAATCATGGGCTGCTTTCCATCTCCTAGTCACATGATGTCAATATTTTTCTGTTCCAAAGAGCTCATATTTGTCCCTTTTCCTAAGACCAGTGTGGAGTCAGCATAGTGTAGTAGAAAGCCAGACAGACCTGGAACTCAGCTCCAGATAGACCTGGAAGCTTGGTTCATTTATTTGCCAGCTGTACAATTTTAGGGAAATTAATTAATTCCCTGAACATTGGTTTGCTAATCTATAAAATGGGGTAAGAGGCTTAATTTGAAAAATTGTAGTGAGGATTTACTGGCATAACACATGTAAAGTGCCAACATAGTTCCTGACAAACAGTAGGTGCCCCATAAATGGTAGTTACTAAAATTAAACATTGCTATTTCCAGTAATGCATTTTTTTTCCTCCTGGGAACAGATGTGGGGGCAGAGAAGTAAAAGGCATTATCTCTTGATAGGAGCCAATACAGTATCATTGCAGGTAAGAAGACCAGAGTGCCTTTATTTTTCTTTAATTCTTGCTGGAAAAGAAGCTGACTGGTAGGTGTATGGTGGAAGCTGGGGCAGTCAGACAATGAGCCCTCGAGGACTTTAAAGCTAGTTTCCTATCCAGGGTAGTCCAGGAATGGGTTATTCACCCTTCTTGGATTTCCTTTTCTTCTTTTGCACTCTAAGGTACAGAATTGAGTTCATCCTACCTACCCCTAAGTTCATGTCTCACTATTGTTATTGGTTCATAGAAAACCTTTCCTTTTTAATATTTTATTTCATTATTTTATCCCTAGTTATTCCAATCCAACTTGACTCTCCTTCTTCAAAGGCACCTATTCTTGCTTGTTTTATGAATGTTTATTTCACAATTCATATATTTATTTATACATATATATATGTGAAAGTACGTAATATTGTGTGTGAGTTTTAAATGTACAGAAATGGTATTTGGTCAGAAATACCACTTTGTTTCTTATTTTAAAGCTCAGAATTATTTGAGTTTTATTTTCATTGCAATATGCAGATGTAGTTCATTCTATCAGATATCTGCATAGATTTCCTTCTTATGTATATACTGCATTTTACTTAGGAAATCCTCTGGTGGTTACTTCTTACTCTTTACTGTTTCAAACTACACTCAATTAATATTCAATTACAAGTTTCCTTGTGCACTTATATGAAAGTTTCTGTGGGTATGTATCCAGGTATGAAATTACAGAGTTCTAGAGCACAAGCAAATATATGCCTCTCTTTTGCTCCCTTTTCTTTATGAATCCCCCTTTCTTTCCGAAAATTACTGCACAAGTCATGTATTTCTGCATAACAAATTATGCCAAACTTAGTGGCTTAAAATGAAAAACAGTTATTATCTCACAGTTTCTGAAAGTTTGCTTTCCAGAATGGCTGCACTACCTTGCATTTCCACTAGCAAAGCAACAGGGTTTCTGTTTTCACACATCCTCAGCAGCACTTGATATTATCTGCTTTTCTATTTTTTGCCAATAAGATGTGTGTAAAGTAGTATCTTCCTATTGTTTTATTTGAATTTCTCTGATTACTGGTGAGGTTAAACATTTCTTTATGTAGTTATTAACTCATTGTGTTTCCTTTACTATGAATTGCTATTATTATTTGATCACTTTCCTATTTGCTTGCCTTTCTTGCAGAATTTGTCATGCATTTTAGATATTAATCTATTCTCAGTCTAGGACATTATAAATATCTTCTCCTAGACAATCACCAATCTTTCAATTTTGTTTTTAGTGTCTTTCTAATAAACAAAAATCTTTTGTATGATATAGTTGTATTTAGCAAAAGTTTCAGGCTGGGTTTTTATAGAAATATAGATATAAAATTTAACACAAATTATAAGTGTACAGCTTGATGATTTACCACAAAATGAACACGCCTATGTTCATTCTCCAGGACAAGAAATAGAACAAAACAAATATATGCCTCTCTTTTGTTCCCTTTTCTTTAAGAACCCCCCTTTCTTTCCTAAAATTACTGTGTAAGTCTTGTATTTCTGAATAACAAATTATCCCAAACTTAGTGCCTTAAAATAAAAAAACAGTTATTATCTCACAGTTTCTGGGTGTCAGGGATCCAGGAACAGCTTAACTGGGTGGTTTGAGCTTAGGGTCTCTCACGAGATTGCAGTCAAGTTGCTGGCCAGGGCTGTAGTTATCTGAAGGCTTTATTAAAACTGGAGGATCTGCTTCCAAAAAGGCTCACTCATAGGGATGTTGTCTAGGATCGTCCCTTACTTACTGGCTGTTGTGGGAGGCCTTGGTATTTCATGACATAGGCCTTTCCCTGGGGCTGCTCCCAACATGGTAGCTAACTTCCCCAGGGTCGGGGAATAGAGGGATAAATAGGTGGATAGATGGTTGGATGGATGGATAGACAGACAGAGAGGAACGATAGTGCCTTTTTATGGCCTAGGCTCTGAGTTGCACACTGTCATGTTCACTTTATTCTATCTATTAGAAGCTATTCTCTAAGTACAGGCCACATTGAAGGGGAAGAGAAGTATCTTGAAGGCAGGAATATCAAAGAATTTGTGGACAAATTTTTGAAACCATCACTGCAACTATCTTTACTTTTAACATCTTTTAGTTTTGCTTTGTGCACTTTATATAAATAAAATTATACAATTTATTGTTTTGGTTCTCTAAAAGGTATAGTAAGAAGTAGAGATTACACTTAATTTTCTAAACATACTGATGTTTTTTCCCCAATATCATTTTCTAAATAGTATGTTCTTTCACTATTGATTTGGTTTGACACTTTGATTATATGTCAAATGAGAAATGATGGTCATTTGCATCAGTTTGGGAGTGATAGATCTGGTAAGAAATGGACAGATTCTGGATATTTTTGAAAGGTCTTTTTTAATTTAATTCTCAATACAACCCTATGAATTAGGTACAGAAAAGAGAGCATATACTCTGGCCCTCACATGAGAGTGATGAAGGTTCCTAATAATTTTGCCCAGACTAAGAGTACATCATTTTTTATCATAGACAGTCTTTATAAGGAAGGGCATCAGTTTATTACAAGCTTTCTTGACACTAAGGATCAAGGCAATGATGGATAGCTTCTTGACACTATTGTATGAAGCTGCTCACATGGCATCTGGCCAGTTGGCAAAGAAGAGTAAAGGGAATGTGTATCTATGCATGTAGGCTGTTCCAAAACGAAGTTAAGTTCTTTCTTGTTTTCTTAAAAGATTTTTTAAAAATCATAAATATGTGTTAGACTGTATTAAATAAGTTTTCTGCCTCTACTGAGAAAATTGTGTGGGTTTTCACATGTAGTGCTATAATGTGGTATAAATGGTGGCTCACACCTCTAATTCCAGCACTTTGGGAGGCCAAGGCAGGAGGATTGCTTGAGCCCAGGAGTTTGAGACCAGCCTGGGCAACACAGCGAGCCCTTGTCTCTACAAAAACTAATTTAAACAAAAACAAACCAAAAACCCCCACACTGATAGATTTTTAAATGTTCACTGCATTCCTGTGTTAAATCCTGCTTGAGCATGATAATATTCTATTTAATATGCTGTTCAATTCAGTTAGCTAAAGTGTAGGTGCTATTTTTGTTTTGCTCATATCTGTTCTTTATGGACCATTTTTGTGGATGTCAAGCTGACTACCAGTATAGTATCTGTGGTTCTTGCTCTCAGAGTTTTCTCTGGTCACTGGAGCTTCCTCTGCCTGTGTGTATGTCAGGCAGGAGCAGCCATCCACCAATGACTGATGTAATCAGGAGGATAAAGAACCCATTTTCCATGGCCCTTAGGAGGGATAACACTGAAGCATGTGTTCCACACTAGCTTTCAGTCTAACCCAATAGAGAACTCAACTTACTCAAAGCGGTAACTTGTCTGAAAATGCATTTGCTTCCTTCCTTTGATTCTCTTGCTTCTCCACTCACTTACTGGTGTTTCCTTCCAAATAAGTCATTGCCCAGGAAGCCTTATCTTAGGGTCTGCTTCTGGGAGATTCCCAAATGAGGCAGTTAACATCTTCATTTGCATTTTGTGTCTGTGTTCAAAAGTGAAATTGGTCTGTAAAGTTTTAAATATAATATTGCCATTTTTAAGTTTTATTACCAAAATTATACAATCCTTTTAAAGTCAGTTGGACAGCTTTTCCTTTTTTCTTCTAGAACAACTTATATTAGCGAGTGATTATCAATTCTTCTAAGTTTGATAGAACTCATATATAAAACCGTCTGAGTGTGATGCTTTTTTGGAGGAAAGAAGGAACTTTGATTGCAATTATAACTTTTTGAATGGTAATTGGTGTATAAAACTTTTCTATTTCTTCTTGTCTCAATTTTGTCATTTTCCATATATTGCAAGAAGGTTATTCATTTTAACTAGGATTTCATATTTATTGGTTTATAGTTGTTCATAGTAGTCATAGAAGTGGTGTGGTGGAGCTGGCTCATACTGGCTTGTGAAAGCTGGTGATTGTTAAATTTTTAAGAACATCATGAGCGGTTGATGCCACACTAGTTAACTTAACATTGGTTATAGTTGGAGTATTTACACCATGGAAATTGGAAAACTCTACATATAAAGATTTTTTTTTTTCTGGTGAACTGGTTGTCATAAAGTTGCCAGCACACCATTGGCTATTCTTCTACTCACTGGTCACTCTTCCATCTCCTTTGTTGATTTCTCCTCTTTTCTCTGACCTCTTAACATTTCAGTGTCCCATTTCATAGTCTTTGGTCCACTTCTCTGTCTATACTAACTTCCCCCACCACCATCTTGGTGATCTCATCTTGTCTCTGCGCTTTAAAAACTATCCATATGGGCCAGGCGCGGTGGCTCACGCCTGTAATCCTAGCACTCTGGGAGGCCAAGGCGGGAGGATCGCTTGAGGTCAGGAGTTCGGGACCAGCCTGAGCAAGAGCGAGACCCCCCTCTCTACTAAAAATAGAAAGAAATTGTCTGGTCAACTAAAATATTTATATAGAAAAAATTAGCCAGGCATGGTGGTGCATGCCTGTAGTCCCAGCTACTCAGGAGGCTGAGGCAGTAGGATCGCTTAAGCCCAGGAGTTTGAGGTTGCTGTGAACTAGGCTGACGCCATGGCACTCACTCTAGTCTGGGCAACAGAGCGAGACTCTGTCTCAAAAAAAAACCAACAAAAAACAAAAAAAACAAACAAAAAAAACTATCCATATGCCTGTGACTCCCAAATTTTTACCTCCAGCCTGGACCATTTTCCTAAATGCTACTCACATATCTAACTGCCAACTCAACATCTTTTCCTGGGAATCTCAAATTTAACATGATCAAAACTGATCTGATATACTCCTTCAAGCCTGCTTCACTGAAATCTTCCCTATCTAAATTGATGACAATTTCATATTTCAGTTGCTGGGCTAAAAATTGTGTAGTATTCATGATTTCTGTCTTTCTCTCATACCCCAGATCTAATCTATTAGAAAATTGTGCTGGCCTTGCATTAAAAAATATACAAATCTAGCAATTTCTCACTATTCCAGCCTAAGTTCCCATAATCTCATAACTGCCTTATTGTCATACCCTCCTACTAAGTTTCTTCACATCCACCCTTGCTGTCCCTAGGGCCTGTCTTTGTGTTCTTTGAGTAGCCAGAATGATCCTTTTTAAATGTAATTCAGGTCATGTTACCCCTCTGCTCCAGACCCTCAGATGGCTCTCAGTTTTACTTAGCCCAAGCCAGAGTCCTTAAGATGGCCCTACCTAGCCTCTTTAACTTTATCTCCTACTAAATGCCCTTCCACTCCAAGTCCATTCCAGTCACACTGGCATCCTCATTGTTTCTCAAAAAGTCCAGGCCAGCTCCTGCCTCAGAGCCTGTGTCTGAGATGTTCTTCCTTAAGATAACTGCAAAGGCTACTCCCTCACTTTATTCAAAAGCCACATAGTACATTTTCACTGTTTATTGTTTCTCTCCCCTCCCCCCACCCACAATGTGAGCTCTCCGAGGATAGGGATTTCTCTGACTGTTCACTGATGTATCCCAACAGTGAAGCAGAGAATGCCTGACACACTATGGTGCTCAGTATCTGCTAAAGGAATTCATTAACCAGTGAAGAAGTGGGCTTGCCCCTCTTGTTAAGATTCAGGACTACACCCAGTCTCTCCACGATAGCCTAAGGTAATGGGGCACACCAGTCCATGCCGCGGTGGTGCACCTTCTGAAACCTATGCCTGTGCTGTCCTTTCCCCTGACGGGAGGGAGAAGACCTCGTTTTCTTAGGAAATTACAGGTACTTGGAATCACTCCATCCCCTCTTTACCATCTGTGAGCATGAAATCCTGCTTAGAATGAGAAGTAACTTTATTCTTCTTTTGGCTGGGAGCCCCATCTTCTTTGGGGGGCCCTTTTGGGACAAAGGACATTGGAAAGCAGAATTAAAGCTTGGTTAGGTTTTACCTATGCTTACCAGCCCATCTTCCTTAATCGATGCCCATTATTTAAAGAAAAAAAAGCTTGGATTTAACCCCACCTCTGAAATTAGAAAGTTAGTCCTTAATCAGGCAAATATACACAGGTAATGATTCAGAAATAATTTAACAATGTACTGAGGAAATTCAACTCAGTGGAATATAGCAGTTTTATTTTTTCTAATTACCACTTCAAGCTATGCTCTGATAAGTCCCCCATTTTCTGTTTCTCAATAGCATATCCAGCTGATTCCATAACTTTCTTGTCACTTTTGCTAACTGTGAGTCTAGTTCCATTTCAAAGTCTGTTAAAACTGATACCCTCCCTTCCCTGCAGTACAGGCTTGAGCAGTGATCCTTGGATGTTGGAAGTAGAGGAGAAAAGATGCACACACCTTGCCCATCTCTCCTCCTCGTGTAGATCTCCACCCTCTGGGGTGGTAGGGGGCAGGAAGGAGACATGGGGCAGGCAGGGATCACCTTACATAGCTGGTCACATAGGGAGATATTTCTGGCCAAGCTCTGTTTTGATCTGGATCTGTCTGATGCTGGTGGCCTCTGCTCATGGGGTGGTTTTGCACAGATATTATCCAAGGTTTCCTTGAGGGTGGCATCAAATTTTATCTGATTCCCATCCCACCCTCACACTTGGTACTGAGGACCCCTCATAGAGAGACAATTGAGTCTCTTTTTTGTCTTGGCTAGTGGTCCCTACTCTCCTCTACTGATAGGGTATCACTTTGACTGACTCGTGGTTGCCCTGACAACCTTACCTCTCCTCCCTCCTGCTATAGCTTCTATGCTCTTTTGCATGATGCCATCAGAACCACTGAGGTATACTTCACACCCTCTGAGAAACATGAGGGACTGGATGAGGCTGTCCCAAACATCATTTTCTTACATGGCCTGATATATTATTGACACGTCTCACTCTGTTAGCTCTTTTTTAGAAATACCTGGACAAAAAGCAAGCTCTAGTGTTTGTACTCAGAAGCATCCCTTCTCCCCCATCAGTGGATGTATGTTTAAGATGTCCTAAGAACTCCACCCCTCTCTGGAAGGCAATATCAGAGCAAGATTGAGATTGTGCAGCTCAGTAAGCCTCCATCCAAGGGATGAGGTGGTAGCTTTCCCTTCTTGTGGGCACCTCTGATCTCTACAAGTGATTCTCCTGGAGCCTTCTCTTCATCAGTTGGTACTAGGTGACGTGGTGGTTGTAGGTAGGTGTCCATTAAAATTTGTGCTCCCCTTCCCCTTCCCATGTCTCTCAGAAAGAGCCTTCCAACCAGGGATTCCAAGTCCCAGCCCCCTTTGCTTCTAGTGTGCCCATGTGCCTGGTTCTCACCGGTGGATTGTGAGCAGAAGTGATATGTGATACTTCCAGGTCAAAGCATTTAAGAAGTAGATGTGCCCACTCCAGGTACTCTTTCTACTCCAGTGGCTGATTGCAGATTATGAGGTCCCAGGAAATGATGGCAAAACCACAGGATGGAAAAAGCCAGGATCCCTGAATCACTGACAGAGGAAACCTCTTGGCTGAACAGGAACATCTGCTTTGAACTGTTTTTTTTGTTGTTGTTTATTTATTATAGCTTATTATGGGGGTACAACCTACATGATGAGTGCGATGTGCACTGTCGGGGGAATGGACACTCTTGAGGCTCAGACTCGGGGGGTTGGGAGGGGCATGGGCAATATGCTTTGAACTGTTACATGAGAAATAAACTATTGTGCTTGAGCTATTGTAGAGTTTTGGGTTCATTGATCACAGCAGCTAATGTTACACTAACTAGTACATGTGAGAAGAAATTCCTGTTCTTACGCTCCCCCATCCGCCCTCAAAAACAGGGAGAAAAGCCTCTCACCATGAACACTGAGCTCCCTGCATGGGATGCCTCACACTCTTCTCCCAACTCCCAGTCTTCTCATGTAAACTGAGGCTGGGCCAGAGTAGAGGCTGGAGGAGTAAGGGATATTTTGTTGGCTCTTAGTTTGCTCTGGGGGCAGTGTGTGGCCCAACCGTGTAGATGGCACTGTTAGAAAGTGATACGGTTTGGATGTTTGGCCCCTCCAAACCTCATGCTGAAATTTGATCCCCAGTGCTGGAGGTGGGGCCTGGCGGGAGGAGTTTGGGTCATGGGGACAGATCCCTCATTAATGGCTTAATACCCTCCCCATGACAATGGTGAGTTCTTACTTTATTAGTTCACGTGAGAGCTGGTTGTTTAAAAGAGCCTGGCACCACCTCCTCCCTTTCCTGCTCCTTCACTCACCATGTGACACACCTGCTCCCCCTTCACCTTCTGCCTTGATTGGAAGCTCCCTGAATCCCTTGCCAGAAGCAGATGCTGGTGCAATGCTGCTTCTACATCCTGCAGAACTATGAGCTAAACCTTTTTCCTTTATAAATTACTCAGCCTCAAGTATTTCCTTTATAGCAATGCAAGATAGACTAATACAGAAAGTAAAGCTATCTAGTCACAAATCCTGGGGCAATAGAAAGCATTCCACTTAGCATCTTATGACAGGGATTTTTTGAAACATGAAAACATGTTCACAGACCCCTCATCATCGTCATCACAAAGCCTTGGGGCATTCAGAAACCCCAGATAGGTCACCACAGGCATGGACTCCCTGCCTTTGTCTGTTGTTGCCCTGTTCCCTGTTGCTGGCGTGGTGGCATTGAGACTTCACCAAGGGGGAGCTGTGGTGACCGCAGTGACCGGAGAAAATGTCTTATGGTTTGATGCCTGGAGGAGCTATTTATGGGCTATCAGCCAGGCCTGACTTTGGTGCTAGCGACTGTCTGACTCTACAAAATGCCCCCACCCCTCAGTGCTGCTAAGCTGGAGCGTGGTTGGTGGTTAACTGGGGCCAAGACATTAGAGAGCGTAGGCAGTGCCATCAGTTGGCAGCAGGTGGCGGTCCAGATGGGTGGGCAGCGGGTATCAGAGAGGTCCTGTGGGAGGCACAAAGTGGATATCCTGGCAGGATATTTTATTCACTGTGGACTCTTTAATTTGTATAAGAAGACTGTAAAATCAGAAGTCACAAGCTGAAGGGTCAGCAGAAGGGCTCTGGTTTCGAGGAGGTGGGGACCAGTGTCGCAGCAGGGCAGGTTGTAGAAGAAACTGCAGGAGGGCCAGGGCCCAAGATGGGGACTGGGACACTAGGTCCCATAGGAACCACAGGAAAAGACATTGTTTCACTATTTTCAAGGCTGTGTTGGTACTGAGTCACCAGTGTCTGTGCTGGGCTTATGTAATCCTCTCCAGTGAGAGGGAAGTAGTCCCAGAGCCTGGCCCAAGGCTGAATCCACAGGTTAGGGTTAAGTGGTTCAAACTGGAAAGCTGAGAGGGTCAGAGGTTCCAGAAGGCAAGTAGTCAAGTAGATCAACACCTTCAGGGTCTGAAATTCTCACTGTTAGAGTTAAGACTTGAGGTTAGAACAGCATGTAAAGCCATTATGAAAATGCAAGTGTTTCCCAAGCGAAGTAATTAACATGGGCACATCTGCATATTAGAATATCAGAACAGCTAGTTCTGAAGGAATGAGAATTTCTTTCACTGGTACGTCTAGAATATAAAGTGTGAGAGAGAACTAACTTATCTAGTTCCTTCTATATAATACTCAATTTTAAATCCGTGTTTTATTTAATCATCCTATC
>CM052436.1:75777735-75803398 GCA_028533085.1 Varecia variegata | reverse complement strand
AGGATTCATTTTATACAAGTTTGACTTTTTATTCTACAAAAAAGTCATCATATTAAAAATATTTTGGAACATAGGAAAAAGAAAAAATACTATACATGTGATCATTGTCCGCATATTAATGTATTTCCTTCTAGGTTTTATTTTCTGTGCACATTTAAAAATAACTGTTATTTAGTGTACATTTAATTTTCATTTTTTCAGTTAATATATCATAAGCATTTCTAATAGATGCAGAATATTCAAGCAAATGCATATATTATAATTCATTGATCTTTCCGTGGTCCTTGGGCATTTAGGATGACTACAATTTTTTTTTCTTGTTTAGAGAGACCGTCTTGCTCTGTCACCCAGACTGGTGCTATAATAGCTCACTGCAAACTCAAACTCCTGGGCCCAAGCAATCTTCCTGCCTCAGCCTCCGAGTAGCTGGGGCTACAGCCATGAGCCACCATGCCCAGCCTTTGTTATTATATGTAACAATATTATATGATATATAAACATCTTATGGCATATGACTTTCTGGTAGATTATACACTTAATATGAAACTCCAGAAATAGAATTAGAGAACTATGATCATCACTACTTAAGTTGTCACAGGGTCAGGCCAATTCATCATTACCTTACAACATTAAATATTATATGTGCTACCGAAGCAAGCACTACATTAAATATTAACATTAAAAATATTTGCTAATTTCCTCATTGAAAATGGCATTTGTTTGAGTTCTCCTCTCTTTTATGGCTGCTGAGTTCTCCCGTGGTCATGTTCACTCTTCCTACCTTCGGCATTTTAGCTTTCTTAATTGCTTATAGTTCCCTGAACACAACAACCCGTTCCATAGGTCTCATTTATGGATCTTCCTTGCTAAAATGGGAACCCTTTGAGGATGAGGTCTGTGTTTTATTCATCTACATATTCCCAGGGTCTTGTGTAGTACTTGGCACACAGTGGGTGCTTAATACATACATAACAAATGAATGAATGAATGAATGAATGAGCAAATGAGGTTGATCATTCCCCCCACATTTGTTCATCAAATATGATTTCTGAATGCATCCTCCAGTTTATGTACTTTGTCCACTTACTTACTGGTGTCAGACTTTTAT
The DNA here is from genome assembly GCA_028533085.1 of Varecia variegata. Taxonomy (NCBI): domain Eukaryota; kingdom Metazoa; phylum Chordata; class Mammalia; order Primates; family Lemuridae; genus Varecia; species Varecia variegata. Next base: position 75,802,290 of record CM052436.1, on the reverse strand, counting down.
TGTTTGTTACTAGTGTTTGAATATGAGAAAATATTTACACTTCCCCTTCACATTTGGACTGATAATAGATTTTGCTTCATATTTTCTATAGGTTTAACATTAAAAGGAAAAAATAGAGGGTAGAAGTTAAGCAAATAAAAGTGCCATCTCCTGCAGCATTTTCTCTACCTAAAAGGTGCTCAGAAGGTGGGAACTGGGGAGCAAAGAAAGAGAGAGAGAGAGAGAGAGAAATAAGGGAGTTCTGTGAAAATTAGACAATTTGGTTACTCAATTTAAACAGACTGAATAGAGTTGTTCATGTGAAAAAAGGAAATATGTTGACCACATTTCAGGCCCTCTGAAGCTGAAAAGGTCAACCAGCCCCTGCATGCCGTGAAAAACAAATTCTGCTCTTCCATACAGAGAGGTAGGTTTCAATTAAAAACCACACAGAATGGCTGAGTAATTTCTTAATGTATTCCATTTGTAAATGAGAAGTGAAAACACTCATTAGTAATTCTTGAATCCTTGGTGAATCAGCACTGTCCACAGAAAACAAACATATACAACCCTGCTTACATTGAAAGGAGAAAAAAGACTCACCTCTCTTTTTGTTTCCTTTGTTTTCCAGATATGCTTTTCATTTTTTAAAAATGTATCAAAAATTGTATCATCACATTGTCCCTCTGGGTCTGTTGCTGCATTTGCAAACTTTAGTATTTTTCTGGTTAATATTTTATAAAGCAGATGCACCCATAAAATAAAGCTGTCAGGAGACTTCAGGATAATATTAATATCAGCCCCCTCTGGTTACACAAAGTGAAAGCTTAAGCCACATGGCTAGAAATAAAGAGAGAAAGAAATCCCATTGTCCAACATTAGTGGACCCATTCTTTGGAAGAGAAGATCTCTGATTCACAGGCAAAAAACCAAAACCAAAACAGAAAAACAACCATTTCCCCCATGGGAAAAAAGCTTCTCGAAGTTAGGGATCCATTTTGGACATATCAGTGTGTTCCCAGAACCTGGTCCAAGACCTAGGAAGTGGCTCTGAACACATGTTTGAAAGAAGAGTAAATGATTGGGGTAGCCCTGCCTTGGATGGTGAGCTGGGTATTTCCCATGTGTGCCCCAGATCCACCCCAAACCTGCTGCTCTTTGCCCTGGGGGCTGAACTCTCTCTCAGGCATCGATGGGATCCTTTGACCTCCTCTGGCTTTCCAGATGACTTCAGACAATGAGGAGTCCCAGAGGAGTTTGGAGGGATGGAGCAGAGTGAGGCTGGGGTGTTTATTGCCTTGACTTCCTCCGTGTGGGATTGCCTCCAGCTGGCTGCTTTCCAGAGGTCACAGCTTCTGTCAAGGTGACCCTTTCCTAATCATCCTCTCTGTCCAGGTCCCAGTGACACTCTGACCCTCATCCTTTCAGCCTAGGAGTACTCTGCTATCCCACACCCACCCCTAACTTCATTAATGCTCCTTTATTAAGTTCTCCTTGAATTACTATAATTTGAATAAACCATTTCTGGAACACAACTGATATAATAGAGATATGCATGTTGGTTTAGTGGTTACACCCTAACATTCAGCCTGAAATCTGCTCTACAAGCTGTGTACAATGGATGACGAGGTGCCTTTTCCTAATGCTCACCCAGGGGAGCATAGGCTGGTGCCACCTTGGGCTGAATGTATGTATATGAGCCTCAACTTATGTTTTTTTAAAATCTGCTGAAAGATTCATTTTTCTCTATTTCCTCCTGCTGTGAGTTGCAACTTTTGCCTGCAGCCTGAGTGAGTCATCTGTATCCCGAGCTGCAGTCACAGAAGCTATAACAAGAGGGGTTCCAACTGCTCTCCAGGGGCTGACTACTTTGGCTTATCCTACAGAAGCAGAAAGACCACAAAGCAAAGACAACAGTCCCTCCAGTCATTTGGTGTTTTGTGGGCAAAACAACCATGGGTGGCTGTGTTTCCATGTTCTTTTGGTTCTGTTTGCATGCAGACTTGCCCTCCCCCAACACACTGGAGGTGTTATGTGATGCAGGGCCAGCAGCACATCTGCAGAACCTGCTTTTATTTCCATCTTAAGCGTGGATGATGGAAACAGGTCTAAAATGCAAAGGATACCTTAACACAATGACATCATCTCCTGTATCTCATGTCTCCTCCCTTAAGGGATGTGAGGCCCAGCCGTGTGGAGTGTGTTGGGAGTCTCAGCTTCTTTATTGTTCAACTTTCCTTGCCAATAATTGCTGATGGTTTAAACTGACTTCACAATTTCTGCCTTAGCATTTGGAATGCTCTCTAGTAAGGATGCTGTGAATTGCATATGGGAGATGCAGTGTGTCACTCTGTTCAATTTTTGTGTCTTCAATGACTGAGAAGGTGTTGTGTATGGTGAGTGAAGCAAACATTCACCTCTCCTCATCCACACAAAGGAATTGACAGTTACCTGGGTTACTAGACTAGGCTAAGGCCTCTAAATCTGACTTGATTGTTCAGTTCACATATCTCTTCCCATGTTTTTCTTGCCTGTGCATTTTGAAAAGTATGTGATCCTCTGACTGTGCAGCCACGTGTACTCACAGGCTTTCCCCTATAATGCTAAACTCAAGCTGATTTTAGATCAGATCCAACTGATCCTTTCAGCAACACCCAATGAGATGAAATCTCTATCTGCAGACTGTCCTTGCTGCTGAAAGAGACTGGCTAGATTTGAGCAGCAATAATTAATTTCAAAGAAATTTTCCATCTCCAGGCCTTTGCATTTCACTAATTATTTTCAAGGTAAATTGAATTTGCTTGGCAATATCTTCCAGCTCCAACTTGCAATAAGCAATTTAACATGAAATTGCTGACCTATAATTGTTCTATCCAGCCATGAATTCCTAATCCTTCTGCAATTTATAGTTATAGTCTTTGAGCTGCAACTGAGTTTTCCACCAGCGTAATTATCACTTTCTTTATTTTTACCTGTAGCAAGCAGCAGTATTACTATAGTGCATGGGAGAGCTTCAGCTAGTGTCTGAAAATTACAGAATATCAATTGCCAATGTCGGAGCTGTGGGTGGGTGGCAGCATATTAGAAAATGGAACTGCAGGCCATTTGGGGAAAATATCTTGATGAAATCCATTCATCTGGGTGATGTGCTGAATCTTAAACCAGATAGAAAGAACGCCAAACCAAACAAAAAATAGATTGTTTTTCCCAGTAAATGAACAGATAGCAACATCTTTAAATGCTAAATAAAGTAGCCCTGAGCCTTTGAGGATACTCCCCGGCAACTATTGCCTGAACTGCCGATCAAGTCACTTGGTTTTCTGCCTTCTGCTTCTTCCTTTCCGGGCTTTTATTCAAATGTTCTGCGGTGATAAATAGAGAGTTGTCTGTCTTTTATTTTAAAAGCCTTTCCTAAAGTATCAGAGCTAGGTGAGAGTCACTTACAGATCAGTCTAGCAGAATGGCTTCATATCAGCACAACTTTAATATCCAGAATCTCTAGATTTTTGACTCATTTCTGTTTGGTTGTACATTAGGTCATTTCTCCTTCAGAGGTTACCAAGCACTTTAGAAACTGATGCCCTGGCTGCCCCTTGCCCCCGTGGGTGAGAGAAACAGGAGCGGTGTGGAGAAGAGGGCGCTGCCTCAGAAGTCAGGATGAGGAGCTTGCGGTCCTGCAGGGGAGATGGGTCGGTTACAGGAGCATCCTGGAGGCTGTGCTGGAACGGGGCCCTTAGCAGGGTTTCTGACAAAGCCAGGCTGCAGTTCTGAGGAAGGAGAGGGGAGAGCTTGCCTTTGGCTAGACTCCAGTGATTCTCAACCAGGGGCAGTTTTGTCCTCCAGGGGACACTGGCTAATGTCTAGAGATGATTGGGGACTGGGGTAGGGGACAACAGGCCCAAACGGCCATCAGTCGAGGTCCAGGGCAAACAAGTCCTCTCCACACCCTCCTCCTCCACTCTCAGGCCCTCGCTGTGTCCCTGGCTCTGTTTCTCCACTTGGCAGTGTTGATGTTTGGGGCTGGCTGGTCCTTGGCTGAGAGGGTGGGGAAGTGTCCCGGGCACTGCGGGATGTCAGTGGCTTTCACACCCTCACTTGGAACCTGCTTCCGTATCTGTTAAATCAGTTCGTCATCAGACACAAAAAAATCTATTGAAACTCTACTGTGTTCTAGGAGCTGTCTTAGGCATTGGGACAGAGTGAACAAGAATATGTCCCCGCCCACAGGGACCTTACATTCTGCTGGGGGATACAAAAAATAAATGCATAAGCAAATAGAAATTTAATGTATTATCAGCCACAGAAAAACGTTATGAACAACAATACAGCAAGGTAACAGATGGGAACTTGTAGGACCTGCTCTTTTGGTCAAGAACACCAGGGAGGGACACTGTGAGAAGGTGACATTTTAGCACTGCTAAATGGAGCAAGCCGTGGGACAGCTTTCTTCATTTTCAAAGTTCTCTCTCTCGACCTCTGTTCACTTAATTGCTCAGTTTGCACTTACTCCTTCCTTGTCTCTGTTTTTCCCTGGTGTCAGCCTCCTGAAGAGGGGCCCAGCTTTGATTCTCTGCTCTTCTGTGACCGCTGTTTCTTTGAACCCTGCAGTTAGAGCACCTTCCCAATAGACGCTCGCAGCCTTTGCTAAGATCTCCATCCAGCTGCTAGCCCTGAGTCCTCAGGCCCTGTTTGCAATTATTGGCCAGCCAGTATTTTTTTCTGGGTGCACTAGTTAATAGATGTAGTGATGAAAAGGGCTCTGTATAGATTGTGATTATACACACACACACACTTTTTTTATTAACTTTATGACATGAATGACAAATACTAGGAATACTTGTCATCAATCAATCCCCTTTCTCACACCTGTGTCAGAGCAGATATCCATAATTGATGATCATGACTGTCCTACCAGCCAACGGTAATTCCCATGTAAGATGAAACCCTGGCTTGAAGGTGCCATGCATGCATTACCTTAAAAACTAGCTTGAAATAGACACATGCTGGAAGAGCGGTGTACCAGGAATGCAGAAACCTCCTATCCACAGTCAGAGGGGCAGGCCTCAGCTCCACTGTCATAAAAAAATTGGAAATTTCTCTCCTACCGCGTATAGTTTAAGTTCATTACTAGGGAATCTGGGTATCATTCTGTAGTGAAAACAGGAAGTCATCATAGTTTTTTTTTCTTTGCGTAAATTTTCTTAGTGGGACTATCATAGTTTTTTGGTGGGTAAATAACATGATTAAAGCTGTTCTTTAGGAAGATTGATCTTGCAACTACATGTAGGATGAATAGAGGTGGGGTGATAAGGTGTGTGAATTTGCAGAGGGGGCCAGGGTAGATGGCCTCACACTGCCTCTCTCTAATCTTGGGTCAGGCAAGTTGTGGGACTGACAAAGGGGCTGACATTCCCAAGGGCTCTGTACCTGGCTGTCTTTGCACTAGTACAATATCCATAAACACTGGGAGAAGGAATCAGGGCTTCCTGGAAACCAAATCAATTGCCACACAGCATATACAGCTGGAGCAGCATTCTAAATGGAAACGCTCTTGCTACCAGGGATTAATTACCATCTAATTTGCATATCCTTTTGATTAACCACATTCCTGGCCAAAAGTCCAACCCAAAGCTCCCTAACTGAGACCTGATGATGCTTTTGCACTTTCTCTGGGAGAACATAATCCAAGGTCAGAGGTACTTTACTAAGCCCAAGACCACCCAAGTCAACAGCAACAGGGGAAGAGGCCAGTATATTTTTCACCCTCCACCTTCCATCTCTCGCCCCAGGCTCCCACTCTGAGAAGAGTCCAGAATGTGACCAGCCATTGGAGCACAAATTGTACTTACTTATGAGGCTGATTGCACACTTCAACTGAACACCAATTTATAAAGTACCTTGGTGTGAAAAGGAAATATCTTTACTGTAGATAATTGAAGATTCTGAAGCCCAACAGCACTCCATGGAGTACACTAATTATAATCAAACCCATTTGTAATGAAGGAAAACGAAAGGAATAAGCACCAGTCTGTCCAATATTGGAGCCTCTGAAGTAACTTTAATGCTATTACTGATGGACATTAGTCAAAGCAAAACACAGCAGATGTCTGCAGAGAGAAATAAGGCCTTGGAGATGCTGTGTTGACAAGCTGGCATCTTATCCCCCTGTTAAATTAGATCTGGGCCTTCTCCTAAAGCCCTTAGGTCTTGGTTTGACTTCAGAGAAGATGACTGTCAACAAGCTGGCCCTGGTCTGTAGACAGGTCTGTTTGCCACCTGATCATAATTTAGGGAATATATTTCCTCCTGTTTTCACAAGGAAGACTTCAGTTTTAATAGAGTGAGATGTGGCAATGCACGGGTTTCACCTGGATGCAAATCCTGTGGAACATGAAGCTTCTTGGAGTGCTGCGATGGCTCAAGCTGGACCCATTGTGGGCCACATCCACGCAGTGGGTGTGAACTGCAGAAAATGTCAAAGATTTTCCTGGGGGAGCGGCTGAGCTTAGATCACATGAGTAGTTGGTGGGGGCAGAGAGGCCCATCCTTACAGAGGTCCTAGAACCAATCTGTCTTCCAAAGTTGGGCCACAGCATGAAGAGCCCAACAATGCCGGTCCATTCCCCCAGGACCAGGGTTGGGCCAGGTACTGATGATTTAAGGCTCAGCGGAGACTTGAAAATGATGGGGGCAAGAGTGGGCTTTGTTGGAGGAGCGTAAAACCCAGGATGTGGGGATGTTGCAGGGGGAGAGTTAGTTCGACAGTTAGGACCATCTCGTGCCATGCTTGAGAGTTCCTGGACATCACCCTCTCCGTCCGTTTCACAGCCACTCTGCATTGTTCTACCCGACAGTCCTTGCTGCTCCTTTCCACATTTGTTCAGGAGTAAAATTTTCACCACAGGAGTTCCTGGGTCAGTCTTTATTAGAAAATATTTTATTATCAGAAGTTGATATAATAGTCACAGGGATGAAACTTGGCTAGGGCGTCCCTGACCCTGGCCCAGTGACGGGGCCTGCTCTTTCCTTCCCGCCCTGCAGTGACAGAGAGAAAGCACCTTCCCAAGGCCTGTGAGCCACAGCTGGGAACGGCCCTGTGAGTCCCCCTCCTAGAGGCCTGTGCTGAGGCTCCCCCCACCAGCTGCAGCGCCAGCTTGGGGCAGAAGGGTCTGGGAGACCACAGCCTCCTCTGCACCTGGCTGATTTCAGTAAAAGATGCTTTGTTTGTTCACTGAAGTATCACGCTGTCATCTCTCTGAATGAAGGGATTTCCTGTGTCAGATTAACACCTTCTTTGATGCCTTCCCCGCCCCTTTCTGACAGTACACTGATTAAGACAAGCCATCTGAAACCTCCCTTTCGAGGGGCCTGTGGCCCAGTTGTGGCTGGGGGTGGGCCACCCAGGTGAGGGATGCAGGCCACGGTGAAACCTCAGGGCAGCTCCACAGTGCCCCTGGGGCTCCCCTGGTACCTGTCAGGCTCTGCGCTCAGACATGACTTTGAGTGCAAAATACCTGGCCTGTAGGCAGAGAGAGTTCAAGCGTCACACTGTGTGTACATTGGCTCATCTAAACAGACTGGGAAAGAAAGTCGCTTCTGTGCCTGACAGACGGGAGCCAAGGTCCCCAGGAGCACAGGGTGGAGTCGCAGCGTTGGGGCCCCATGTCAGCCGGTGGGAACCTGAGAGTGAAGAGGTGCCAGGCCTGACTCCCCAGGCCTCCTCTCCTCTCCTGCTCCCAAAAGGTCAGAGCTGATGGGGAAGGGAACTCAAAACGTGTCCTGGCGGGGACGCTCTAACTGTAAGAGGCACAATTAGAAAATGGGAAAGAGTCCATGGCTGACTCACAGTAACCCCCGTCCGGGGCCACGCTGGCACCAGCCCAAGGCTGACTCCAGTCAGTGCCTCCTGAGGGTTCTGTCAGACGTGGGTGGAGAAGCAAAATGCCATGTCACACGAGGGGTGTCACTCTCTCGGAAGGCTGTGGTGTTGTTGGAGGTCACACACGGGGGGAGCACAGCCGCGGGGTTGGAGTGGAGGCAGCCGGTGCCTGGAGAAGGTGAGGAGTGAATGGAGACGGATGCAGCCGACGCTTGATGGCCGTTCTCCAGAGCTTGTGGCTGCCCCCAGCCACCTCCTGCCCCTTCCTGACTCACTTGCTGCTGCCACTCTGCAAACAAACCTGGTCACACTGCACGTGGAGCTGGAACCCCCTCCAGTCTGTGCAGTGGGGGCGGGGGGGGGTGGTTCCAGACCCACCCTCCTCTCCTGTGGGCTCCCTCTTCCTCTCTCCAATCCCATTCTAGCCCCTGTCCCAATTAAAACTCTTTCTTCTCCTCTTCCGAATTGACCACAACTCTCTTTCTAGACCTTATGAAGTGTTTTGGAAAGCTGTTTTTGTATGTGCCGGTGGAGAAGGAGGAGGCCTGGGGCCCAGGAGCAGCTCTGCGGTTCAGCCGGCAGAGACACCTTGGAGAAGCACCTGGCCCCAGTGTGCCGCATGGCCTGTGCGTTTATTTAAGCTTTTGAATAAGCAATAATGTGATTCCAATAGTTTAAAATTTTTACCGTGAAAATGCTGCCTTTCATTCCCAGCCATGTATTTCCCCTCTCCACAGACAAACAAGGTCACAGTGCTACCTCCTAGAAAGATAAGCAAACACACACATACACACGCACATTGGTGCTCTTTTCCTCCATTTGCACACAAACAGGAGCACTCCATGCACACAGCTCAGCACTGTGTGCTTCATTTAGCGCCTCTCAGGACCTTTCCATGGAGGCACATAGACAGCTGCCCGCTCTTTCCTTACAGGTGCTTTGCGTTCCATCAGACAGCCAGTCCTCTCTTGATGGGCACTGAGGCTGCTCCCGACATCTTACTGTGCCGCCGTGCTGCAGTGAATACCCTTGCTTATGTGTCATTGTGCCTGTGTGTCAGCAGGTCTGGTGTATAAAGTCCACAAAGTGGAATTTCCAGGTCAGTTAGCATAGGTGAGCACATACTAACTTGATGCGCAACCTCGGAGAAGGCACTTGGCGTTTCTGGGCCTTGTTTTCTATTTGTAAAATAGAGGGGCTACCCTGGGTGACCTGCAGCTCCTTCCGCCCTGGGAGTCCCTGCGATTCACAACCTCCTGCCTGTAAGGAGTCTGGCAAAGATGACTGCTCTGGCCCTTCTGATCTGACCACAAACACAGTGTCCCTGGGTCTAGGCCACCACAGCCAGCTGGGAGCCAAAATTCATTCTGTGCACAGCCAACAGAGCAGAACTTGAAGAGACGAATCCAAGGGCCAGGTCTGACCTCATTTGTCCTCAAGTGGCATCTCTCTTCTGTTTTGACCTCTTCAAAGCTAGCTGCTTTTGCTGGCTCAGTAGAAGTCAGAGGGAGCATGGAGACATTTTGCCTCAATTTACAGAGTTGAGGAAAATGAAAGTATTAAATAAACTTTAGATGAGTGGAGTGAAGCATTAGCCAGAATGCTGGGGGTATGAGGACATTAATCGGACATTTACCAGAAGATTATTCAACAATGCAGTCAACCAACCAGGCAGGTTTTGTTGGCACATTGACTAAAAACAAGCCTGTCTGGTAGTTTTGCCCTTGCTGAGTGTGGAGATTGTGTGGCTAAGTCCCAGGATGACCACAGCCAAGGTAAGGACTTTGTGCATGCATCTGATGCTCACTATTGCCATTGATCAGATTCGGGAATCATAGAATGACCTGAAAAAGGCCTCTCACTTGTGTGCAGATGAGGAAATGGAAACTAGAAATGGGGAAGTGCCCCAGGGCCGTGGTAAGTGGGAGGGAAAGGGCCCTGGAAGTGGCCTCAGTGTCCAGGGGGTGTGGGGCAGGGTCGTGCCTGATGGCAGGGAGAAGGAGAAGGCACCCAGCAGGCACGGCAGCAGGTCTGCACTTCCCAGTTGCACAGCCAGCAAGTGTGAGGGGCTTGGCAGCGTGCAGAGGTGGGGTGTAAGCCCAGCGGCAGGAGTAATTCAGAGATCCAGTCAGCAGTGTCAGGAGCCTCCAATAGAGGGAGAGAGATTAATGTAGACTCCAATCTTAGTTAGAAGGCCCCTGTGTCCCTGAGCAGGTGGCTCGATATGGACATAAGGGCAGGCACCAGGTGAGGATCCTGATTCCGGACTGCAGCGCCCCAGGGGGTCAGCGCAGGTGTGCAGCTGTCAGAATTAGGACCCAAGCAAGGGTGATTCGATTTTGAGCAGCAGCTCCTTGTGTCAACAAGTCTTGGTTCGAGAGACTTATAGAATAAGCTTGTAGATGTAAACACTCCAGCCCAGAGTGGGGAGAAGCGAACCAGGCTACAGGCCAGGCCATAGTCACTGGGAGCTTCTGATAACCTCTTAGATATGTCCCCCCCAAGTCCTTCTCTACTCCCTCTGCAGCTGCACCATGGCCCTTGTTCAGGCTCCCATGTCCTCCTCTCAGACCAATGCAATAGCCTGACTGGTGTCACCTTCTCTACCTGGCAGCCTGATCTGACCATGTCCCTCTCCTGCCTAAAACACTCAGTAGCTCCCAGTGGCTGTCCAGGTGGCATCTGAGGCCCTGATCACCTGGCTTCTCCCTCCTTTGCCTCGCCTCCTGCACCGTGTGCTTTATCCACCATGGCATTTCCAGCCTCTGAACCTATGTTCACATTATTACCTTTGCGTGGAACTCCCCTCCTTATCTTATGTACCCAGATGACTCATTTCAAAACTCATCTTTGGCTTCATCTCCTCCAGAAAGCCATCCCTCTTTCCCATGAGCGGCCTGGTCCCCACAGTCCCTCCATCTCAGGGGTTCTCAACTTTGGCTGGGTGTCTCCATTTAAAAAATGGAGAATTTTTAAAACTACTGATGGTTAAGTCCCCACTCCAGATCTATTAAACCAGCAAGTCTGTCCTGCATATGCTGATGTATTTAGCTCAGGTTGGGATGTTTGCATCTTATTTTCCAATGATTCAGAGGAAAAGCATGTGTGTGTCTGTATGTGTGTATTTATATTTCTATGTGTCCACATCTATCTAAATGTTAATATGTATATAAATAAGTGTTTATTGTACTGTTATTCCACATTTTCTATATTGAAATTTTTCAAAATGAAGACTTGAGAAAAAATGATTACTGTCTCCCAGATTGGCCAGACCATCTGTCTTTTTACAAAGGTCTCGAGTGGGGTTCCTGTCCGCAGCTGGTGAGGGTGATGGCACTTATCATTTCCCACACTATTTTGTGTCTTCCTTGGGACTCTGACTCCCCTAGGAGACTGCCAGATGCTGAGGACAGGAGCCTCCTGCATTTCAGAACTTTGCATCCTCCAACCCACCAGCCCTAGTGTGTGCCTGGCAGCCCTAGTATGTGCCTCGCATGTAGTGGGCATTTAATACATGTTTGTTGAGTGTAACCAAAGACAAGTTACATCCAAGGCAGATAGGTAAATATAGTATTTATTATTCTTTCATTCAATCAATCAATCGTTCATCATTTATTATCTATTAGTATCTTCTTACATGTCTTAGGCACAATAGATCGTACAACAGTCTACAGCAGGGTTTCTCACCCTTAGCACTACTGGCATTTTGGACCAGATAATTCTTTTCTATAGGAGGCTGTCCTGTGCCTCATAGGATATTTAGCAGCATTCCTGAGCTTTACCCACCAGATGCTAGTAGCAACCTCCCCTCCAAGTTGTGACAATCAAAACTGTCTCCAGACTCTGTCAAATGTCCCCCCAGGAGCAAAATCACCCCTGGTTAAGCATTGATAAATGACAGTCTGCTTTTAATAAATCTAAAGGGTAATAAAGGAGGCGCGGTGGCTCATGCCTGTAATCCTAGCTCTCTGGGAGGCCGAGGTGGGTGGATCGTTTTAGCTCAGGAGTTCGAGACCAGCCTGAGCAAGAGCGAGACCTCGTCTCTACTAAAAAAATAGAAAGAAATTATCTGGCCAACTAAAAATATATATAGAAAAAATTAGCCGGGCATGGTGGCGCATGCCTATAGTCCCAGCTACTCAGGAGGCTGAGGCAGGAGGATCACTTAAGCCCAGGAGTTTGAGGTTGCTGTGAGCTAGGCTGATGCCACGGCACTCCAGCCCGGGCAACAGAGTAAGACTCTGTCTCAAAAAAAAATAAATAAATAAATAAAGGGTAATGAAGGAAAAGGACATATACATGCAATGAAAGATAGGGTGTGTGAGGTACTGTGATGGGTATGGAGCGCAGGAAGAGGAAAAATTTAGTTGCATTTGGGAAGACACTATATGTGAGAACTGGGTTTGGATTTTAATGGCCCCACAGCTAGGAGGCTCTTTCAGTGTAATTTCCTTTCTTAAGTTTCTGCCACCTACCATTTGTATAGTCTGTGATCACCATGTCATCCTCTGATCCTTATGACAGTCCTGTAAAAGGTAGACAGAACAGATATTATTAACTCTGTTTTATAGACAAAGAAACCAAATCCAAGTTAGCTTGGATAAGTTGAGGCAACAACCCTGGAACCTGACCGCCTGGGTTTGAATCCTGGTTCCACCACTTTCTGACCGTGAGCTCTGGGCTTATTATTGAACCTCTTCACACTTAAGTGTTCTCATGTGGAAGACAGAGCTAATAATAGTACCCATCTCACAGGGTTTTAGTGAGAAGTGTACATGTGTCAAATGCTTAGAATAGCACCTGGCCTATATACACGTAAATAAAACTGCAGAAGTGTTTGCTACTATCATTATTATCACCAGGGCCATGCAGCAACTTGATGGCTGAGGTGAGATGACAAATTGGGTGTGCTGTCTCCTGGTCCAGTGTTTCCTCCATTGCAAGGATTTTTTGCTATTTGAGCAAAAAGAAACCAGTGATGACTCAACTAGCACCACTGGGAAGGGCAGACCACACAACCGCCATCCTCTCTCTAAACTCCACTGTGCAATAAAAATATCATGCAAGTCACATATGTAGATTTCTTAGCAGCCACATAAGAAAAGGGAAAAGAAACAGAGTGGAATTAATTTTAATAATATATTTTATTTAGCTCAATATATGAAAATACTAGTGTTTTAATATATAATCAATAAAAAATTTTAATGAGATGTTTACATTGTTTTGTTTTTCACACCAAGTCTTGGAAATCCAGAGTGTACACACGCACATCTCAACTTGACAAGTTGCTTTTCAAGTGCTCCTAGCCACATGTGGCTTGTGACTGTGTTGATATTTTAAACACTGCAAAGGACATTTTTTTTTTTCGGTAGCTGGACACTCATATTATTTCACACTGTGCCCTGGGGATGGCAAATCAGAGCAGGCAGTGAAAGTCTTCCTGAGTTTTATGTGGGACACTGAATCCTCTCCTTGCTTGCTCTTACCCCAACTTCATTCAAATGAGGCAACTACATATTTTTAAAAACTGTAATTTCATTAATTAGCCTGTTCAATCTTTATTTAACTTGAGGGCAGCTTTCAATGCATCATGACAAAGGTTCCAGATGCCACCCCTCAGGAAGCGCAGGAGCACACGCACAACCTCTGTAAGCCTCAAGCTCCTGCGTAACCTGCCCAGACAAACCCATGAGTGCCCCCTCTGCCATCGGGCCACCTTGCCCTCTCTTCCCATGGCAAACACGGAGCCACCTGCCCTGACTCTGCTGGTGGTGACTTCAGATCGCCTCCTAACACTTCCTGAGCAAGCCGATGTCATCTGCTCTTCTACTGTCCCAGGACTGGGGCATGGGATAGAGGCTGAGAACAATTAGTGATCTGTCTGGGGCCAGGCAGCAATTTGTCACCTCTGATGGAACACAAGCTGGCAGGCCCTGGTGGCCTCTTTAAAATGTTCCAAAGCACAAGCAGTGCACACTCCCAGCATTTTTATAAGGGCAGCATCCAGGATGATGATAATGAAATTCTCGCCATGCTTACCGTGAGCCAGGTACTTTCTTAGCACTTTATTTAACTGATTTAATCCTCACAGCAACCCTCTGAGGCTGTTAGTCTTATTATCCCCATTTTACAGATAAGGAAACGGAGGAATGGAGAACTACACGGCTTCCCTAAGGTCACATAAATGTAAGAGGCAAGGAGGAGTCAAACCTAGACAGAGTCTGAGCTCCTTGCTGTGCTGCCGTGAACCCTTCAGACTTGGGTTGGCCTCCAGCATTTTCTTTTCGGAGGGGAATTAAGGCTCCCAGAAGCTAGGAATTTCTGTGCTTTTGTTCTCTGCTCTTTCCTGAGCTCCTAGAACCTACTGACTCACTATCACCTTCTTGCTGCTGGTGACAACCCTACCTCTAGACCACACAATTCAGGCTGATGGTTGTTCCACCAGGCACTTTTTGTCCTGCACATGAGCTAACTTTGACTTTGTGCCTTGCCTCCTGGTTGCACTTGACTTATGTCTGTGACCTCTCTGCAAATGATCTGAGCCCTTCCCCAAAGCCAGAAAGGTGTTAGTTGCTTGAGGCAACTCAGGCTCAAGGCAGGTGTGATATTGGCATCAGTGCCACTGAGTCATTTCCCCACCTGCTGAATGGTGAGACTAGGTTCCCACCGCCTCACTCTTGGCAGGCTGGGATTGGAGGGTGGAAGGTGGGGTTAGTGTAGAGGTTGCAAGGATGGTGGAAGGACTTTTGTGTGCAAGAAAATGTGCTCTGTGCCAGCCTTCATGGCACAGCTACCCACCACAGGCCTTTAAAATCTGGTCTGAATGTAGAGGGTTTCCACTTGCCACCCTCCTCCCACCCCAGACTCTAATCCAGGCCTGCCTGACTCCAGGCTCTGTTTTGTTTCCACACTGGTTGATGGCACAAAACTGTCCCTGGGGGAATCACCCTGGGCTCCTTTCCCGCTCCCCACTAACAACTCATTTTCTGCATTTGACTACCTCCTGATATTTTTGCATCTGAATACCAGGCACAGAGACCACTGAGGGCTCCTTGAATGGTGGAGAGTGTCAAAGGCGCAGCTTCCAGAGGGCCCTGGAGAATGCAGGGACCCTTGTTGTCTGGGAACTGCAGCCTGGCTGTTCCACTTCTCCCCCTGCGCAGGCTCAGGCCCCATCCCAGGAGTGCACAGGCCCTGGCAACACCAGGTCTGGGGCCCTCACACTCAGTGTCCTGCTCTTGGTGAGAAGAAGGGGTCCCAGGAGAGGAGGCCTGGAACTGCGTGGGGAGAAGTTGGAGAGCTGGATAGGGGTGGGACACAGAGCCAGCTAAACCCAGGGCCACAAGCACCCTGGGTTGCTTTTTTCCCTGAGTCTGATAGCCTTTGAGTCTCATATGGGGATGTTTCCGTGATACCACAGGGTTTGACCAATTCTTTCTCACACACGTGCACGTGCATGCACAGTCGGGGACACACACACTACTCCAGTCCCCACATCTGAGGTCCTCAAAAAGGGCACGAGGGCAAACAGCTTAGAGGACTTAATGTTACGCTTCCAAATGTGATCAAGCAAAGCCATCTGGAAACTCTGTTTCTCCGGGAGGCTGTTTTTCTTTAACTCTCTCAAAAGCAGGGCTGGGTGGCTCTAAATGCAAAATGACATTTAGTCAACTGAGTAACACCAGCCCTAAGGTTCAAAGGCCCTGGCAGAGAAGCAATTTTTACCCCATGCATTAGCAGACCAGATGTGGTTTGTGGAACCTTCTGAAGCTTTAAATGGCCAGATGTTATCCATCCCTTTCAGGGCCACCCTGGTCAATGAGGACACAGACTTTAGACTGGGCCCCTCCCTCTCCACAGCCTAACGGCTCATCTTCCAAAGGGCCTCCATACCTTGATTTTTCTGCCAACAGACACAACTGACATCAGGAGACCTGGACACATCCTAGATAAGACAGACAAAATGCAAGTCCCTCTAACAGGTTGTGGAAGTGGTGAGCTAAACATGGAGACAGGCCCAGGGCACTGAGGGATCTGTGCTGAGGAACATATCCAACTGCCTGGGAGAGGCCTGGGCTGGGTACCTGGAGAAGGTAACTCCAGAGCCAAGCCTTGAAGGGTGAGCAGGGGTTAGCCAGGGCATCCCTGGTAGAGCAGACAGCCAAGCTGCAGGCATGGTCAGCATTGCTGAAGGGTCAGATAGGACAAGTCTGAGAGACAAGTTGCAGCCCCTGAAGCAGCCAGTCAGAGAAAGCCTTGCGTGCGGGGAGAGGGAGCTGAACTTCATCCTGTAGGCAATGGAGCACCAGGAGAGCGCTGTAACTAAGGCAGTAACAGGGACAAATAATAGTAATAGCTAACATTTATTGAATGAATCCCTTTTATCATAGGCATTGTTCTAAGTGCTTTGCATAACTCATTTGTTAACTCATTTAATCCTTGCAACAGGCCTATAGGACACATACTAATATTCCTATGTCACATCTAAGGAAACTGAGGCATGGGGTGCCCCCACAGTCACTCAGCTCCAAAGTCGTGGAGCTGGGATTTGAACCCAGCAAGTTTGGTTTCTGAGCTCATTCTTTCAAGCCACTCTACCGTTATTTAGAATTTTATAGCCATATCTTTTCAAAAGGGATTTTACATGATTTATAATAAAACCTAATACATAGTAAGCATACTAAAAATAGAATTAAAAATGAAAGAAGGAACAGAAACAGACATTCACAGCAAGAATTCAGGACGGGAAATTACTGAACTTGAGCCCTAATTTTTATCTGAGCTTTCTGACAAAAAAAGTGTGAAATTGTCAACTTGTAACTCTCTTGCTCCTTGCTGGGTAAGGGGGTGGGGTGGGCATACATGTTTATCTGAGAGACACACTGCTTCTTGTACTGACTTCTAGAAGGAAATTTGTTGATCAATCCCCAACATTAGCTGTTATGTAATATACAAGGTATATTAGTTTCCTAGGGCTGCAGTAACAAATTATAGCAAATTCGGTGGTTTAAGACAATAGAAATTTAGTTTCCTACATTTCTGGAGGCCAGAGATCCAAAGTCAAGGTGTTGTCAGGGTTGGTTCCTCTCAGAGGCTCTGAGGGAGAATGGATTCCATGCCTCTCTCTTAGCCCCTGGTGGCTGTAGGCAATCCTTGGCTTTCCTTGGCTTGTAGACATATCATTTCAATCAGCCTCTATCTTCATACAGCTTCCCCGCCGCTGTGTCTCTGCATCTCAAAACTCCCTCTCCTTTCTCTTATAAGGATGTCAGTCCTTGGATTAAGTGTCCACTCTAAATCCAAGATGATCTCATCTTGAGATCCTTAAATGCATTTGTAAAGATCCTATTGCCAAATAAGGTCACATTCACAGGTACCAAGGTTTAGAACTTGGATGTATCATTTTTGGGGGCCACTATTCAATATGTTACACAGACATTCAATAATAATAATGCAAAATAATTAGAAGGGATTTTTCTTATGGCTGTTTCTCACAATGACAAAGCCATGGGTAGAGTTTTGATTGCAATGCAGCCCACTCGAGATGGGTTCCATCTAACTGGGTCACCAAGGGGTGTACCTGTTCTCCAGAAAGGGGCCCCGAATAGAATATCTTGTGAGCTTTGGTGGACAGAACTTCACTATAGGTGAAGTCAGGTGATTTACAGGATTCCTGTACGAAGCAGAGTTTTTGGTCAAGACCTATCGGTGGGAGCTGCCTAATCTAGTGAAGAACTATGGCACATGTGAGAATCGCCAGGGGAGATTTTGCAAAATACACATGCCTCAGTTGCACCCAAGGCAAACGAAGCTGCATTTCTGACTTCCATTGTCTCTTCCCTTGTATTGACTTTTTAATGGGAATCTCCATCTGTGGGGGAGTTGTTGGGACCACCTGTGCCAGGCTGCTGTGGGTTTCCTTCCAGTCTAGTGGCATGGGCAGGAGGAGACAGGTCAGAGTATGGGTGGCCTTCATATCCTATTTGGGTTTGCTTTCCCAGCTCCTTTCCACAAAAGGACACATTTTTCCCTTTCTGAACTTTAATGCCCCCATCTATAAAATGGAATAAGAAGGTTTAACTCATAGAGTTGTTATGAAGATTAAATGACACATCCTATGTGAAACACTTGACACAGCATCTGGCAGACATGGAGAATGAGAGAACTGTACTAAGAGCATCGTTGTATGTTCCAGACCCTTGGTGTCCTAGGGATTTCTGGTGATGACCACTGTGGAGAACACAAGAGGAGAACAAAAGATGAAAAACCACCTTGGTCCCTCTCTCCAGAATGTATGAAGAAAAGCCCTGACCACCTGCACTTCTCTCTTCTTGACAAGGTTATTGATTTTACCTTAGTTCTTAAGCAATCATTGTTCCCCCAAATAATTTCCCATTTTACAAGACTCCTGTGTCCTGCTGGAACAGTGAATATGGAGAAGGGGGCCTTGAGAGGCTCGGGTGCAAACCCAGGTACTCCTAATTAAGCCAGACTCTCTGCTCACCTGCAGACTTAGATTAGACTTCAGAGTAAATCACCTGAAGCCTGCACACTTCAGAGGTAGAATTTAATAGGACAGATTTCCCACGGGTATTTCAAGGGCAGCAGCTCATTTTCAAATAAGAATTTTCCCATAAGGAACAAGCATCGGCCTTTCTTGGGTGAGGTTCATTATAAAAACTGTAATTCTTCTAAAATATGATCAACCCAAGAACTGGTACTGTTTGACTCCTGCAAAGTCTTCCAGGATCTGGCCCCAACCTATCTTCCAGATGAAATCATTATCTACTGAACCATCCTATGCTCAGGCCACATGTATTGGTCTTCTCAGGCTGCCATAATGAAACACCGTAGACTGGATGGTTTAAGCAACAGAAGTTTCTTTCTCATAGTCATGGGGCTAGAAGCTCAAGGTCAAAGTGCTAGCATGATCGGTTTGGGGCGAGGGCTCTCTTTTTGGCTTGTAGACAGCCACCTTCTTGTTGTGGCCTCGCATGGCCTTTCTTTGGTTAGTGCTCTCTGGTTTCTCTTCTTATAAGGATGCTAATTTTATCAGATTACAGCTCCACCTTTATAACCTCATTTAACCATAATTAAATGGTCTAGGAGAACATGTGTGCCCCACCCAGCCCTGCTCTCCTGCAGGCCCAAACCCAGCCCATCTGTCTCCAGGTTGAAAATAAGGAACTGAGGCACCTCATGTGTGGCCCTCAGTGATATTCTACCAGACCCCAGAGCTGGAGGTGACCACCTGCGCGCTGTGTACTTTGTGCTACCTGATGGCCTCCTTCCTTCCTTACTCTGAATACAGCCACACTGGGGGTTAGCACTTCAACATATGAGTATTTAGGGGACACAACATCCAATCCATAGCACCAAGCCACTGACCCCCACACATGGCTTGGGCTCTCCTACCCAGTTCCTCCACCTGAAATGGGGTTTGCTCTGTCATTTCAAATTCCAATTCTCTCTGCTGCAGGTGCCATCTCTTGCACAAAACCTTGTCGGACTCCTTTTCCATTCCTCTCACAATGGGAAGCTAGAAGTTCCCTGGACTTTTGAGCTTACATAAAATTTTCTCTCTATCTTTTTATTTCTCTGTTTTATTCTTGTCCTGGCCACTTTCTAGGCTTGTGGCTCCTAGTCCTGGCTGTGCAGAGTTACCTGTACAGATTTTCAGAAGTTCAGATGCTAAGCCAAATTCCAGACCTGTTAAAGAATCTTTGGTGATGGAGCCCAGGACTGTGTGTCCTAAGGATGGGGCCATCTTGATGTGTGGTAATCGGGGGTGAAAACTCCTGCACTAGGCCACAAACTCTGTGAGAATGTCATTCCTGTGAGCTAAACATGGTGCCCTTATCTGCTCCATATCAAGTATTAGCCTTCTGTTGGCATCTCCTTTAGTAGGACATTTCCTAGACTCCCTGGCCACCAGAGTTCCAGGTGCAAGTCTGGTTCTATAATCCCTGAGGCTCTGGTCTTGAACAGGCAGAGACAGCTTGGGGTTCTGAGGTACTGCCGGCTGGAGAGTTCCCAGGTGGATTGGGAGGAGGCTGTGTTTGGGTTCCTGCCAGAAAAGCCCCAACATCCTTAAGCACCAAGTAGCCATGTGGGGCTTGAGAGAAGTGTGTCTGAGAGAGCCAGACTTGGTTGTTATGCTTTGCCAAGATGTTTGTCAGGTTTATCTATTGTTGCATTAAAAAATCATCCCAAAACAGCTACTTAATACATGAACACTTATTGTTTCTCACAGTTTCTGTGGCTCAGGAATTGGGGGTCAGCCCAGCTGGGTGGTTCTGGCCCATGGTGTTGTGTGTATTTATGGGCTGTCAGCTCTGGCTGGAGCTGGAATGGGGGGCAGAGGTGCTGGAAGTGCTGGGGGCTGGCAATATCTCACGGCAGCTAAGAGTTTTTTTTGTTTTTTTTTTTTTTTGTAATTTACATATTTTGTTCTTCTCTTTTACTTCTTCAAGCTCCTCTACACTATGGTAAGAATGATGGTGGGAAATCTCAATGGAGAGGAGGGGAGGGCAGAGAAGTCCCACACACAAACCGTGATCATGAGGCCATTGAGTCAGAATGCTTAGTCACTCCTTCCTTCAACAAATATTTACTGTCTGCTGTGTGCCCGATACTGTTATCAGCACATCAGTGATAAAAAAAAAAAAAAACAGACATAGATCTTTTCCCTCACATGGCTTCCATTCTGATAGAACACTTATTAACCATGTCCTAGGCGCCAGGCTCTGTCCTAGGCACTTTACATATGTGACCTCATTTAATCCTCGAAGCAACTTTATAAAGGAAGTAACTTTTTTTTAATCCCCATTTTACTCTGGCACAGAGAGGATGAGTCAGTTGCCCAAGGTCACACAGCTAGCAGGAGGCCGAGCCACAGCGTGCATCCAGACGTCCTGGCTCCAGTCTCTGCCCTCTCTGCTATGCTGCCTCTAGATCTGGACGAGAGTCTGCAGGTCACTTAGTTCACACCCTCGTTCCACAATGTGGACTCAGAGGTACCAGGTGAGGAGACGAATTGCCCAAGATCAAACAGTTTGCTAGTGCTGGGACTGGAACTAGAATCTTATCTTCTAGAATGTGACTCATTTCACTGTGCCCTTAGACTTTTTGGGCAGAAAATTATGTGAAGGGTGGGGGATTAGCCATATCTTCATGTTTTCCCACCTTGAATGATAATTGTCTGGGGACAAGGACAGCTTTCACTACTGTGGTTTTCTGTCTTGTCCACTGGGGGATAGTCCTTGTTCTGTCCTCCACAGGTGAGAAGAAGATGCCCTGCTCGAAGTCACAAAGGGTGTTTTCCAGTTCAGCGCAGCACCCTTCCTCCTGATCAACTGTAAGACAAATGCCACGTGTGGGTTTTGGGGACCAACATCACCCTTGTCAGTCTTTGCTCTTCTTTTTTCAGCCATCAGTGAGCCCAGATTCCCCTGTGGCCTTGCCTACCAAGGCTTAGTCAAGAGAGAGGCTGCAGGGACCAGCTGTGCCTTCTCCAGCAGCCATCTCTCTGAATGGGAGCCCTTGGGGGCAGCAGCACAGGATGGAGTTCTATGTCCCTACCATGCACCAGTCAGAACCATCCTAGTCACGAGTGGCCTCTAAACTGCAAGGAACCCACCAGGCAAAGAGAGCAGAGTGGGGCACAAATGTCCCGCCATGGGGTCCTGGAGAGAATGGCTGTAGAATTTTAGACTGGAAATCAGAATTTGGCAGTCATCCTTCTCAGATTTTCCAGAACAGTTCCAATTTTATGCACATAATTATTTTTGATAAAGATGACTCATTAAAGAAATAACTAAATGTGATTTCATTTTTATGCCTTTAATAGGAATTCTTATTTAAACAAATCCACTAATCAATAAAACAAAAGCCTTTCTTAGCACCAAGAGCGCTCACTTGGACTTTGTAAATACATTCTCCTTATTTATAGATCATCCTGACTGGAAAGGTGCCAAAGAATAAGTTGCCGAGGATCAATCAAAGATTGTTGAAATCACACACCTCCCCTGACTAAAAGAGGGAAATCATATATCATTGTACAGGTTGTGCACTGTACAAGTCTACCACATACAAGGTGTCTCTATTTGTACTGCAAACATTATTGATTTGTATGTTTAATACAATTTTATGATGGGCAGATTTTGTTATAGTATAATTAATATACAATATTAAGACAATATCAAACAAAATGAAGCAAAATGTCTTAAGGAAGGAGTGCCTGTTCTAATTTGCACAGTGGTGTCCTATAAACCACTGGTGGCCTAGATTGAATTTCCAGCTCTATGAAGGTCATGGGCCTGGGATAGAGAAGTCAGGATCAACAAGGGGAAAGTAGAGCAGTTGATTGCAGGACTTTGAATATTCTCACAGGTGTGTAGGTCAATACTTTATTTCAGTAGTTCTCAAACTTGACATTAGAATCTCTCAAGGAGATTTAAAAACACTGATGCCTGGGTCCCACCACTAGAGGTTAAATTCTGATTTAACTGGTCTGGGAGACAGCCTGAACATTGGGGTATTAATCAAAGTTAATCAAAGTTTCTTCATGTGATTCTAATGAGCAGCCATAGTTGAGAACCACTACAGTATTTTTTGGTGGGTGATGGGTTGATATATTCTCAATAATGTATTGCCTCAACCTGGAAGCCATTCTACAGCAAGGGTGCTTTGCTGCTGCAGTCAAATCCTGTCATCTACCTGTTACAGATCACCCAAGAAGCCTTCTGAAAGGGGAAGGGAAGAGCAATGCCAAACACTCTTAATAAATTCCCAAAACAACTCTAGAAGTTGTCAAAAAACAAAATTTCAACAAATTTAGTTTAAAGATCTAATTGGCTTTTATTGGTGATTTATGAAATGGACAGCACCCCATCTAAAGATTTAGAATACATTGTTCTGAGCTGAATGAGAGATGTCCTTCTAATACTTCTGTTTGAATGCTTTACATTGTTAAACACTAATCAATTAAGAATTTCATTTAGGTAAAAGAAAAAGGTGACAGCAGTCATTCTTTGGAGTAAAAATATTGACTTATCACCAGTGAAGTGGAAAATGACTTTGTTTTTTAACCTCTAGTTAATCAAAGAGCAAATGCCCTTATAAATTGAAAAACAGCCCATGGGACGGTCTTATGTTCTGATTGCTATGACTCCTAATCTCTTCCTCATCATCCTACCATGCCACCCCCTCTTTTTACCCCTCAGATTAACTTCCTTTGTTCCCCATGTAGAGGCAGAGACTATTATCGGTGACATTCCAATTCATTTTCTTTTCAAATTCTCTGCTGGGTTACTTCACAATTGTTTTCAAGAAAAAGGAAAAGTACAGTCCAGTGGGGGCAGGGGACACTGGCCTAGCAGCCAGTCTGTGATGTCGGGCTGTCAGCATCAGGACCCAGGCTCTCTCAGACGTTCCCGAGCCCTCCCAGGGGCTTTGCCTCCTGTGGCCGGGGGGCCGGTGGTCAGTGATGAGAACTCCAGGAGCTGAATACAACTTCAGGCTGCTTTACATCCTTTCTGAGGAAAAGGAGCTTGGTAACTTCAGCTTCATTTTCGGAAGACCTTTGTGCAAATGAAAAGACAATTATTAACTATCAAAAATGAGTACCATAATTTTACAATTTGAAATCTTTCTTAAACTTTTTTTTAGTCTTGATACAAATTATTGCCTAGAGTTGTATTTTTTAAAATAGTGGATGATTTAGGTATTTAAGTTCCAGCCCTCACAATAAGCTATTTTTATATTGATTTTTATCTGTGCCAAAACACGGTATTAATAGCAATGGAAGAGAGAATTAGGGGTCTGTTTCTACTGCATTAAGTCCAAGTTCACCATTATTTTGTCTACAATTGCAGCACAGACTTGCCCAATGCTACTGAAATGATACCCAAGGATGTCTTTCTCCTGAAGGAAGTCTCAGTGGCATGGCAGTTTGGGAAAGGTTGGCCTGGAACTGAAAACCTCTTCCCAGGTGTGGGAGTGTTGGAGCAGCCAACCAGACCTTGGCTGCAAGTTGAAATCATGTGGGGAGCTTTAAAACTCCTGATGCCCAGACTACACCCTAGTTGGACCAACTAAGTCAGAATCCCTGGGGATGGGTGAGACCTGGGTGAGAACTACCGTGTTAGAGAGAAAAGATACCATTTCTGATCAGCACGGGAGTTTTGATCTGCTCGGCTTCCCACCTGGGCCGGTTCACCCCTCCTGAGTCACCTGGTGGTCCCCGGCTCCCGCTCCCGGGAGGTCACCGCATTGATGCGAACTCAGTGCAGACACCCGCTGGGCGTAGCGCACTACAGCCCAGAACTCCCGGGCTCAAGCGATCCTCCTGCCTCAGCCTCCCGAGTAGCTGGGACTACAGGCACGTGCCACTGCGTCCGGCAAGATACCATTTCTGAATGTCTCCATTTTCCCCGGCTCTGGGCTTGGTGGGCAGGAGAATGGGAGAAGTGAAAAAGAGGATGAACTGGGGGCTTTAATCCACCTCGGAGAGTGACCACCACCACAGGGAGCGCAGGTGCCCCGCTCCCGCTGGCGGCGTGCAGGAGGGGGCTGGAAACGCCCACGCTGGTCTGGGCTGCGCGCAGGTTGGATAGACCGTGTGTCTTCTCCAGGCTGCTTCTTTCTTATATTAAAAAAATTATTTATTTTTACATAAAAATAAATAAATATATTTA
>CM052436.1:75733182-75777235 GCA_028533085.1 Varecia variegata | reverse complement strand
TATGAAGGCTAAAACCCTAGAACTTTGATTCCCACCTTTCCTCTACTTCCCCATATCAGATTTGTCAGTAGGTTCTGAGAACCTACCTCCAGAATACGTCCTGAGTAGGTTCTGCCCGCACCATCTCCCCTGCTACCAGCCTCCCCAGCTCACCGCCAGCTCTTCCCTGGGCTCCTGCAAGAGCCTCCAAATTGCTCCTCTTTCTTCCACTCTTCCCCTCTACAGTTGATTCCCCAGTTAGGAGTCAGGGTGATCTTTTTATAGAATAAGTAAGACTATATCATTTCTCTATTTTAAAATCTCCACTGCTTCTCTTTGCCCTTAGGATGCACTGCAAAGTCCTCACCACAGGGCTCTACATGCTATGACCTCTGTAGTTTTCTGACCTTGTCTCTGTATCACTCTCCTCCTGTTCACTCTGATACAAACACACCAACATCCCTGATGCTCCCAAGATATGCCAAGTCTGTTACTGCCTCAAGGTCTTCGCATTTTCTGTTTCCCTGCCTGGAGCACACCTCCTTGAGATCAAGACACGACTGGCTCCTTTTCATCCTCCATCTAACCTCAAATCCCACCTCCTCAGCCAGGCCCTACCCCAGCATCATCTTGCTTTACTGTTTCCGTAGCCAGGATGACCACATTTCCCAGTTTGCATGGGACAGTCCCAGTTTGTGGCAGTTGTCCTAGTATATTCCCTTTCACTTTTAAAAATGTCTTAGTTTAGATTATAAATTATATAGTTATCATTTTCATAGCATCTTCCTTGGCCCAAATTGTTCTTCTTATTTATTCATTACTTCATTTACTTTTCTCACTCCCTATATTTACTTCCCTCCCAACCACCCCAACTAGAATATAAGCTCTGGAGAGCAAGGACCTTGCCCACCACATAAACTACTGTATCCACAACAGAATCTTGCACATAGTAGGTGCTCAATAAATGTTTGTTGAATGAATGGCTGTGATAACTAGGAGTGGCCATCCAAATGTTACCCAGCCACTCAACAGAGGAGCTTGGGGAACTGCCCACCCAGTGGAGCAGGAGTGTCTGTAGTAAACCCTGACGCACCTGCAAGTGGCCTCAGGGGCCTCTCAGAAGGGAGGAGGCAATTGTGAACCTATGTCAGCCAGGCCTCACACGGTATTGTAAAAGCAATTACAGGGCACCACCATGCCCTTGTGGCTGTCTTTGTGCCATTCCTTCTGCCTGGAATGTCCAACTTGTCCCCAAAGACCAAACTCAACAGCCACCTCTTCTTTGAAGCCTTTTCTGAGCCATTTTCTTCCTGTCTGCCGCTCCACCCTGCCTATTAAAGGCTTTTCTTCTCTGTTCCCACCTCCAGAAGCTTCTTTTCACATTGTATTATTGGGTTAGTAAGGTAGACAGGCCTGCAGTAACAAACACACAAACATTTAATGGTTGGACACAAGAGAAGTGTATTTTTTAGCTATGTGTTAAAGCTTTGTGTTTGTGTCCCCCCAAAATTCATGTTGACATCTGAACCCCCAGTGTGATGGTATTAGGAGGTGGGGGCTTTGGATGTGATTAGGTTGTGAGAGTGGAGCCCTCGTGATGGGATGTGTGCTCTTGTGAAGAGGTGGGAGAGAGCTTGCCACCCCTCTTTCTCTGTCTCTCTGCCACGTAAGGACACAGCAAGAAGGTGGCCGCCTGCAAATCAGGAAGCGAGTCCTCACCAGACACTGGATTGGCCAGCACCTTAGTCTTGGACTTACCGACCTCCAAACTGTGAGAAATAAATATCTGTTGTTTAAGTCACCCAGTCTATGGTGATTTGTTATATCAGTGTGAACTGACGAAGATACTCTGTAAGAATCAAGGGTAGGGATTCTAGGTCAGAGATGCCTCTGCTTTATGTCAGTATTCATGGACCCAGGCTGAAGGCAGCTCTGCCATCTTCAACAAGTGGCTTCCAACACCAATGTGGCTGCCTCAGTCCTTGGTAGCCAAAAGGTGATAGAGCACAGAGGGGCATATCTGAGCCGTGTTTATGAGCCAGGCCTGAAGGCAACTACCTCACTTCCCCTCACCTTTTATTGATCAGAGCTCAGTAAGCACAGCCACACCTGCCAGCAAAGGAAGCTGGGGATGTGATCCCATGGTGTGCCAAGGGAGGAGAGGAAACGGGATTTGGGCGACTGGCTAACAATTCCTGCCACAGTTATAGTTAGCTCTGTTTCCCTTGCTAGACTGTGAGCTCCTTGGAGGCACCAATGATGTCTTTTTCATCACTCTATGAAGCAGATCATTTTAAATAAAATTTTAATTTTGATTAATTTTATATTTACAGGAAAGTTGCAAATATAAGCAACAGAGAGTTCCTGTATACCTTTCACTCAGTTTCTCCCATTGTTGACGTCTTACATCACCATGGTATATTTGTCAAAGTTAAGAACCCATCGTTGGTACATAGCTATTAACTAAATTCCAGGCATTATTCAGACATCACCAGTTTTTCCATTAATGACCTCTTACTGTTCTAGTATCTAATCCAGGGTACTATATTGCATTTAGTTGTCATGTCTCTCCATTTTCTTCTGGCCTCTGACAGTTTTTCAATATTTCCTTGTTTTTCGTGACCTTGACAGTCTTAAGGAGTCATGGGCAGGTGTCCTGTGAAATGTCTCTCAGCCTAGGTTTGTCTGATGTTTTTCTCATGATTAGACTGGGGTTATGAGTTGATGAAAATAACATTACAGAGCTGAAGTGCCCAGTCTTAGTCTGTGCAGGTGCCATGCTTTCCTCCCCAGGAATGGTGCTTCCCTGCAAAGGTCCATATTCAAATGCCTTCAGAGGCCAGGCAGGTAACATAACTGAAGTGAAGAAGAGGAGGAGAGTAGGACGTAATGATAGGGAGGAACAGAGGGCAGTGGCAAACCTGAGAGTGCCTGCTTGACCTGAAGCCATGCAAGTTCAGTTTGTTTGCTCTACACTACTCTGCTGGCAAATCCAACATTCTCTGGTGAATTTGGCTCAGGCTGCTCCATGGGGAAACTTGGTGCCATATTCTAAAGCAGAGAGGGTCATACAGGCAAGACTGAGGCCAGTCTTTCTGGGCTATGCTAACCCTTTGCTGATGTCAGCTGCTTTCAGCCTGAACATAGCTCCTCTGTAACATTTCCTTGGCAAGAGCTGAAGGAGAAGAGCCTCCACTTGGAAGCCAAGAGCTCTGGATCCCAGCAGGTTACTCACTTGTCAGCACCGATATAGCTGACCTCACCTTAGGCCTAGATGTTGGAATCCATATTCTTACCAACCTTGTACAGTTAAAGTGAGGAATGCGTGGCTCACCTGTCGGCCTTCCATAAATTGTGCGTTTTTACACATGCATTGATTGTATCAGTCAGAACAGGCTAGGTTATGCTGTAGTAAAAACACAACCCCCAAGTCTCAGTGGCTTAACATAACAATTTTAGATTTCACCAGGATGAGTATGCATTTTCAAATTGTGCCCATTGTCCCTTTCACTCTCAAAATCGTCCAGTTTGGTATCCTAGCTCTCAATCATTCTACCTGTCCAAAGCAAGTCAGAAGAAGGGCTTGGCCCACTACAAACCCTCAGAGACTCAAGCTGGTAGAGGCATCACCTTGACACATGTTTTCACCATCATTTCAGCAGTGGGAGAGGAATGTAGCAAGTTGCACACCTACTTGTAAGGCTTCCACTCAGAAAATATTGGCTGAAGCTAGTCACATGAACACATCTAGCGTCAAGGGGGAAGTGAAGAGAAATGCCTAGAAAAGGAAAGCCAGGAATAACTTGTGAATAACACTAAGGATCACCCCACTTAGGTTCAAATGTGTTATATGAAAGCCATCAAAACCATGATGGTATTTGGGAACCATCAATGAGTGATGTCTATGTTAGTGTGATGATTAATTTTATGTTTCAACTTGACTGTACTAAGGGATGCCCAGGTACCTAGTAAAACATTATTTCTGGGTGTGTCTGTGAGAATGTTTAGAGAATAGACTAGCATTTGAATCAGTGGACAGAGTAAACAAGATCCAACGTCACCAATGTTGTGGGCATCATCTGATACTTTGAAGGCCTGAATAGAATAAAAAGGTGGAGGAAGGGTGAATTTATTCTCCCTGTGTGAGCTGGGACCTTTGCCTTCTTCTGCCCTCAGACATCAATGCTCCTGGTTCTCAGGCCTTCGGACTTGGGCTGAATCACACCATTGGCTTTTCTGGTTCTCCAGCTTGCAGATGGCAGATCATGGGACTTCTCAGCCTCCATAATCATGTAAACTGATTCCCATAATAAATCCCCTCTAATATATCTCTATATCTATCTATCTATCTCATATTATTCTGTTTCTCTAGAGAACTCTGACAAACACAGTCAGGAACATTTAATTAAATAGATGTTGTCTACCCTAAAAGGCCATGCTTCCCACTCCCACACACTCAGACATTGTGTAAAGGGGGTGCTCTGAGGAACTCCACCTATTCGTGGCCTTGAACTTGGTTCTACTTAACTCTGCCATTCTCACTCATGCTTCTACCCTGCATTCAAATTCCTCCACTATAGTTCTATTTCTTAACTCATTTTTGCCTTCTCCTAATCTTTAAGAGTAGTAATCTATCAAGGTCAGGCACAGTGGCTCACACCTGTAGTCCTAGCACTTTGGGAGGCTGAGGCTGGAGGACCGCTTGAGGCCAGGAGTTTAGACCAGCCTAAGCAACGTAGGGAAACCCCATCTCTACAAAAAAATACAAAAATTAGCTGGGTGTGGTGGTGCACACTTATAGTCACAGCTACTTGGGACGCTAAGGACGGACGGCTGCTTGAGCCCAGGAGTTTGAGGTTGCAGTGAACTATGATGATGCCACTGCACCCTAGCCCAAGCAACACAGCAAGACCTTGTCTGCAAAAAAACAAAAAGAGCAGTAAGCTATCTCACCTGTGCCCTCTCTCTCTGGTCATAACTCCTCAGGCAGAAAAACATTTTTTCAAATTTATCCTAGCCACAGAGACTTCTGTTCTTCAACTTTAAGATTTTTCTCAATGCAGCATAGGTAGTTCACATAAACTGTTCCATAAAATATGTTTTCATAAACAAGGAGTAGGTTACCAATGAGGCAATTGCTATCTAAATCCATGGAGAAAATGAATGCAGTATTCAGACACAGAAAGTGTGAGTCTTGATGGTGCCTTCTGCTCTAGTTGGACCACATCTGGAGCCCTCTGGTGAGCTGCAGCCCCACACTTAAAGGGGGCCTCTCAGTGGACCGGGAGGAGACTATCTAAGATAAAGAAGAGTGCGGGAGATGTGGTTTCAGTTGGAAGGGGAATGTGTAGGAGACTGGCAATCACAACAGGAATTAATATGGTCACTGTCGCTAAATATTTGAAGTGCCCAGTTGAGTGTAATCCTGGTATTAATACTCCAGGATGGTACCACTACCACTTATTATAATTGTTGATGTTGTTTCTTTGAAGGATTCTTCTGATTTATTCAGTTGACTCATTGTCCGGGGTATAAAAAGAAAAACATCTTTAAAGAGCATTAGAAAATTTTCTTTATTGCTAATTTCATAAGCCAATGATGAATGGCTGTTTATTAAAGACACATCACAGGGCATGCACCTTGCCTGACAAAGAACCATAATCTGACCCAGAGGATTTGATTTTCAAAACCTTGAGGAGGACTTTACATCATTAATGAGAGAAGAACTCCTTATCTCAATCATTTATGACCTCCAACAACTATGTTCATTTGTAGTTATATCTTGTCACAGTTGCTGCGCAAGGCCAACTTAGATGTACACTCAGAAGCATGGAAATCAGCCAAAGCAGTTAGGCAATGAATGATGTTACAGACACAGACATACATTTTTCACCATAGGGCTGTTCATTTCCTGCTATGGTTTAGATGCCAAGTGTGTAAATAAAAGGACAATAGGATGACATAAAAAGGGTATCCTATAGTGAAAGAACTTTCTAGGCAATAATAAGCAAACTTACATACCTTGATCTCTTAAACTTGGAAGCTGGTCACTATGGAATGATGTAAAATTTTTAATGTATTGTTGGGGGGATGAATAAAAATCCACAAATAAGAAAATTAAAATCTTTACTTTGTACCTTAGCTGTTCCCCTAGCCAGTCAGTTCTTTTATGAGGCCTAGTGTTTGAAAGCAAAACGAGATTGATACACCTGCTTTCTCACCCCAAAGGGGTAATGCTATCAAGAAGGAAACTCAAGGACTAGAAATAGACAAATGGGGAGAAATCACGGATCCTTAAGTCTAGCACTTCCAACCGTTGGATAACCAAGACTTGCCTGCACATAACACAGCTGGTCATTTTGAAAAAGCTGGGCAGAGAAAAGAAATGTGGTTGCAAGACTCTACAAGAAAAGCAGAAACTCCAGATAAACATGAGAAGGATTACAGTGAGTGTGGGAGGCGGAGCTTGTAGGAATTTACCAAGCTGAAGAGGGTAGGCGTGAGGTTCCCACTGGAGCATCTATGCTCCTTCACGGATCTGCTCCCTCACTTCTGTGGATGGATCAGAGGTGCAACATGAATCAAGACGCATCAATGAGACTCCTCCTAGGACTTTTAGACTTGGAATCAAGAAAGAACAAAAATAGTTTCCCTACTGGCTGAATGCTATTGAGTGCTCTGCAAGAGAAGTATAGGATAATCAACAGGGAAAGAAGAAAGAAGGACACAGTTGCTTAAGACAAAAAAAAAAGTTCTTGGCTGCACACTGAAAACCATTTAAGTAAAAAAAAAAAAGAGTTTTTGGCAGCCTTCGAGTCCCTGGTTCCAGTTTACTCTGAGACTCCACTCTATTACTATCCTTTGCAATACTTGTTTTTTTCATGATATAGCACCAGTAAAACCTACCCTCATGTGAAGGCTAGTTTAAGTTTATCCTTGAAACCAAAAGGGTTTTAATGAAGAGGGTCAGCAAATCCTGCTGAAACTCTGCAATGACTGGGTCACGTGTTCCTGGTTTTCCATTACCTCTACTGGATAATGTGCACTTGTGGGCACAAGGGTGTTTTACTTATCTTTATGCCCCTTCCATCCTAATACAATGCCTGTTACAGAGAAGGTACCAAGAAAGCGTGCAATGGGATGACTTCCTTCTGCGCACTCCAGTGACCCATCTGTGCTTATTCAGCACACTGATTCAAAGATCCCCTATGTGTGTTTTATCACAATGATTTGACCAGAATGTAGGAGCAAGACTGTGACCTAAGAGGCCTGGGCCTGATCTTGTCTCTACCACCAAAAGCCTTCCATTGTTGTATTTGATCACCATTTCCCACCACTCCCCCTCCATGCTAAAACAATGAGGCTATTTCTTCTTAATCAGCTCTGTGTTTCTCTCCAATAGACTGTTTTCTTAGACAAAACAGTGAAAACAATTGTCAACACAGAACGACAGCCTAACATCTCCTTTCAGCATGCACCTTGTGAAGAAGACAGGAAGTATGGGCCAACAGGAAGGGCAGAATAATACAGGCAGGATGGCTTCTTGGAAAAACTGTCAGAAAGATCTGCCTCTTATATCAAAGTTTTCTGTCAGCCCCCTGCCTTCTGTTGACCAAAAGATTGGGTTCATCCTGTGCTCTTCTCTGACACTCCCTCCTCTTCTATTTCATTCCAGGGTGTTCAAACTCAGTGATTTGTTTTGGAAATGCTATCATTTGTTAGCTTAGCTTTTATCTCAGTTGGATGCCTTTCCTGTTTTACTGCTTTCCTTTCCAGGAGCCTGAGCCAACACTTGACTCTGGGAATTTTATTCAACACACCCCTGTTGTTAGATGAAGCTAAAGAAACTTTGATTAACACGCCTACCCGGGACTTCAACCATTGCCTAGGGTGTGTGTCTGCCATTTGTGTCTGGCACCCTCTGAAGCCTGAAGAAGAGATGAAGTGAATGGAGCTTCTGTTTGGAATACCAGCCTGGTAAATAAACCCCAGCATGTGGGGCCCAGAGGATGAGCTTGTGTCCATGGGGAGCAACTGCCTTTATTACTGTTGCTCCAAATGGTGATGCAGCATTGTGACTAGAGTTCCAAGATCTCTGTGCTGCACAGGCTGTTTCTGATGATGCAAAGTTGATCTTCCCAGGCAGTGCAGAATTTCTCACTGATAATTCTGGGCACTCAAGAGATGAGGAGGAAACAAAAGGAAAGTCAGAAATATAGAAATGAGATGATGAGAAAGAAGTACCTGGAAATAATTGGCAAAAAATGAGCTGTGGGAAATATTGATAATCCTCTTCCTCCTCCTCTTCCTAAAACTCTATATTTGCTTTATAGTTTTTAAAACTTATTTTCACAAATTACTTTTGTAGTCATTAAGCCACTCTCTCTTACAAAACCTTGAGGGCTAGAACTACTCAGGGTGAGGGAGACCATGACATAGGGACACAGGTAATCTGCACATGCTCTAGAAGGCTGAGACCATCAGCTCAGGCTCATTATAGATGGAAGGGAGAAAATCTAAGGACTAAAAATGCAAACCCAAAACATTATAAGAACTGGGAGAAAATATAGGCAACTAATCTTAGCATCCTGATGGGAAACGAGGGCAGGTTTTGCTTATCAATTAGGAAAATCCAGAAGCCCTGCAGAAGACTAACAGATTTGACTACATCAAGCTTTAAAAAAAAATTGTTTTCTATTTTTTGTGTATAAGGCTTTCTTCAGATGTCTGGGACCCTTGTCTATTTGCTATATGATTACGAATGGAGGAAACAGTTGATTGGAAACTGAGTGTGTGCACAGGGCTTATTGATTCTGAACTTCATTGTCAGGTGAACTGGGTGGGTCATTGTCCCCTTCTCTCCATCTTCAAAGCCAGCAATAGCCGGTCAAGTTGTTCTCCCATCACATCACTCTAACATTGACTCTTCTGCCTCCCTCTTACACATTGAAGGACTCTTGTGATTGCATCAGGCCCACATAGGTAATCCAGGATAATCTCTCTCTGAAGTCATCTGATTAGCAACTTTAATTCCCCTTTTCTATGCAACCTAATATATTCACAGATTCCAGGGCTTAGGAGATGGATGTCTTTGGGAGGCCTTTATTCTGCCTACCACAAATGCGTATATATACTCATATGAATATAAATGCATAGAAGAAGACTGGAAGTACATACGCCTGATTATATAGTGAATTAAATACCTAACAGTGGTTGCTTCTGATGGGAAGGAATGGGAATTAGGAGAGAAATAAGGAAGAAATGTCCTGTTTTACCTGAGGATTGTCACATTTACTTTGGAGTAACAAACCTGAACCAAAAGATTTTTAAATGTACTATTAATAATAAAAATTATTAAATTGTAATTATTCATGTGTATTTGTCATTTGAACAGAATGTACAATCTCAGTTTTCTTAGTCACTGCACTTAATGGATTCAGTGGTAGAATTATTGAGAGATCAGTGCATAACTGTGAATAAAAATAGATTTTAGAGGTATAAGCAGATTCTACTTTTAAAAAGTATGCCCGTTTCATTTGTTGATTGTGACTATAAATGTGTGAAATGTATAGAGAACTTTCTTGTCTGCCTCTGGGAAGCACACTTGTGTCAGATGGAATGAGAGGTGTGTGTGGTGTAAGGCCAATGTGGAAGTTTATAGAAAGCTGACATATTTCCTATCGTATTATTTTACAATGATTATAGCTTGTTAGCTATCTCATTAGGTGTTTCTATTTTATTTGTCTTTTGGCATTTCATTCCTCCTTGTTTCTGATACGCCTCCTTCTTCTTTGTCTTCATAGTCTTATAGTTTCATTTCGTCTCTTAGGCTATTGCCTCTTACTTAAGCATTTCTTCTTGGTTTTTCAACTATTTTTCTATTCCTTAGGTTATTTAGACTTTTGATTAAATAAATTAATGCTCCAACATAAATGAAAGTATTTATGCAAATAGATGCTCACAGATGCATATAATTTACAAAAATGCTTTTATATACTACTATATATTACTTTTAAAATAAGTGACACCAGTTTAAGGTTACACTTAAAGAAATTCTAAACTTACTTTAACGAATGAAATACTAGAACACATACAATTCTTCTAAGGACTACCGACCTCATACACATCCAGATAAACATTTGTGAATTAATAGGCATGGTTTCACACGGTCACAGAATGCTTGATCATTCATTGGCTAGTGTGATCACATGGAAAACCACATCAGGCTACCTGACCTTTTAAAAACAATAACATATATTATGTGGATTTTTTTTTCAAATGAGAGAGAGAGGGTTCCCACGTAGGAAAGAATTAGAGCTTGGAAGGACTCAGGGTGCGGCGGAAAAACAGTGGAATCTCTGTCCAAGGCTAGCAGGCCGAGAAGTGAGGGAGAGAAGGTGCCGGTTGGCTCAGTTGGTGACGGACGGCTTCTCAGTGTAGCCCTTTGCAGCCATCCAGCAGAGACACCAAGGAAGAGCTGCAGCAAGTATCAAAAAGGCTGTGACTCAGAGCTGAGAGATTGGGAGAGAGTGTACTGCAGGGAGAAGTATTTTCTTTTCTGCAAAAGCAGGGAGAAAAGGAGAGGGAGACTCTCCCATTTCCGGAAGAGTCCAACAGCAGAAACAGCAGCCCCCAAGGCCCTGTCTACAAGGGCAGAGAGGAGTATACCCAGGGGTCCTATTAAATAGTAACAGCTATGACGACAGCAAAACACCTCAAGGTCTCTTGACTTCATAGCCAAAACCACCTACTCAACCCTGTAAATATTGCATGCAGTCTACTTAGTATCTACAATTGTGCCATGCTCTTTGACAGTCTTTGTGTGTTTCTCTATATTGTTTTCTATCTTTAGGTTGTCTTCTCCTTCAGGCATGAGCCTGTGGTTTTGTAACTTCTTATGAATATGCAACACAAACCATACACAAAAGTTTTTTGATATTGATGATGAAATTACAGAAAGGGGGAGCTTTCAGGCTCACATGCATTTGGACAGATCTCAAAGAACTGAAAGATTTGAAAAAGATGAGGGTAGAAAGTTTTTGTTATGGCGATTATTGCTGTTTTTTAATAAAGCATAAGACTTTTGCATCCAGTACTCTCGAGTAATTTATTTTAATTAAAAAGTAAAAGGAAATCAAGTCAAAAGATCCAAAAATGTTATAAAAAATCAAGGTAAAATTCCAATTAATTCCATTTCCTCCAAAAATCCCACCAACACATTAATAGGATGATTTTTTTTAAAAGCATAAGCTTACAAGAAAAAGAAATGGAAGAAAAGACTATAGCAACAAAATCCTGGAAGTGGAGAAACTAAAGGTATGACTGGTAGCTGAACTTGGAGACCAAGAGAACTGAATCCTGAGCTGAAAGAAGGGAAAAGTGAGGGAAAAAAAGTCCAGCAGACCCTTCAAAAGGCTCAGGAATTGATGGCACCGAGACTCAGGAAGTGGAAGTGTGTATGTGTGTGTGTGATTAAAGACAACACGATTGACAGAAAATACAATTTAAAAAGCAGGTGAAATCTGAGATCCTCTCCCCAAATCCAAATGACTGGCATTTGCCTCCCCTCCTTGGTGGATAAAGGCTGGAGAGTTACTCTCTGGATACTATTGCAGAGGTCTCTGGACTTGGAGATTTAAATATACTCTTGCAGTTATTGCTACATAAGAAACCACCCCAAAACTAAGTGGGATAGAACAACCATTTTATTATGCTCAAAGGTTCTGTGAGTCAATTAAATTTAGACAGTGCATGGCAAGGACAGCTTGTTTCTGCCCCTCGGGCCTGGGGCTTCTCACCTGGGAAATGTTTGGTGCTGGAATCATCTGTCTCCATTCAACACGTGTGGCAGTTGATGCTGTAGATCAGGGGTCCCCAACCTATGGTGAGTTGTATAACTATTTCATTATATATTACAAATGTAATAATAATAGAAATAAAGTGCACAATAAATGTAATGCGCTTGAATTATCCCCCAACCATCCCCCTGCCCTTACCCCAGGTCAGTGGAAAAATTGAAAACGGTCCCTGGTGCCAAAAAGGTTGAGGACCACTGCTGTGGATTATGGCCTCAGCTGGGCTCAGCTGGTTGGCCAGAATGCCTGCATGAGGCCTCCCAAAGTGGTCTCTCTGTTAGACTTGTTTGGGCTCCCTCCCAGCATGGTGACTGTGTTCTAGAAGCAAGTGTCCACGAGAGCAAAAGAGGAGTACATGGCTTTTGGTGATGGAGCCTCCATCAAGATGTGGCATGCCAAAGGATGAACCCAGCTTATGGTTTTGAATTATCTGCCCATACTTCAGGAAAAAAAAATCACAGCATTGTCCTCAGTGTTGGAGGATTCTGTTTTTCTCAGAGGCTACTTTGGCTTTGATTTCAGCTCTAACAATTAATCCCACAGAAGCCACCATTTGACTTCCAAAATAGCTTTTGAAGAGACCTTAGTTCATGGCTACTGCCTTCAGAGCTTAATGGGAATGGTTTCCTGCAGAGCTTTAAATTCAGCCTTTGAGATGTTTTGATCACTATAAGTTTGACATATTATAATTCAGATAGGCATTCACTGAGTACCTTTTGTCATTTTATATTTAGGTTTGCAAATTCATCACTTAAGAATCTGCTAATCCCAAACCCATTACAAAGTGTTCCTGTAATTTGTATAACCTGACTTGAGGTGACTTGAGGTCACTTGAGGTATCTTAGTTCTGGTCAGACAGCCTGCACTGCAGGCAAATGAACTGAGAAAGAAAGTCTGCTTTTCTACCTAGCTACTATCTTATAAAATATAATATCTTAAAAATAGATATAAGACCATTAAATAACACTATTCTTGTAGAGCAACATTTACAGAAATAAACATTTAAGTATATTTTTAGCATGTTATTCCCTAAGCCTCAATAATTATGGTACCTAAAATTTTCTATATTTCTCTGTAGACAAAGCCTGGTCTCTCTTCTCTCTCTTCTTTGATTTATCATGAAAGTCCCTAGGCTTATGTGAAGACTAACTCTGCAATGAAGTAACTTAGTTGTTTTTCTGTTTTTTTTTTGAGAGAGTCTCGCTCTGTTGTCCGGGCTAAAGTGCCGTGGCGTCAAGCTCACAGCAACCTCAAACTTTCAGGCTTAAGCAATCCTTCTGCCTCAGCCTCCCAAGTAGCTGGGACTACAGGCACATGCCACCATGCCCGGCTAATTTCTTTCTATATATATTTTTAGCTGTCCAGATCATTTCTTTCTATTTTTGGTAGAGACAGGGGTCTCACTCTTGTTCAGGCTGGTCTTGAACTCCTGACCTCGAGCGATCCTCCCGCCTCGGCCTCGCAGAGTGCTAGAATTACAGGCGTGAGCCACCGCGCCTGGCCCATAGTTGTTCTTAATAGCAGAAACCCATGGTTGCTCTTGTAGCTCTGTTATTTCAGTCTTGTTGCCATTCATTATTAAACTGAGGAAGAACTGTGAGTAGAGCAACAAAAACACATCACTTCTCCCCTCCTTGAAGGGTGCCTCTCTCTTTCCTCCACCAATGCTAGACGAATGCTAGAGGAAGTAGCACTATAGTCACACTATAGTCACCCAGCAGTGTGAAATCTTTCTTCAATAAGGAAAAAAACAGTTTTTGAGAAGCTTTCACTCCTCCCCTACATTCATAAACAACTCCGCCTTAAAACCTTAGGTGACGTTTCCAGCAACTCCTATCATTTATAATGAGTTTTCATCATTACCAAAAAATTTGTGAAACAACTGTCAGTATCCAAGCTTAAAATATTTTAAGCCTGATTTGTATTTATTTTTAAATGTCATTTTAAGAACTTTATTTTTTTAAAGCACTTTTAATCTTTCCATCTTATGCTGAGTTCCGCCTGATTGATGAGACTTCCTCCTAGCTTCTACCTCCACCCCACCAAGCCCACTGCCCGCTTCTGGTCGCCCCACCTTCCCATTCTGCCACAGGTTACAGGGCCTCTCCTGGGTCTTTTCTTCCAATTCCACTTTCATCCTCAGCACCACAAAGTTCAGCTTCCTATTTTAGAAAGAGCAGGTGGAACCTAAGGGAGGACAAGCCGCATCTCTTTGTCCTCTGCACTGGAATCAGGTGTGAGAGTTTCCTTGTTGGCCCCTCAGGTCACCCATCCTGGTATGAGAATAAACAGGCTCAGTGGACACACCTTCAGAAGAGAGAATTAAAGGGAAACAAAGACTTTCTACTTGATCTCATCCAGCTTGGAGGTGGTGATAAGCAAGGAGGTGGTGATCATACCAAATGTTAAGGAGATACCAATGGGCCATGATTAGAAACAGAAGGGGTAAGTTCTCTGTTCGAAGCTCTAAGCCCAGACTCTACTGGGAGGAGCTTTGATGATGCCATTGACAGTCCTGCTGCTGCCATTCCCTGAGATGGGCATCCTGCGATGTCCTCAGGGCTGCTGCATACAGAGTCCAGAAGACTGTTGGCTTGAGACAAGCACCTCAACAGGCTTCGCTGCCTTACCAATAAGAATGCAAAGCAAGACACACCACTTCCATCTTACTGGGAGCAAAATTGGAATCAGAAAAAAACAACTTCTTATTCTCTGTGCCAGGATCACTGCTCTTACAGTAATGGAGATTAACTTGGCCAGGGGCACACTGTGAGAGAGCAAATTTTACCATGAGGGATCCTCCTCTGTATTTCTGAAGCTCCCTGTGCATGACACTTCATTGCACTCTCCTCTAATTGTCTGCTGATTTGCCTTTCTTCTCCCCTTGGCCATGAACTCTTTGAGGGCACACACCACCATTAACTCATCTTAACCCAGTGCCTATACAGTGCCTGGCCCAAGGCAGGTACTCTGTCCATGCTTATTAAATGAAAGGCTTGATGGGTGTAAATGAAAGGGAGTGAGAGAATTTATTTCCTAAAATCCAAATTTTGAGTAGTCAGATATCTTTTGCCACACATAGAGTCATTGCTTTTAAAACTACCTCCCTCTTCAATTCAAGTGCAGATTCTTCTTCGTTTAGAAAGCCTGTTCAAGGACTCTCTCAAGCCTACCCATGTAGTTGTTAGTCTTTTGCAGGTGAGAGTTTGAAAGACTGTATGAGGCAGGCCTAATTTATAAGGGCTGTCCCCATTCATCAGACCAGGTGGCCCCAGGAAGAGGAAAGCCAGTGGGGAGCCATTCAGGTGAGAAGATCATTGAATAATGTAACGGAAAACCACAGAATTACATATAGACAGGTGAGTGTTAGACTGAGTTTGTCCAAGGTTTGCATTTCTTTCTCCCTCTCTAGACTGTTACCTTTTTTGGACAAGAATTGAGTCGTCTCTGCATTCCCAGCACCTGGAGCACTTTAAGCAGAAGTATCTGAAGATTTTTCATGCCTTGAGGCAGACTAGGAGTGGGGAAAGACTGGGAATGTCAACACAGGAAGGATGCGGAGGTGGGGTTCTTTCCCAGATGGCCCCTGGAGAGGGGGTAAGTGGGGAGGGGGACGGGAAAAAAAGAACTTTTATTGAGCACTAACTGTATGCCAGACACTGTGTATAGTGTCTTACGTATGTTACAGAAGGCAATTATTTCAAAAATTTCTGAGACTTAATTGATACCAGATTAATAATATTTCTGAAGTTTAGATATCTTAACTTCAAAGAGAAAAATAATAGAAAAATAATTTTCCAGGCCATAAGGTGTGGTAATAAATAAACAAATTTTGAAAGAGTTGTATTTTTAAAACTCTTTTATTTTATATAAATACATTTGCAAATCAGTGAAAGAATGTAGTATGTATCCATCATTATTTTGCAGGAATTAAAAACATCTGGGTGTATCTGAAAAGGGAAAAAAATAGCATGTTATGTAAAGCCCTAAATCTTTAGACACATAAGCATGCATACAAAAATAAGGCACTCTATTTAGTCTTTCTCATAATGAAAATCAGAATTTGCAATGCTCACTTACTACCTTAAAACTGGCGAGATACATACTGCATAATTTTTATTCTTTGGAAATGCTTGCTGATCTGTGGCAAATTCCCTCATCCTTGGAAGTTGATATAATTGCATCTGCAAAACCAAAGCAGAGGATGATGCAATAGCTCTTTTGAGAAGATTTCTCAATGCCATCTGTTTGCTCTAGCAAAGCCTTTCGTTTCCAAGCCCTTCTCTTAGACTGTGCATCTGGAGTGCCTCTATGAAGTCCATGAGGTCTTCACAATGTCACCCAGCCCAGGCAGAGTTACTCTGGCCTGTCCGTCTAGATTCCTTCCTCTCTGTCCATAAGCCACAGCCATGTGAAGCCTGGTGGATCACACATTCACACCATTCCCCTCCGGAAGCCTCCTCTGTTCAAACTTCCCAATAAACAATCTTCTATCTTGTCTGCTCAATCCTCACACTCACCACCATCTTACAGATGAGAAAACTGACACCCAAAAGGGTTTAAATACTATTAATTTGCCCATAATCACACATAGACTAGGGACTGGAATCAGGAGAGTTAGGATCTGAATCAAAATCGGACTCCAGAAACTATACTCTCTTTACTTCCCCACTCTGGAGGATTAGGTGAGGAGCACGACATAATATCAGGAGAATCACTGGGTAAATGGATGCAGCTTTCAATCCATAAACCTGGGTATAGAAGAAACATCTCTGTCTTCATTTATCTATAACCCAATATAATTTATACGACAAGACCTCACTCTGTGAGAGATAGAACACTTAGTCATTCCTGAGTACCTCTCTCCCAACTTCTCTGGTCCCATCCAAGCTCTAGAGAACTCTGGGGTGGGAGGGGAGGCATCTGCTTCTTGGCTGTCCTCTGTTAGCACTGGGGTGCACTCAGCCACCCATCTCCTTACGTCCATTATCAGGTCACGTCCAGCATTCCTCAATCTCACAGGAAAATGTCTTTCTTGCCTAACAATTTACTCTGCTGCTTTTGTGCCCCTCGTGGGCACATGAGACTCGTCCTGCAGCACCTCTGGGGATTGCCTGGGATCGATCTCCACTTCTGGACCACGTGGGGGCTCGGGAAACTGTGAGGCTACCTGAGGCCCTGCCTGCCTGAGCTTACCATGTGGGTATTTCTTCTCTGAAGCATGGCTGCCGCCCAGGTCGCCTACTTGGACAGCAGAACATAGGTCTCCTGTGCTCCCAGATCCCACTTTCTAGTCTGAGAGTGCTGTTTCTTCCACCATACCATAAAGTAAGCTACGTACAGGCAGGGATTGTGTCAAATTCACATTTATATTCTAGCACCTGTTATAGAGCCTGGCAGACTAAAAGAGCCTCTATAAATACTTGTTAAATGAATGATTGTTGCCTTCCTAGGTGTGAAGCCTTTCATTCTTACTTTCTCCTGTAGCATTACAGTCTGTTTTCATAGCTTATCCAATACTCTGTGGGCATCTAACAGGGTGGAGAGCATATATTTTAGATCATGAATATCCTCTTTTAAGGACTGGCTTGTTGCAACTTAAAGCAAAAATCACGTTCTAGGAATTCAGCTGTGCATTCCCTAGGGGTAGATTCTGGCAGATGCTGTTGGTATCCCACCTATATGCCCTCATCCCTACAACTTTAGTGGATGCCAACTGCCAATACTCTCGTATTCCTTTACTTGAGGGCTTTCTCCAGCCACGGAAGGCACATTGCTTACCTGTGCCATAGGAAGTATCAGAGTATTAATGCCCCCCAGTGCCACTCCCATCCAATGACAAGCAGGAGTTGGTGAATAAATACCGCAGCTCTCTTGTTTCTAGAGTGGGACAACCGTGAGGCATCTGTTTACACTGGGTCCAAATGGTTCCCTCTGAGGATTAAGTTCCAGTGACCCACAGCAGTAGCTGGCTTAATAAGGAAGGCATCCTATATTGGCTTCCTTCTCTCGTTCCTCACTCCTGCACAGCTAGGCCAACTACTTGCACTGGAATCTTTGTTCCATAGTGCCTCATGCGGAACCCAACCTAAGAGACAGATGTACTAAGGTCTGAAGTGACTTTTTGTTCTGGATCTACTGGATTATTTCAGGAAGTTATCTATAAAAACAATGAAAGTAGTATTGAGGGAGGAAGGAACAGTCTAGAAGATCATTATGGGTTGATTATGAAGAAAAATGCCCACCTTCCCTTGAGGCAGGCTTGGAATGGCTTCAGAGTGTTTCTTGTAGGCCTGTGCTTCCTGCTTGCTATACATAAAAATATGGTAACATTTTATAGAACACATATACACACTCCTTCTAAATATATAATCTGAATGTAAGCAAGAATTTTTGCACATAGATGTTCATAAAGTAGATAGTCATGAAGTAATTTTTTATAATAGTGAAAAATTAAAAACAACCTAATTCAAGATCTAGTTAAGTAAATTATGACAAACATGGTATGTCTACTAAATAGAATATTATGCATGCCCCATAAGAGTGATGACTTCTGAGAGGGAGGCCCATAAGGAGGTGGAATTGGAAGGAAGACAAGCATGCAGTTTGGCAAGGTGGGCAGAACCAATGTAAACATCACAAATTGAGGAAATAGAAAGGGACTCAATAGGAACTGCTTTCACTGAACTCTCCTCAAAACCCCACTTCCTGGACCACTTGCTTGGGCTGTGTTTGTCCCCCTGCCCCCAAGAAAGGAGTGATTACAATGCCTAATATTTCTTGTATTTCTACTACATGCCACACACCATCCTGTTTTGGAAGCATAATTTATAATAATATTTCCAACAACATCTGTGAAAATATCACAATCTTCATCTTTTTAAATACAGAAAGTAAAGCTCAGAATGACTTAAGCAACCAACCTGTGATCATTCAACTCTTGAGCAGAATTCAAACTCTAGTATTTCTATTGTTTAGAAGATTGTGGATAGGGACAGAAAAATGACCTTTCTTACATAACATAAAAGCGATTACCATTGCTTGTTTTGGAGAACAAGACCAAAGAAATGTGTAACTGCGGGAACGTAGCAAGAAAGTCCTTCTAATTCATGCTAGGCTGGCTTTTGGTGTGGTCACCTGCAAGGTAACCCTGTTCTCATCTTGTTTCTTTTAGTTATTTACTGAATCAACAGTAGACTTGTTACTGAATCTGGCACAAGAACTTGACCTTTCCTTACATTTGAGCTAGTTCTCGGTTATGGCAGCAAACAATCACCAAACTGGAATTCCAACTGGGAGGTGTGTATCTGGCCCTGTATCAAAGGTGTTTGCCTCTGGAAGGATGTTTTCTCTGGCTCTAGATAGGCACAGGGAGCTGGTTGAGTTGGTTCCTTACTGGCTTGCAAAGCCAACTGTGTACCTCTCCTCCCTACTCTGTGTTCCATGATAATCACATGGATAGATTGAATTCAGCCACGATATCAGTGTATTTGCACCACAGAAACTAGTAAACATTACAGATGAGTGCTTTTTTCTCTAGAGATATGGTTGACTTCTGGGCATCTCCCTGAAAGACCAGAAGTCACCTGTTAGACACTGCCATCTGTTCTGCTGTGGCAAGATAAGGTGTTAACACAGTGGATGATATAAACTGTGTCTGCAAACCTATTGGCGTTTTGGAAAGATTTAAGCTGGTAAATACAAGCATATCTCCCTTATTGA
Organism: Varecia variegata; assembly: GCA_028533085.1. Lineage (NCBI taxonomy): Eukaryota > Metazoa > Chordata > Mammalia > Primates > Lemuridae > Varecia > Varecia variegata. Next base: position 75,757,679 of record CM052436.1, on the reverse strand, counting down.
ACTTCACTTTCTTAAAATTCACAGATATTGCATTTTTTTACAAATTGTAGGTTTGCAGCAACCCTATGTGGAGCAAATCAATTAGCACCGTTTTTTCAACAGTATGTTCTCACTTTGTGTCTCTGTGCCACATTTTGGTAATTCTTACAATGATTTTAAGCTTTTTCATTATTTTATATCTGTTATAGTGATCTGTGATCAGTGACCTTTGACGTTCTCATTATAATTGTTTCGAGGTGCTACAAACTGCACCTATATGAGACAGCAAGCTTAATCAATAGACGTTGTGTGTGATGTGTGACTGTTCCATCCACTGCCCTTCCCCTGTCTCTCTCCCTCTCCTCTGGCCTCTCCATTCCCTGAGACAAAACAATATTGAGATTAGGCCAATAAATAGCCCAATAGCACAACAGAACTAGAGTGAGAAGTGAAGCCTGAAGATGTGACTGAAACCACAATCTTCGCAATCTCAGGATAAAACTTGACTGAAAAGGAGTTGCTTCTTAGGTATAAGCAAAGAAAGTAGTTTCCTGAGATGGAATCCAGGTGAAGATTCTGTTAACATTGTTTAAATGGTAATGAAGGACTTAGATATTATATAAACTTAGTTGATAAAGCAGGGGCAGGGAACCACCATCCCGATCAGCCAGCAGCCATCAATATTGAGGCAAAACCTTCCACCAGCAAAAAGATTACGATTCACTGAAGACTCAGATGATTATTAGCATTTTTTAGCAATAAAGTATTTTTAATGAAGGTATACTTAATTAAATCATCTTTTATCATACTGCTATTGCATGCTTAATATACTATGGTATAGTGTAAACAAAACTTTTATATGCATTGGGAAACCAAAAAACTCATGTCCCTCACTTTATTGCAATATTCGCTTTATTGCAGTGGTCTAGAGCCAATGCTGCAATATCAACAGTGTCTGCCTGTGTACTCCTTTTCCCCTATCCAGTTTTGAACTAATTGAGATATACAGAATTGTCAGGCAAGATGGAGTCCAATGTACCAGTTTTCTTGCTGACAAAGGCTAGGCTGGTTAATGTGATCTAGGTGCAGTGAGAATGAGCTACAACCCAGAATCAGAAAGACTTACCCAGCTGGTCACAAGCCCAGCTGGGCACCATTTGTCTCCCATATGGAGCTCCCCTACTGCAGAGCTTACAACACAGAGAGTCAGAACAGAACGCTTGCTTTCTGTGAGCAGCTGACTCCCTAGGGGAAGGAGAGAGGAAGGACTGAGCTACTTTTGCCTAGTTCCTTTTTCAAAGTCCCAGTAAGAGTAGTCATTCCTCCTACTCTGGGGAGGAGTCTGTGAGGGAGCAGATGGATGTAGAGCATCACTCTCATTGAGCGCCCACCACATGGAGGAAAATATCAGAGTAGGGAATAACTTCGTCCTCCTGGGGAAACCTAAAAACAACCAGCTGGAAAAGTGATGAGAAACGTAAACTGGGTTCTGTGGGTCTCAAGCTGGACACACCTTTGCCTTCCCAGTAGTGATGTTTTAAAAAGTATCAGATTATTTTGCATTTTGAGGAAAATATATTATGTGTTCCTATGTGTATACATACATGCCCCCTTCTGTCCATGACATTGAAGATAATGTCTACAAAAGCAACAGTAGTCTATAAAAGCAAAATTGTGGGACCTCAGAATTCCCTCCAAGCCTGCAGACACTCTGTGTGATCTGGCCACAGGTGAGAAATTCTCAGGGTAGCTGCCTGAGAACAAGCTTTGCCTTTTCCTCTGCTCTGAGGCCTTTATCTGGGATACCTGGCCATTGCCCGGGAACCTCTGATTTTGACTCTTTCTATTGGTTGTAAGTTGATGCACCTTTACATAAGCTGGTCAAAAGGCTACAGGGGGAATGACGTTCTGTAGTGCAGCTTTACAAAGTTTTTCATTAGTGCATATTTCCCAAATTCTCATTCAGGAAAAGTGAAAATATTCTGCCCTTCCCAATCTGCTCACATCTCCCTGCTAGGGCAGTCTAGCTTTGAATTGTACAGATGTGCTGGTTTCCAGACTTAGCGCTTAGTTTTATTTCCGTTACAGTGAAACTACTTAACTACTGGATATCCCTTTAGAACAATGAAAGAGATATAATTGTTTCCATAGACCTTTACTTTAGTGTGAAGAAAAACCCTAGTTATTCCTGATGTGTGCTATAGTTTGGATGTCTGTCCCCTCCAAGTCTCATGTTGAAATGTGATCCTGAATGCTAGAGACAGAGCCTAACAGGAGGAGTTTGGGTCATGGGAGAGGATCCCTCACGAATAGATTAATGCCCTTGGGCAAGTCTGGGAGTGGGGAGACAGTGAGTGAGTTCTCACTCTCTTAGTTCCCTGAGAGCTGGCATTAAAAGAGCCTGGCACCTCCCCACTGTCTCTTGCTGCCTCTCTTGCCATGTGATCTCTGCACACAGCTCCCCTTCACCTTCCGCCATAAGAGGAAGCAGCCTGAGGCCCTCACCAGATGCCTAATGTTGAACTTTTCCAGACAGCAGAATCATGAGCCAAATAAACCTTTTTTTCTTTATAAATTACACAGTCTCAGCTATCCCTTTATAGCAACACAAAATGAACTAAGATGAGATACTTTTACATATACCCATGTCTCCCAGTGCATTATTATTCAGAATACTTACCAGATGGCAAAAAATCAATGATCATTTGCTGATTTGGACATGAAATAAGAATGTGAACCCTGTGGAATTTCTCTGGTCCAAGTTGGGTCATAATCTCCACCTCCTTCCAGTGGCCTCAAGAATCTCTTTCCATCACAAAGTGATCTATAATCTTTTCTGGCTATGGTTAGAGCCTTCCTGATTGATTGTATTAGATTGTTAATACCTCTAGAAGATTTTTTTATTTTAACTTATTGAATACAAGAATGGATTTTATACTGAAACTCAGTTTTTGCCTGCTTATCTATTCAACAACTACTTAATTGAATGGCTATCTTGTACCAAGCTCTGTGCTGGGCACCAAGGATTAATATTACATTCAAAGAGTTGAATGAGGAGAAAGGCATGCTGACAAATCATTGTAGTTTAATAAGCATTATAATAGTGGATTACTAGAAACAGTGGAATGATAGGAGAGGTATGTAAGACTGCCTGGGTGAGACATGAAGCACTTCAGCTAAACTTGAAGAATGAGGAGGGTTTTTTCAAGAGAATATATAAAAGAAGTTTCTTCCGGGCAGAATAGAAAGGCACAGATGCCTTACAGAACATGGAATGTTTGGGGAACTTCAAAAAGTTCTGTATCATTGGTATGCAAAGGGCAAAGGAAGCAGCGGGTGAGGCTTGCAGTGTGCCAGATGCCATTCCAACTGCTTCATATTGATTATCTCACTAAATTTACATGACACTATGAGGGTAGCACTGTTAGCCCCGTTTTATAGATGAAGAAACTGAGGCTTAGAGAGGTTACATAACTTGCTCAAGGTTACTGACCTAGTTAGTAGATGGTAGAATTGAGATTTGACCCTGCTAAAGCAGTGACATTTATTAATTACCTAAAACAACCTGCCTCCCCCTTATTTATCTCCTTATTCCAGGTCACAAACTTGTCTGGTTTTTGCTCTCATCAAGTAGCCAAAGTACTCATTTTTAATCAAGATATTTTTATCCACAAAGTCAGTAAAGATAGCTGGTGTGTGGAATGCAACCATTTTACAACATCATTGCTCTTTGGAGAAAAGGAATGTCTATCAGACACTGTTTCTCCAAACATAACAATTACTGTATGGCAAAGGGATTTTGAGTTCAAATCTGAGGCTCAGTAATTATCAGCTAATCAAAATTTGGGCACAACCTTAAAGTGGCTTTAGCAGGGTTTGAGCTGTAGTGGGAGTTTTGGAGGGAACTGTTTATTTAAAATTAGAGGGATGATTGTGTTCACTAAAAATCATGAGAAAAACAAGTGCCTTTATCATTTTCACTATTCTACTTCTCATGAGTCTCTCTTCATTCTCATAATACCCTACTCTATGTGTGAAGAGCCAGCCTGGTGTGATGGAAATCCCAGTGAACCTGTAGCTTGATATCTTAAGTAAAGTTACTAAGGACATTGCAGGAGCTGGGGAAAGAAACTCTCTCTTTTTTATTTCCTTGCCTGTGTAGGAGAGCAGTTAAAGGTGCAGTTTCTGGGGGCTGACTTCCAGAGTTCAAATCCTAGTTTTGCCATTCCCTAAATGTATGCCTTTAGATGAGATACTTAACTTCTTGTGCTGCATTGGTTTTCACATCTGTAAATCAGGGATAGTAGTCATACCTACCTCATGGGACTGTTGGGAAGAGTAACTGAGATAATTCACAGGAGGATCTTAGAATAGTATCTGGCACAGAGAAAGAAAAACATAATAAATGTTAGTTTTCATTACGGTTGTGTTTTCCCTAATTCTTGACTTCTCTGCCCCATTCAAGGCTAAGTGCTCCCTCCCAGAGAAAATCATTCTTCTTTTTCTTACGCATTTCTTTCTACTTAAGGAAGACCAGTGTAAACTTCTGTGCATTACAGCACACTGGCTGGCATTGCATTGCAGATCTGAAGGAGCCAGACCTCCAGCCTTGGCATGGGGCACCCCGTGTCCTTTGTGAGCTGCAGAACCTCATGATGACAGGAATCCATTTTGTTCCAGACCAACAATGGTGATCTTATTTCTTGTTTGTTCAGTAGTGGAAATTACTGTCTGTTTATGATAACCAAGTATTACGATCTGTGTATAATGGAAAAACAAATATTGATGAACTTTTTATTTATTTCTTTTAATGAAGGGAAGCCTAATATTTTAAGTTGAAAAATTCTACTGGAAATAACTCATATTGCTATGGAAACCATACCTAATCACCACCGAAATGGCTTTCTATATATGTTCTTTGGATGTACATGCTATAAGCATTACATTTTGGCACATATTTGACTTTCAATTCTGTTTCTATAGTGTTAGACTGGAGCTCATCAGCTGACTGATTCTCTGTTCAGTCTTTTAGGATTCCTTGCTATCTTTGGGATGTTGAATCATGTGGTAGAAACCACAAAAATCTTGTGATTAGTTCTGGCTATGCTACTTCTATCCTGGGGCAGGTTTTCCAATCTTTCTGATCCAATAAAATTATCTATAAATTCTCTGGACTATAAAAACAAAGATAATATCTATAAGGTTTGGGTGAAGGTCAAATAAAGTGATATATGCATAAGTACTTAATACATCCTAAAATGTTATATAAAGGTAAAACAGTTTTGCTTCCAGAAAAGCTATCTACTGCATAAATTACAAATCCCAAATAATATTTGGAGTTCATGTTTTTTCTCTTACATTGGGTTATGAGAAGTATGACAATGTAGGGGATAATGCAGACCTACAGTGGTAAGAACACAAACAACATTACCCACTGTCTATGTAATCTTGGGCAGGGCACTTAACCTCTCTAAGCTTCACTTTCTTTATCTTTAAAATGAAAATAATAAAGTTTGTATTCAGGATTATTTAGAAGATTAGAAAAAAATTAAATGTCAAACACAGTGTTTGGTAAATAGTAAGCACTTGAAAATAATAGTTGCTACTGAAATAATTGATGCCATGCCCAAACTGACATCATCAAACAAATTCCAAACTACTCAGCAATTTGGAACTGGTCTTTACCAAAGGGAACACCATTTGTCAACTCCTGAATATTCTTATCCATTCTTGAAGAGCATTTGTTTAGAGATAACAACTCATGGATTCTGCAACAGACTTTTACTGAACATCTACAAAGTACATGGAAAAATGAAGAGAAGGACAAAGTTCTCACACTCCATAGGGTTATAACCTGTGGGAGTAAAACGAACATGCACACAAGTAATTGTAATGTCAGTGATAAATCATTGGTAATACTCATACCATCATATAAAAAGTAATTTTGGTAAATATTATAACATAATAGAATGACCAAGAATGCAGACCTGAATTCTTTCAAGCAGAATTTCTTGCACAGGAGTCCATGAAAACTCAGCAAGAGAGAAACAGATGCCGTGACTCATAGATATGAAGACAGCAGTGATATATCTACCCTGGAAAAGCTTTAGAGAGTCTCTAGCTGACCCTAAGGCTGAAAACCAAATGGGAAGAAAAGAGATAGTGAGTTATTATAAAAGATGCTTTCAGGCCTCATTTCAGCCTGGTAATTAATTACCTCCTGTGCTAGTATAGTCACTAAAACATTCAATTTGAATAAAGTTGAAAATATATTCTGGTCTCCCTGGGCCAGAATCGACTCCTGTAGAAGAGAAGAAATAGGTCTAAATTGAAACAGACCTGTTAGTAACTCAATCAAGGAATGTGAATTTAGAGCCAAGAAAGAGGGTATCTCATTTTAAGTGTTGGGAGCTATTTTGGGGGTATTTGTTGGCTTATTTTGCAAGCACACACACATGCACACAACTGGACCCCGGATTAGGATGCTCTCCATATGCCAGTGAATCATTTTCCTCTGGCCAGCAGGGTGAAATGGCTATTTTCTTTTCTTCCTTTCCCTTCCCTCCCTGTTCCTTCCCTTTTGTCCTTGTTATTTTCTCCATTCTAGTCTCTCCCTTCTTTTTAAATTTCTTTTCTGCCCCTGATTTTAAGGACAATGGGATGCCAGTGGAAGAGCAAATCAGTTGTTTAGAACTGGCAAATCTCTCAGACTGCTATGCCAGGAGTCTCATTCAGGATTTTCAGCACTGAGATAACAACGTGTGCCTGCAGATGGATGGTGAGTCAAAATCTTGCCTCGGACTTCCTTCGTGGGAGGCAGCTAAGCATTTACTGAGCCTCCCTGAGGGGAAACGTCTTGAGGAGTGAGATGAAGCAGTAGAGTCCATAATGCACTCCAGAGAGGATATGTGGAGGCATCTTTCAAATAATGCTCTTCTTTATACGGAGATTGGATGAGAATGAACATGTTCCCCGAGTAAAGTGAATGCGGAGTCTTGGAAACTCAGTATCTGTTGAGTGAATAAATTGACCAATGAGGAAAAAGAAAGGGGTTTATGAAAGTAAGGGATGGAGAATGAGAGGGAAAGATTACTTAAAGTTTCAAATGTCCTATATCTGCTTACCTTTTTCTCCTTGAATTACAGCTTCTACTTTTCCTCCCAGCACAGTCTTTCTATACGGCACCTGCTCAGTCAGAACTCCACATTCTCTCTCTCTCTCTCTCTCTCTCTCTCTCACACACACACACACACACACACACACACACACACACACACACTCTAACGATTCCTACTCACATGTGCCTAGAATTGCCCCTACCGAACTTTGAACAAGGACTGAGTAGATCCCAATCCCTATAGGTGTGTCTGGTACCAGCTCTCCACCACTATCTAGCAGAGGAGCGCAGCTACTCGTATACCCTTGACCGAAGAACGGTCCTCCTCTATCGGGGAAGGTCGTCCTCTTCGACCGAGCGGAGGGACGCACATGGAGCAGTGAGGGAGGAAGGGGACACCCGCCTAGCCAGCCAGATCAGCCGAATCAACCCTGGCGATCAATGGGGTGACAGATGTCGCAGCCAGATCGCCCTCACATCCGGGACCCAACTATCAACCATGGAGTCCCAACAGCATTTGACCACTCAACTTGGTTTGCCCATGCAGATCTCCTTGAGTCCTGAAGTTCCCATTCAACATGTGGGATTTCATGTGAAAGCTCAAGATCTACTTGATCATCACATAAATCAAAGGAAGAGAAAACCAAGGAGGAAAATCAAGGAGACTCATCTTTCCAACTCTCACCCATTTGCCAGAGACCCTCTGTCTAGAGCTGTTGTGCCAACTCGCTCTGCTGAACTCAAAGGAAGAGGTGTTCTGATAACAGCTACTGGTGGGAGATGTGCCAAAAGATTATGTTTTCAAGTTGAGGTGAGCCAGAAGAGAGTTAGGGTGTAGGCCAGAGGCTACAAAAGGGCAGAGTCAGGGCATGAGACCATCTGGAGCACTGGAGAAAAAGGAAGGTGTTGCCATCAAGCCAGAGCAGCGTAAGGCCCAAGCAAACAGGCCTAAAGGCAGGAGAAAACACAGCTTTCTTGCTTTTGTTTATTCATTTGTTTCTAAATCTATGACTCTACAAATTGAGGCATAGGTTATCTCAACCTGCAGTCATATCATTTATTTTTTCTGGAGTAGAAATCTTTGACTGGTCACCACCGATGTGGCCTGTCCAGGCCCTGGGTATTTGGATGGTGGGGTGGTACACACCAGTCGGCAGAGGGCGGTCTGGGCAGCCACTCGGAGCTCTATTTTAGTGCTGACTCACTGGCTGTATGAACTTCGGCGAGTCACTTTACCTCTAAAACTCGGTATCTTCATTCAGAAATGGGAAAATAATAGACACTTCATAGGGTGGTTCTGAGGACTGAATGAGATGAAATGTGTGAAACAACTGACACCTGGCATGTCCTCACTATGTGCTATCTCTTTACAGCTGTTGTGACTGTTGAAACCTACTCCATCTCACAGACCTTCACAGAGGGCTTTCCACAAATTGGCTGGGCTGGGTATGGAAAGGAGTCTCAGACAGGGTGAGCAACCTGAGTCCATATCAGTTACCTCTGTCTAAGGGCATGTCATGGAGCTGGGAATCAGACTGCCTGCCATGGCTTCAGCAGGAGTGGCAGATGGCCCTGCATCCCACAGCTACACCCCGGGAACATCTGAGCAATGGGAGCCAAAAAGTGAACCTCATCAAACACTCCCATCTTGTGGAAAGCCCCACTCCCACCTTGGTCTGACTTCTTGCCTTTAACTTTCATTTTAGACACACAACCCCTGGCTGCCCACCAAGAGCTTGAGGAGCTCAGAGCGACAATGTAATCCTTAATGATGAAATCTTATGCCCAGCCATTCCCTTCTGTCCACAGTGGAAATCTTATTCTCAAGTACAGTGCTCAAAAACAGCTGTACTCCATTTTGAGTTTACTAGACAACTTCTTTGTTCATTATTGTCTATATGTTGAATAAAATGAAAGAAAAAAATGCCCACTTAAATCATGTCTTTGGGATCTCCTTATAAAATGAAATCCTTTTAGTACTTTAGGACCAAATAAACAAATCAACACCAATAAAAACCCAATGGAAAAAAGAAAGTATGAGTTTTACACTCAGTAGTAGGCTGTAGTCAGATCTGTAACAAACTAGCTGGAACAGTAAGAAATGGAACGCAGAAGAATACAACTGGTGTAGTGTGACTTCTCCATGTGACGGGTGGCAGACCTTTGAGAGCTGATGAGACTCCACACCTAGCTTAAGGTATAAAAGGCAACAAGCCAGTGGGCTGGACTCTTGTTCCATTAACTGCCAGACCTCAGACACCAGGGAGCTGTGTTCACTCACTCGTATGTATCCTTGACACTGAAAGTGTGATGGTTTGTTCAAGAGTGTTTTCTTCAAACTTAGTTGTCTACCTTGTCCAACCTTCCAATCCTACTCCAACTTTTATGCACTGGTCTAGCTCAGAATAAGACAGACCTAGATTTAGATTTGGACTCTGCCATTTGATGATCTATGATCACGGGCAAATTATTTAGCCTTTTAACCTTAGTTTTCCCATCTGTAAAGCAACACAAACTTCGAAGAGTGTTCCTAAGCACTAAATGACATAACACAAATGAAGTGTCTGGGACACTGAAACAACTGGATGCTCAATTCCCAGAACTGAATTCCCTTCCCACCTCTTCCACAGGGAGCCAGGTACGATAGCCCTCAGCTTCATTTATTGGTAATAATACCCATTTTGTTGATTCTAAGATATCCTTTTGCCATTTTAACATCTTGCAATTGGCAGCATCATATAGTCTCAGACAGTGACATGGCAGTTTTGACACGGCTGTTATAGCTTGGACTGCAGCTCTCTTGACCATTTAAGAACGATTTGAAAAAGGAATGGGAGTCCTCGCCTTACATGGAACGTAAGAAGTTCCACAACTTTGTATAAGATGAAAACAATGTCTTAGCATTTAAACTTCAAAATGGTCATTAGAAGCATGAAAGAAAATATCGGAGACAATACTTGGAGCACTTCTTAAAGAACAGAAGAATTGCCAATGCACGCGATGGCCCAGAGGATAATACCAAGTACAAAAACTTGGGCATCTTTGGACAACTCAGTATAAAAGTAATTCAGAAGAGTCAAACTGTAAGTGAAGAGGTTTTCAGAATACCTTAACTAATTTATTTTGCTATATTTTCCTTTCAATGTACATACAAACATTACATATAATAAAAATCTATGTCTGTATAAGTCTAAGAGAGCTCTTTTGATAGGTACACAATAAAAAGCTAAGTGATAAGAGAACACTGTGTCAAAATTTAATAGTCAATATTTTTCAATCTTATTGGTGCATAAAATAATGGTTTAACTGGCATTTTAGAGTCAATGAACTATGGTAAAAATGCTCCCTCATTTATTACAAGAAATAAATGAGATAATGTACGTAAGAACACCTGACATGCAATGGCCATCCAGCACATGTTAATTAATCTCATTCTGAATTGGCAGTCATAGACTCTTAGAAGCAACCTCAAAGCTCATTCTCTTGGAATGCTCATACTCTGCCATTAGACTGTTGTTAACTGTGTCCACAGACCACTCTGAGGAATTGCTCAGACATAGGCATCACATGGCACCAAATGCCTGGCCATGTTTGCGTGGAACAGAACCTGGAACAGCTTCCGAACCAAAACAGTCAAACAGTCCTTTATATTCTGGTGCTGACCTGGTGCTAGAGCTCGACCCATACTCTACTGGATGGCAGCTGACCCTCTATCAGATCCCCTGACTTGGCACATTTGAGATGCACAGTCAGCCAACTGTAGAGTAAAGAGGAAGTCAAGGAATCCACAGAAAGAAAGAGAACAGAAGCCATCAGACAGTAGAAGCCATGAGCAAAAAGAATTGCAATGAGGCAGAGCCTAAGAAACATAAGAAGCAAAGGAATATGAAAAGCAGGAAGTGAAACCAGTAGGGATGGAGAAAACTTGAAAAAGCCTAATTCACTCAAATCCAATCTATAGTTGGAATTTAGTGTGATGCATTCCTCAATTTCCCATTACTTGCAAGATTTTTATAAGAAAAGAGGCTTTTTAGCTGGTTATTTATAACTCCCTTTTCTTGTCAACTGATTCAGTGATCTTCTTAAAGCATCTTTATAAAGTCAATAGAAATTGAGCTTACAGCTAATTATAATGCCTAGAACAATTAAATAAAATACTCAAAACATTTCCATATCTGCAATTCACAACAACTGCAAGGACACTGTACAGATCACATTTAGTTTTCCAGTAAATTGTCTTAGGCAGCAATTCTCTTGCTTATGAATTTTGAGAAATGGTAATTTCCCTTAATGCATGGCATATTTACTATAATTAAAAGCATATATATTTTGTTCTTAGTTTAAGTTTCCAAAAGCACAGTCTGTATTATGTTTCTGCTACATTTAACATATGCAACATATTTATAATTAAACCTATGTATTATACAATTTGTATATATAACTCTGCATATTTAATATGAGTTTATGATATATATGCATCTGAATATAATGGGAAAGGGAGCTACCCCACTGAATGATACCACATGGCCAGGCACTGAGCTCGGTATTTTGTATTCATTATTTTGATCTTCACAAAAGTTGTTGGAGGTAGGTCTACCTTTTACAAATGACTTTGGTTGTTTCCTTAGTTTCTGGAAAATTGTTTTCCAGATCTTTTAGAAGCCATTTTTAAGGGACAGAATGTTTGTTGTTCCTTAAAGTCAGATGCCACTGGCCAGGAAGTAAGTATACTGAGGCTGGAAGAGATGTCTTTGAATTATTATGGTAATTTGCTTAATTCTAGGTAAGACTAAATTGGAAACAATTACCTGGAGAAGAAAGGTGCAGTATATCGTTATCAACTCCCGGCATCATTCAATTACCTATTTCCATTACAAATGAATGCTTTCAAGTGTATATTTGTCAAGGCTTTAAACCGGCCTGTCTTTCTAACCAATTTAGATGTTCTTTACACTGGGACATAAGATAATGAAAGATGTCTAAGTGCTTTTGTCTATTGAAAACTCTAAACTTTCAGGTGTTTTCCTCACTACGTTTTCAAATTTCACAGTCTAATCATGCATTACTTCTTTTAGAAGTTTGCTCCTCCCCTCAACCTTTTGGAACGCTAGCTTTTATAGCTCATCAGCTACTAACTTGTTGAAAGTAATAATCACTTAAGCTCAGAAAGCACAATGAACAATGTTTTATAGTTTGCAAAGTACTTTGATGCTTTGCATGATTTAATTCTTGCTTCATCCTTGCAAGGTAGAAAGAGTAAGTACATAATCTCCATTTTACACATGGGGATTGGGCAGAGAGAAATTAGGCCTTTTTCATTTTTGAAATAAAGAAAATGGTGAACTTTGAAGAGTTTTTCTAGTTTGATCCCCCGCCCTCCATTCTTCACTTTATCTTTGAACATTGACCTGTAATGGCCTTATTATTGACTTAACCCTTCACCAGTCAGTGAACTGCTTGGAATATTGTGCTAAGTGCTATTAGGGTAGCAGGTGGTAAGGGAGATATTCAAATACACATAAGAGTATAATACATATTCCTTGCCTTCAGGAAACTTTTGTCAGGTTGGAAATATATAGTCGCAGAGGAAATTCAAAGTAGCATTTGATATGGTACATGAAGGCTTAAAGCAATAAATAAGGCCTGTGAGTATACAGAGGAAGGGAAAGATAATCAATCCGAGTCCTGGCAGGACATAGATGATAGATTCAAATTGGGTAATTTGAGGAGAGTTTAATTTTTTTAAAAAGCTATTTACAAAGGTGGGTGTTGGGTGGAAGAAAACCACACAGAGATTTCAGTATTTGGGGAGTAAGGGAGCCAGTTGACGCCGCGCAGCTTCCTGGGTACAGAGCAGGGTGGAATGGTGGCAGGTGGAGAGTAGATCTACAGGGATAAACAGAAGATTCCAGCCCTGAAAGAATCACCATCTGCTGAAATGTTGGGAGAAAGTTGCAGGGAGGTAAAAATGGACTTTGGCTTTGAAAGAAGAGTAGTAGAACATAAAGGTGTAGAGCTGAGGTGAAGGCACTGCACTCAGAATGAACGCAGGACACAAGTTCAGATTGGAGAATATGCCTCCTCTGGGATGTTGTGGGGCAGCAGGGTAGAACATACGATTACAAAACAGTTAGGGGCCAAATTGTGGAGGCCTTGAATGCCAAGCCAAGGATTTTGTGTCTGATTCTGAGAACAACATCCGGCTAATATTTTTTATAAGTAATGAAGCTGGCATCTTAGGAAAATCAATCTACATCAACGCAAAAACTGGTTTGGAAGAATGGACACAAGTGGCAGAATGTTCCCTTAGACACAATAGTCCAGTGTGAGGTAGTGGAGGTAGTGGGACTAAAAAGGGGAAGAAACAAACATAAGATCTGATGAAGGAAGGCTCAATCCTCCTGAAGTCAAGGCGAAACACCTGCTCGTATATTCTTCCCTCCCAAACGGTTATGCTGATTGAAATGTACCATCAGTAAGCTAGGATGCTTACTTAGGCCAGACTCTGGTTGGGGCATGAAAATGGCCTGGACCCGGAAGATGTGGCCTGTATCGTTGCCCTGCCACGTATGAGCTGGATGTTCTTAAGCAGGTTGCCTGGCCCTTCTGAGCCTCCACTCACGTCCTCGAAATGAGATACTAATACTTACTGCATAGGTTGGTTGTGAGAATTCAGTCAGCAAGATCTGTGGACTGCAGAGTCCACATGGGGTGAAGGTGGGAGTTAAATGTTATGTCCAACCTCTCCGAAGACCTTGTCTCTCTGGGTAGGGCAAGTGGAGAGGAAGCAGGCTCCTGCCAAAACATTACCTTAAGCCCCCATTTCTCTTCCTTGCCAAAAGCTGCTGTGTGGTCAGATTTGATTGAATACTATAAGTCTCAGCCTCCCAATTATCCCTCCATTGCTAGGCACAACGGTACATTTTATCCAACAAGATTTTATTTATTTATTTTTGAAATCTTGATTTATTTTCATTCTCCCAGCCTGTGACCCTAAAAGATATTTTTTCTCTTCTATTTCCTTGAGCATGTCACTAATGCTAGTTTGAGCTGAAGATAATTTCCCCCTAATGCTTGGTACTTTTAGGCCAGAGTATTTAGCAATACACTGGAGTACAGATTAAAGCCTTTCAATAAAATGGATGTGAAATTTGGTTGTATTTACATTTTTGAGGTTTCTAGTAGAGGTCTCTACGGATTCCTTAATGAAAGTACCACTTTCATTTTCAGGCAATTTTTATACAAAATCTGTTTTCTTCCCTTTAGAATGTGTCTGCAGATCTGATAATGGCTATACGACAGCATGGTCACACTGAGATGTAGATGCTAAGTAGCTGATTGGCTGGTCTCACTGGCCAGCTAGGGCTCAAAACTGTGAGGTCTAAGTTCCTGCTTTCACAAATGACAGATGACCTCCTGCATGGAATTCTATGACTGGCTTTGAATAATTGAAACCTTTACTTCAATCTCTCAAGACCGGGGGTCCATGATCCCCTCTGGTTTATCCCAATAGCTTGGCAATAATTGGTGTGTGGGGCTGAGGGTGGAAGGAAGGATGTAGAAAGTAGTAGTTTGTAATAGAAAATTTGAGTCTCTTGGCCTTGACTTGTTTTAATTCCTCAATTGTTGAACTTTTCATTTGACACTAACTCATAAACATTAACCAAGCCCTTGCTACACACATAGCACTGTGCTAGATGCTTGGGGAGAAGGCACAGATTTTAATCGATGGTTCCTCTCCTCTAAGTGTTTACCGAGGACATAGACCTAGGGAATGATGATTAATGATCTGTCCTCTGCCTCTTCTCAGTCACTGACTTCACAGTCGTACCCTAGGCCTGGCCATTTCATACATGCACTCTCAGACCTACTGCTCCCATCTCTCCAGGTCTGTCCTCTAAGTACTCCAACTCTAACAATTCTTCAGCCTCCCCAGGACCTGCAATCCATCCTTTCACTGTCCCTCACCCCTGTAAGGCCTTTACTTCCCTCCCTACTCAGCTTACCTTCCACAGTCTGTCATTAAAAACTGCCCACTTGCATTCACCCTCCACACTTGATACTACACTTGATCTTAGCCAAAAGGCTGAGAAGCGATGCATTCACCCTCCAGTACCTTTTCCTTCATCACACCTGCCTGGTAAAACCCTGCATAAATTCAGCTCCCCTCCTGCTCTATTCCCTGCACCCCAGCAGCTGCCTGTGGCTGGAGAAAATCCCCACAGCCACACTGACAAATCTAAAATGACACTACCGACCCCAGCGGGCCCCAAGAGCTGCAGGCAGGCAGCCCTTCCACACGGTCCTGGTGGATCCGTTCAGTCCTCTACTTTCCTGTAACTATTGTACAAGTTACCTTCTCTCTTCCAATCCCCAGCACCTCCTCCAACCTTCTACCTCTTTCTATCTCACTGGGTGGTGGTGAGGGGAGGCAGACAGAGGCTCTCAGAAGAGACCATCCCTATTTTCCCAACTCACCGTGTCCATGCATGCACAGCCTGCCTGCCTTCTTGTCGCTATGGGTGATCTAGTTGGATTTCTAGCTAGAGCCAAACTTTTTTACACTGTACACTTGATATCATCCCTTTTTGCCTATTCACATTTTTTTCTATCAATTTTCTCTTCTTTTTCCTCATGAGCAATGTTTCTTTTTCTAGTGGGTCATTCCCAACAGCATATGAACATGCTGAAAAACCACCCTTCTTACAGGCATAGAGAAAAACCTCCCTGGTCCCCACTTTCCCCTCCAGCTACTGCTCCCTTTATAGCAAATCTCCTTGAATGAACCTCTTAAACCCACTACTTCCAATTCCTCTCCCCTCACAGTCTTTTATTTCCAAAATTGCTCCCCCAAACTGCTTTTATCAATATCTCCAGTGACCTCCACATTACCAAATCCAATGGCCAATTCCCAGTCTTCATCTCATTCAACGTATTGGCAGCATTTTACACGGTTGGTCACTTTGTCTTCTTCCGATGGTTCTCCTCACCAGTTGCTTCCTCTCCATACCCTTTCCTGTTCCTCCTCATCTTCCCAAGCTCTGCACACTGGAGTGCCCCAGGAATCACTCTTTCAGTGACTTCTCCAGTATCACAGCTTTAAATTCTATTTACATGTGTTCAATTCCCAAATTCATATTTTGAACCTAGATTTCCCTGCTGAACTCCAAACTCAAATATCCAACTGCCTATGGAACCTCCCCGTGGTATCTAACAGCCATCTCAAATTCAACAGATGCCAAAGGGAGCATGAGATTCCCACCCTCCCCTCACTCAAAACTACTTCTCTCGCAATCTTTCCCATCTTCTTACTTGTTCAGACAAAAATTCTTGGAGCCATCAGGATTTCTTTTTCTCACACCACACTCTCAATCTATTGGAGAATCTTCTTCATTCTTTCTTCTAACTCTATCCAGACTCTGACCACTTTTCACCACTCCATTACTACCGTCTTGTCCCTGCTGCCATTGTCTTTCACCTCTTATTGCAAAAATCCCTTAACTTTGTCTTTCCTTCTGTCCTTATTCCTCTGAAGCCTTTTTCAACACAGCAGATGGAGTGAATCTTTCAAAAAATTCTAAGTAAAATAATATCACTTATCTGCTCGAAACCCTCCCATGGTTTCCTGACTCACTCAGAGTAAAAACCAAAGTTCTTCCCATCACCTACCAGATGCTACCTTTCTGATTTCATCTCCCACCACCCACTCTCTGGCTCCCTCTGCTCAGCCACACTGGTGTCCTTCCTAGAACATGCCGGGCATGTTCCGGCTGCTGGGCCTTTGCACTGGGTACACCCTTGAACCTGGACTCTTATCCCACAGGTTCCTCATGGCTCACTCCTCAATCCAGTGTCACTCAGTGCGGCCTTTCTTGACCACTTAGCCTGATAGCAAATGGTATCCCTCTCTGTCTGGCAGTCCATTTTCTTCTTGATCTATGTTTTTTATAGCATTTGTCATTATTTGATTTACTACATATTTATTTATTTGTTTATTATGCCTGTCTCCTCACTATACTATCAACTCAGTGACAGCAGAGACTTTGTTCTCAGCTGTATTTCCAGCACCTACAACAGTGCCTGGGACAGAGTAGGCACTCAACAAATATTTGTTGAATAAATGAATGAATGAATTCAAAAAATGAACACTTATGGCCTTTACTGCTGTTTCAGAGAAAGTAGAGTACCACAGACTGAAGTCAGAGAAGGTTTGGTGAGTGGGTAAATCCAGGCCTTATGGGATGAATGGGATTTTGACAGGCTTAGGAAGGAGTATTCAGAGGAGGAAACAGGTTACAAACTCAAATTTGAAGAAAGAGAACTGCAACAACATTTAGTAAGCATCTACTACATGTCAAGTACTTTACATTCATTATCTCATATCCTCATAACAACTCTATCAGAGAAGCATTATTATATCCATTTAGCAAGTGAGGAAACTTTCTTTCAGATATTTTAAAAAGTAGCTTTTCCCAAAACCTATAGCTAGTAAGTTGCAAGCCATTCTTGTAATTGAGATTTAACTGACTCCAGAGCCCATTCTCTTTCTCTTTTTATTTCTTTGTCATCATCACCATCCACATCATCATCACTAACATTATATAAGTCCATCCACTCTCGACCTATCATCCTCCCTTGCATGCTACGTGATGAATGATGCCTTTTGTTGGTGCTCAATTAAGTGCTACATAAGAAATAGAAATAACAACAAAATGTGTTCTCAAATTTTTCTCATTAACCTATGAAGGTTAAACCTCTCTGAGGTTGCTTAAATTGGTGGCAGCACGGCCTTTCAGCATCATGGCCAGCATTACCAGGCCATTTCCCCGGTGGTCCTCTCAGCATGAAACATCTGTCTGCTTATTTCTCTGCTGAGCCTGAATGGAATATTCCATCTCTGGAAAATAAAACTTCAAGTTTAGATTTGAAAACTTTATTCCTATCTGGAAAATTGGCAATATCCTCAACAGTTTGGAAGGAAGTGATGTTTCTGCTGCCATGAGCTACAAAGTGTTGGATGCCTACAGTGCTACTTATTAGATTTACATGGATTCCAGGTAAATCTGATCCAGTGGCTACAAAGAGTGAATATTAAACTAATTGTTATTCTATTCCCCCAGAATGATTCTGATATGGAAAAAGCAATTGAAGCTGAACAGAGTCAGAAATTAAAATTAAGTTTTTTTCACCACTGAAATTTGTGGGACTGTCAGAGAGAGAGAGGAGAAGGGAAAAATTTTGTTGTCTTTTACAAAATCCATTGCCTTTAGAGAATAAAGTAAAAAATATTTATTGGTCAGCTTTGCTGGGGCAACAAACAACCCTAAAATTTCGGTTACTTACAACAACAAAGTTTTTTTGTTTTTTGACTCTTGTTTCATGTTAGCTATGGGTCATTGTGGGGTCAGCTGTGGGTCTGCTCCACAGATCACATCCATTCCAGAACTGCTAAAGGTGTAGCTCCTCCATGGAAGAAGCCATTCTGGTGGCAGAGGGAAAAAAGCAAGAAAGCTGTGGGAATGAGGAATGGTCTCAAGTCTTCTACTCAAACAAGACATATGACATGTCTGTTCACATGTCATGGCTAAACAAGTCACATGACCCAGCCCAATGTCAATGGGACAGAAATGTATACTTTTCCTACAGGAGGCACTAAAAGTCCCATGGCAATGACTGGAGATGTATAACTCTTCTGAAGGAAGGAAGAGTGCAGAGCTGGGAACCAAAAAATCTACCACACACTCACCCTAGCATGACGCAGCCAGCCACATCTCCCACCATTCCTTATCTTGTCTGTGCTCTGGCTTTGTTGTCTGATCTCGTTTTTCCCTCTACACACCACATGGTCCCACACTTTCATGGCTGTTTCCTAAGCTAGAAAAGCAATTCCCTCCAATTTCTGCCAAAGTTGCTCTCAGCCTGCAAGTTCCAGCTCACATTCCACCTACTTTCTAAAGCCTTTCTCAATTTCCCAGTTGAAGTTAAGCACTCCTCCCTTGGAGCTAAGGGGGCAGACCGGTTGTACATCTACCCAGATCTAATTGTAACCTTACCTGGAAAGTCTGGTAAGTTCCTTGGCAGGTTCTTCATTGGTAAGTCTGGATAGAAAGCTACTGGAGGGCAGAGACCAGGGATTCCTTCCCCTGGAGCCCCTCTCCAACCTCTTTGAGGTCAAAGTCTTGACCATAAGAGAAGTTTAACAAACTCCATTGAGTGACTAAAAGTCTATCAACACATACTCACCATCAAGCTTACACTTAATGTGAAAGTATAAGTCTTTTCTATAGCAGGCATCTGTGGAAAACCACATAGAGGAATCTTTTGGCACTCCTCTTCAGTCAGCAGCAGTCATGAAGATTTTCCTCTTGGTTCTACAATATAGACTCTACCCCTTGTGGGGTGTGTGTGTGTGTGTGTGAGAGAGAGAGAGAGAGAGAGAGAGAGAGATTCCTGTTTTTCCACCAATAAAGCATTTTGGGTACCATGCCTTCACAGAGACATTGCTTCCCTTGCCGATGATTGCTGCTTTAAGAGTGATGTTTCTTTTCCTCCTTTTTCACCAGGGCATCATCTCCCATCTGATGGCATTCTGTGTGAGGCACTTGCTCACGGCCATTCAACAGAAGGGGTGCAGAACAGGTGGGCCAAGGAGCTGTGACACAACAGGAGGAGAAGGAGCCTGTGGCCAGAGAACCTGGGTTAGATTCTTATCTCTGCTCCTTACTAGCTTTGTGGCCATGGGTGAATTACTGGACTCTACTATCTCTTCAATTTTATTTGTTTAAAAGAAAAGGAGACCAAGAAAAGATAGAAAGGATGTTGTTTTAGCTCTAATGTGTGACTAGAGCCTAGCACATTGTAAGAGCTCAATGTCATCATGACATGTTTTATGCTTTAAAAAGCAATACTGAGGAATCTCTTGCTCCCAAAATAGCTCATTAATGCACTTGGTGTCATTACCCAAATGGTCTTGATGTGGTGTCACCAGGATGGAATGGGCCACTTGGTTCCCAACCAGCTTACTTGGCCTCATCCCATCTGGTTATTCCTGGATCTTAATAAATCCGTGAGATAAATGGGCATTTTCAAATCTAATGATCCCCATCCTGTCTCATATGGGGATGAATGAAAAATCAAGGATAGTAGTAGTAAAAAATCAACAATAATCACCTACCTTTCTAGTTTCTGGGAAAGCCAGATGTTACCAAAAAGTTGAGAAGGATATTATAGGCTTATGATCTTCTGGGTCAGTTATATGACAACAGCGCTTTCACTTGGTGTCAAAAGATGAGAGGTCCTTGATCAAACTCAGATTCAGACTTTCACTTTCAACAATGCTCTTTCCTTTTTCCTATTCAGTAAATGTGTTGGATTTTTATTAAAGAAGTCTGTAAGGTCCTTTGAATAGGTAGACATTGTGTGCAAAACTTTGTTCTTCTATCTAGAGCATGGGCAGAAGATCATAGGTTTTATCCAAGTTGAGTAGACTGTAGAGAATTATATTAGGGTTCTCCAGAGAAACAGAACCAACAGGGTGTGTGTGTGTGTGTGTGTGTGTGTGTGTGTATGAGAGAGAGAGAGAGAGAGAGAGAGAGATCTATTTTAAGGAATTGGCTTACACCGTGTATTGTTTAGGCTTGACGAATCCAAGATCTGATAGGGTAAGCCAGAAAGCAGGAGACTCAGGGAAGAGTTACGGTTCAAGTCCAAAGGCAGTCTTCTGCCAGAATCCCTTCTTGCTCAGGGCAGGTTAGTATTTGTTCTATTAAGGCCTCCAACTAATTGGATGAGGCCCACCCACCTTATGGAAGGTAATCTGCTTTACTCAAAATCTACTGATTTAAATTTTAATATCATCCCAAAAATCATCTTGACAGAAACATGCAGACTAATATTTGACCAAATATCTGGGCACCATGGCCCAGCCAACATGACACATAAAATTAACCATCACAGTAATATAAAACAGAAAGCATCCTACTGATAAGAAAAGTAAAATCATAGGGGCTGAGAATGGAAAGGAACCTTTGAGTCCTTCTGGTTTGCCTTTCCCCATCTTGCAGGTAAGAAAACTGAGGCTCAGAGATTGTACACCTCTTTAGCCAGAAAGCTGAAACTAGGTCATGGGTCTCCTGACTCTTTCTACTACTGCCAAATTCAGTCTTGGTTTTTTGACTCAGCACGAGATACAATTTAATTTTCATGAAAATTAGACAGGGCCAAGTTTAGATTTGGGTTATGTGGCAACTGCAAAGCAAATTGCAATTAGATTCAAGTTTCCTTCTTGACACAATGTATAAAAATGTAATATGTGACAAAACAACATAAGGGGAGTGGGACTGATTAGAAGCAGAGTTTTGTATACTATTGAAGCTAAATTATTATTGATTCAACCTAGATTGTTACACATTTAAGATGTTCCGTTGTAATCCACTTTTTCTGTGGTAGTCCAAACCACCCATGGAAGAAGCCAGTGAGTGAATTCCCATACTGGAAGCATTTGGTCTAAATGTATAAGAAAAAATTTATGCTTCAGTGAAAAACTATGCTTTGTCTGAAGCACACTTTTCTGGATTGTCTGGTTCTAATTCCTTGGGAGCTATTTGAAACTGTAGCTTGTGGATAACAAAGAGCAATACAAAATAACTCTTATCTATAGACAAGCAAATAAATTCTGTCCAAGGGAGGGACAAGCCCTCCCCCACTCCAAGAAAAGTCAGTTTTGCATCCATTTACCCATTCATACCAATATCTTTTATTCCATAAAAATTTAGAGTATACATTTATGCTTCTTTGACTTCTCCTTTAAGCCAGTTATAACATGTCCCTGGTTCCCTCAGTTATTAATGAGTCAGATAAAATCTTTAACACATGTTCATTTTACAATTCTATAGAAGTCATGATTTTGCCTTTTTTTGAAAATTATCCTTTAATAAATGTCATGTCTTTACCAGCACATAAAAAGAATACTCTGCTGAAGTAAAAATGACCCTCTGCACAGCATCCATTCAGCGTCATTCTGCTTTAAATTTCCACATAGAAAAAAAATATGTTCAATTAGATTTTCACAGGCTTTGCTGCATTGAAATTTGGGGGAAAAAATAGAAGTGGAAATAGACACTCTGACAGCAAGAGATAGCAGTTTAGGGAAGAGGGGGAAGAGCACATGGATTTCTTAACCACTTAGTAAAGATTTTGAGAAACTAGGATGGGAGAAGGCAGTTAGAGGAAAATAGGATAAATAACAGCTCAAAACAGTTGCCTTTGAGACTCACCCAAATCATCAGTTGTCTTGCTAATAAGCTCTTTTGCTCCACCCCCACACTTTACATACACTCTTAAAATGGGTTGTTAGCAAGTGTTTGGGGCTCAGTGTCATCTCTGGAATGTTTTAGTCGTGTTTAGGATGGCAGTCTGGGCTCTACCCTGCCTAGAAAGCAGCCAGGGAGGATCTGTGAGAAGTTCGCAAGAAAAGGGCAGGAAAGTGGAAGAGACAAGGACTCAAGCACACGCCTTCTCCCAGATCTCTTCGTGCTCCTCTGCTCCCTCTGTAGCTTGGACCCCTCAGAGCTCCATACAGCATGTTGGGGCACGGAGAACAAGGCAAGAGGCAAGGAGACGTGCAGCAAACACTCCCCAAGCTAAACCTGGGGTCCCCACCTCTCCCTTCCCCAGAGAGTCCCAATGGCTTCCACATCATCTGAGCCATTGACATTTTCCTGCTGTTTTTGTCCCTGCCAGGTCACTCTGTGCTCCTGGAGTCTTGGTAGCCCTGTGACTGAGTCTGTTGCCATGGCTACAACTTTTCCTAACTGACAGCTTTGCTGTCATCAGCTCCATTATCTGTTCGGCACGTGCTTGAGGAGGGAAGGTCCTGCTGCTCATTTCTTCCAGAGAGTAGAGCTTTCATTCAACTCCAACAGATGTCTTTAACTCCTCTCCACGCCTCTGAGGAGTGTGAGAAAATCTTGTGGAGGTCAAGCCACAGTTTACCTTTGCTATTTCATCCCCCATGGCCAAATGTCTGGGCCAAATTCTCATCATCTCTTTTCTGGGCCATGCAACCATCTACAAAATGGATTGCATTAGCTTGTGGGAACAAACAGACCTCAAAACATCAATGGCTTAACATAATAAAAACTTATATCTTGCTACAAGGTTGGTGGGACAGCTCTCCCTGGTACAGTCTTTCAGAGACTCTGGCTGATGGAGACTTGTCTATGTTCAATATGTGACTTCCAAGAGCTCCATGAGTATTGACGGTCCCGTCAGAAAAGGGGATTGAGAATGGAACATTTACATGAGAGTCTTTTATGGGCCAGGCCTGCAAGTTTATCCCGTCAGCATAAACACAGCCATGTGGCACACCTAGCTGAACCAGAAGCTGGGAAATGTAGACCAAGCATGTGCCTAAAGAAGGGTAGAATGGGTAGGGTACTCCTGGTGGTTTCCATCCCAAGATTTTTCTGTCTCTAGTCTTATTCCCCTCTAGACCCTTGCATCAGCTACTGTTCCAGAGGCTGAACATGCACAGTCTCACAGCTACTGAGTAGTAGAGACAGCACCAAACCTGGGTTTGTTTGAAATCTAAAATCAAGGTGCTTCCACTACATTTCTCAGCCTCTTGTCATAGCTTTCTTCATCCAATCTTCCCCTGTTCATTTCTTCCTCTTCTTTAAATCTCACCACAGTCTCTACAATGGGGAAGATTTTTGGCAAAATAGTCTATTCTCCTTTCTTTATCAACTTGAGCTTGGGTTAGTGTGAAAATTTTGTTTCTTTCCCTCTTCTCAGTTGCAACCCTGTGTCTCCCCCTCAGGTGTTTCTGCTGTTTCCCCACTGTGGTCTCAGCTTTGCAAATGCCAAATCATTGCTGACTCTGTAGGGCAAAGTTTAGCTCTGCCCTTAGTGACTAAGAGAAAGGTCTCCCCATCACCCTGCCACACCATAGTCCAGGCTTCTCTCTCCTGTATTCCTGCTTGTCTCACTTGTTTCTCAACCTCTAGTCTATCGGTCAAAGCAAGTGACAAGGCCAATCCCGAGTTTACATGGGAGGAGAAGTAGAGACCACGTCCTGATGAGAGGAGTGCCAAAGAGTATGGGGCCATCTCTAATCAGCCACAAATAACAATAAAAATTAATGGTAATAAACTTTGCATAGCGTTTGGCGGTTATGGCATTTTTGCAAACATTAAGCATTTCAGAAGGTTAGACTTTATTTTTACTCCCATTTTACAAATGGGAAAACCATGGCATAGTTACATAACTTGCCCAAGATCATTTGTCTAGAAAGTGAAAGAACAGGGCCTCATAGTAGATCTTTTGGCTGTTTTTGTCATGCCTTTCCCACTACCTCTCACTGCCTAGTCTAGCGCTAAGGGAACATGGAAAGGATTTCTTT
>CM052436.1:75686978-75732682 GCA_028533085.1 Varecia variegata | reverse complement strand
CTTTTGGTCACCTAAGAGGACATCTGAAGGATACCAAGGGTTTCTGGGGAAATCCTGACTCTATCCCCAGCCTGGGAGACCGGCCTCTTGGAAGGAGGAGAGTATCGCAGTTCACTCCATTTTAAAAATCTTTTCAATGCTAATTTTGTTTTTGATGTATTACTACTGCCTGAGGCTTTTTAAGTAAGGAAACTGAGATCGCACAAAGCATAAATCTTGGAATTTATTATTAATAGCTTTTCTTCAAGAATGAAATCAGATTTTTTCTGAAAAATACCTAAAATACATGCCTTAATTACACAAGGAGAGGATACTACATGTGAGGATGTGGATATTTTTAGAGCGTATGTTTTGAATTTTATTTATTTTTATTGGGCTATAATAAATTTTTATTTTTATTTTATTTTATTTAAATATATTTAGGGAATACAAGTGGTTTTTTGTTACATGAATGAATTGCATAATGGAGAAGTCTAGGCTTTTAATGTGCCTATCACCTGAATAGTATACATTGTACCCAATAGGTGATTTTTTTCCTCCTGTACCCCCGCAACCAGAGTGTCCATTAAATCACTCTGTATGACTATGCATACCCATTGCTTAGCTCTCACTGTAAGTGAGAACATGCAGTGTTTGGTTTTTTGTTCCTGGGTTATTTCACTTAGGATAATGGCCTCCAGTGCCATACAAGTTGCTACAAAAGACATTATTTCATTCTTTTTGATGCCTGAGTAGTATTCCATGGTGTGTGTGTGTGTGTGTGTGTATACACACACACACACACACACACACATATATATATATATATGCCACATTTTCTTTATCCACTCATCCATTGGTGGGCCCTTAAGTTGGTTCCATATCTTTGCAATTGTAAATTGGGCTGCAGTAAACATACAAATATAGGTGTCTTTTTTATAAAATATCTTCTTTTCCTTTGGGTAGATCTCTAGTAGTGGGATTGTTGGATTGAAAGGTAGATCTACTTTTAGTTCTCTGAGAAATCTCCACATACTATTTTCCATTGAGGTTTTACTAATTTAGATTCCTTCCAGCAGTGTATAAGTGTTCCCTTTTTACCACATCTGTGCTGGCACCTATTTTTTTTTTTTTTTTTTTTACTTTTTGATAATGGCAATTCTGACAGGAGTAAGGTAGTATCTCATTGTGGCTTTAATTTGCATTTTCCATTTATTTTTGCTGTTGCTGTAATAGCCATTGGGGTCTTAGTCATAAATTGTTTGCTTAGGCCAAGGAAAAGAAGTTCTTCCTATATTTTCTTCTAGAATTTTTATGGTTTCTTGGCTTGCATTCAAATGTAAGGCATGAAATCTTAAATCTTTTATCCATCTTGAATTAATTTTTGTGAGTGGTGAGAGCTATGGATCCTGTTTTATTCTTCTGTGTGTGGCTATCCAATTTTCCCAGCACCACTTATTGAATACGGTTTCTTTTCCCCAGTGTATATTGTTATTTGCTTTGTCAAAGATCAGTTAGTTGTACGTGGATAGTTTTATAACTGGGTTCTCTGTTCTGTTCCATTGGTCTATGTCTCTATTTTTGTGCCAATACCATGCTGTTTTGGTTACTATACCCTTGTAGTATAGTTTGAAGTCTGATAATGTGATGCCTCAAGATTTATTCTTTTTGCTTAAGATTTCTTTGTTTATTCAGGCACTTTTCTGGTTCCAAATGAAGCATAGAATTATTTTTACTAGATCTGTGAAATACGATGCTGGTATTTTGATGGGGATTGCAATGAATCTGTAAATCACTTTAGGTAATATGGACATTTTAACAATGTTAATTTTACCAATCCACAAGCATGTTTTTCCATTTGTGTCATCTTCAATTTATTTCCTCAGTGTTTCATAGTTCTCTTTATAGAGGTCTTTCACCTCCTTGGTTAAGTATATTCCTAGGTATTTTATTTTCTTTGTAGTAATTGTGAATGGCATTGAGTCTTTGATTTGACTCTCAGCTTGACTGTTATTGCTGTATAGAAATGCTACTGATTTATGTACATTGATTTTGTAACCTGAGACTTCACTGAATTTATTTATCAATTCCAGGAATCTCTTGGTGGAGTCTTTGGGGTTTTCTAGATATAAGATCATATCATCAGTGAAAAGTGATGGTTTGACCTCCTCTTTCATGATTTGAATACTCTTTATTTCTTTCTCTTGCCTGATTGCTCCGGCCAGGACTTCTAGCACTGTGTAACAGAAGTGATGACAGTGGGCACCCTGTCTAGTTCCAGTTCTGAGGGGGAATGGTTTCAACTTTTCTCCATTCAGTATGATGTTGGCTGTTTGTTACATATGGCTTTTATAATTTTGAGGTATATTCTTTCTATACCTAGTAAGTTCTTTTGCCCAACTAATGTTGTTAATTAAAGTTCTCTTTTTCTTCTGTGATAATTTCATATTGATTCTCAATTTTCAGGTGTCAACGTATGCATTTTTTGACTTAATTGAAAAGTAAAAACAAAAGTAACTTGGTTCTGAATAAGAAAGCAGCTGCAGACATTCAACTGACAGCAACTGGTTTCACCACAAAAGTAATTTTTATGAGTCCAGTGTATAATTCTGGGTAGCCCTGAGAAAGAAATAGTGCTATAAAAAAAGTTAATATGTTCAATGTATCTTCAAATTGCCCCTTTTTGAGGTATCATCTGTTTTCTACTTTTTTAACTGAAATAAAACTAGTTTTTAGAGATCTTGATATCTCACATACTGATATGTCAGGTTCAGGAAGCATTAATACATCTACCGTGAAGGCTACAGAAGATAGTAAAATAAGACCCTGAAATAAGAAATACTTAAATTTGACAGATAATTTTCCCTGTACCTGTGAATATCATTCAGGTGTGGGCAGTGATTGTACAATGTTAGACAACCGTTCACATAAATTAATAATAAGTGGACCCAATAAATATTATTGGGTCTATTTTATTAATATCTTTTTGTTTGCTTTTTTATTCATAACTCAAAGATCACACATTTTAAAAATCTTGTATAACATTATAGATACTAGATGTAATATCCTTTTCCCACAAGTATTGTGACCATGTCCCCTCTTCTTACTAAATTATTGCCTTACTCCTTCCTGAAAAAATAACAGTTATTTCAAACACCTACCAAAAAATTTGCATTTCCCTAATGATTAGTGATGCTGAGCATTTTTTCATATGTTTCTTGGCCATTTGTTTCTCTTCTTTTAAAAAAATGTCTGTTCATGTCTTTTGCCCACTTTTAAATGGGGATATTTGGGGTTTTTTCTTGCTGATTTGTTTGAGTTCCTTATAGATTCTGGATATTAGGCCTTTGTCAGATGTATAGCTTGGGAATATTTTCTCCCATTCCATAGGTTGTGTATTTACTCTGTTGATTATATCTTTTGCTGTGCAGAAGTTTTTAGTTTAATTGAGGCCCATTTATTTATTTTTATTTTTGTTGTATTTGTTTTTGGGGTCTTAGTCATAAATTCTTTACCTAGGCCAATGTTGAGGATAGTTTTTCCAAGGTTTTTTTCTAGAATTATTATGGTTTCAGGTTTCACATTTAAGTCTTTAATCAATCTTGAGTTAATTTTTATATATGGTGAGAGATAGGGATCTAGTTTCATTCTTTTGCAAGAGGCTATCCAAATTTCCCAGCACCATTTATTGAACAGAGTGTCCTTTCATCAGTGTATGTTTTTGTCTACTTTGTCAAAGATCACTTGGTTGTAAGTATTTGACTTTATTTCTTGGTTCTCCATTTTGTTTCATTGGTCTGTATGTCTACATTTGTATCAGAACCATACTTACTATTGCCTTGTAGTGTAATTCAAAGTTAGCTAATGTGATGTCTCCAGATTTGTTCTTTTTGCTTAGGATTGCTTTAGCTATGCATGTTCTTTTTTTGTTCTGTATGAATTTTAGAGTTTTTTTTTTCCTAATTCTGTGAAAAATGACATTGGTATTTTGATAGGAGTTGCATTGAATCTGTAGATTACTTTGGGCAGTGTGGACATTTTAACAATATTGATTCTTCTAATCCATGAGCATGGAATGCTTTTCTACTTGCTTGTGTCATCTACAATTTCATTCGTCAGCTTTTTGTAGTTCTCTTTGTAGAGATCTTTCACCCCCTTGGTTAAGTATATTCCAAGTTATTTTATTTTATTTTATTGCAGCTATTGTAAATGGGATTGAGTCCTTGATACGATTCTTGGCTGTTATTAGTATATTGAAATGTTCCTGCTTTGTGTATCTTGATTTTGTAACCTGAGACTTTACTGAATTCATTTATCAATTCTAGGAGTCTTTTGGAGGACTCTTTAGTGTTTTCTAGGTATAAGATCATATAATTGGCAAACAGGGATAGTTTGACTTCCTCTTTTCCGATTTGTATATTTTTGGTTCTATTCACCCAGCTGAGTCACATTTAAAATCTTCCTTATATTCTGCCTTTAAATCATAAGCTTCTTATATCTTTGAAGACATTTATGCAGAAGAGTACTCAGAATGCAAATCTTCCCATCGTTAAACTGCTTTACTATATATCAAACCTACTGTTGGCTGTTTTTTATATTGAGTGATATCATAATACCAAGAAATTTTCAGACGAACTGTATTATTCACTCTCAAAGGAGTAGCTCTGACTAAATGAATTATGAAGAAATGGCTGGAGGCTTTGTTTTGTTTGGCTTCAGGGTTTTTGTTTTGGTGTTTTGCATCTCCTCTAAAAGGTGCCTCAGACGACTTTTGCAAAGAGAGAGCAGGTGAGGTCTGGAGGTCTTCAGGGGCAGGAATACAGTTTCAATAGCCTGGTGGAAGCTGCTGAGAACTCAGAGAAAGTGACAGGGAACAGAAAAAGATATATTTAACACGTGCCATTGTGCCATCTAGAGTGCAGTTCGGAATAATATGGAACAAATTGACCAGAACTGAGAACATAGATTAAGGAAGAGGCATGCTGGGTAATTTTTGACTAGATGCTAGACATTGGCAATTCTACCTTGCTGAATGCTGGGCATTTGTATATTCCTGTAAGTATTGATCAGATTTGTTCTGTCACACAATTAATTTATCTAGAAACAGTTTAATCCTTCTGGGTTTTAGCTTTTAGGTTTTTGAGATAAGAACAGAGCAGCATTTATTCTAGAGCTAATTTTGCTCCTCTCTTGAAGATGCCCTGTGAATTATGAGGTTTTCCTCTGTGGCCAGTGGGATCAGAAATTATTCCTGGTTCTGTGTGAATCCCAGCTATGTTTCCTCTAACGTTCCCTCTGTGACTCTGAGAACTCCAGCTGACTTGGCCTCCCCAAACAACCCCGCCCCTGGCTCATCTCCTCCACTCAGAATACTGGGCCCAGATGCATTCACCCGCCTGTGCCACAGCTTGGACATTCTCTCCAGGAAGTAACCTGGGGCAATCATAGGACCCGGTGTCCTTCATTGCTGATATCCATGGTCTTGGTTGTTTCATATTCCCCCCACCCCCAGCTGACACCTTGATTTCATATTTCATGTATTTTGTTCAGTTCTTTTTTTATCAGGTGGGAATGTAATTCTGTCCCTATTACTCCATCTTTGGCTGGAAAAAAAAGTCAGTTATATGTTCATTTGCTTTTTTTTTTTTAATTGACACACCGTAATTATACATATTTATGGGATATAATTTGGTATTTTGATACATATATATGTCATATAATCAAATCAGAGTAATTATCATATCTATCACCTCTTGCATTTATTATTTCTTTGTAGTAAGAACATTCAAAAGCCTCTGTTCTAACTATTAGGTAATATACAACACTTTACTGTTAACCACAGTCACCCCACTGTGGAGTAGAACACCAGAACTTACTCCTCCTATCTAATTGTAACTTTGCATCTGTTGACCAGTCTCTTCCCATCCTCCCCTCCTTACACCCCTCCCCAGGGTCTGGTAATCACTGTCCTACTCTCTGTTTCTATGATATCAACTTTTTTTAAGATTCCACACATGAATGACATCATTGGGTATTTGTCTTTTTGTATCTGGTTTATTTCACTTAAGATGATGTCCTCCAGGTTCATCCATGTTGTCACAAACGACAGGATTTCATTCACTTTTATAGCTGGATAGTATTCTATTGCACATATATACCTCGTTTTCTTTATCCATTCATCCGTTGTTGGATACTTCAGTTGTTTCCATATCTTGGTTATTGGCACCTGCTTTGATAAGCAATTCCAGAACCATAGACAGAGCCAGCTTAAGTTGGTCTGTCTCAATAAAATTTCTTTATTCACAGCAGTTTTCATTTTCTGTTTAGTTAATAGTGGACACAAAGTAGTCCACAGGATCTCTGCTGATCACCTCCTCTCCTCATTGTAATACCCTTCCTGAAAAACCAGTGCTAGACAGAGGTGTTCAAATAATAAAACAGAGAATAAAGTGCCTCTAGTTAGACAAACCTGGCTTTCACTGCTACCTCTTCCACTCACGCACTGTGTGACCTTTGACAAGTGTTTTAATCTCACAGTGACTGTCTCTATCACAAAATGGTTGAGGGTGTAAGAGGAGATGTGTTGGAGAAAGAGACTTTCAATTTATACTATGCATGCCTCTGTACTCTGTCACAAGAGGGCGTAATTTTAAAAATATTTTAAAATAACAAAATAAGTGGTGATGATAGTATCCGATCAACAGGGCCATCATGAATATTAATTGAAATAACATGCATGCTCAATAGGGTTTTAACTTAGCCCATATTTCCACTGTTCCAGGTGCATATCATAATTCCAGGTACAAATCATAATTTAAATGGACAGTTCATTTCACAGATAATAAAATTACATTTTCTATAACGGGTCCAATTTGCTTTCTTTTTTCCTATAGAACCCTGGGAGCATTCCTAAGAGCCCAGTTGGGTTCTGTGAGAACAGTCTGGAATTCCTTAAAAGTATACGGGTGTTGCTGTCCAGATTTCCACTGAGTGATCTTTGATTAGGCCAAACTCAAAAAATGCTGTTAAAAGAATTTAGGTCACCTTTAAAATAGATGGGGATTTGGATCCATGATGGTAACTAGCTGAAGAGAGTTGAGAGAAGAAGGATGGCCTAATGAGAAAGAAAAGAAAATTAATTTTGTGATTCATATTTATTTCATGCATGCCATTCATCTTGAACTAGTCACTACCTCTCATTCTTTGAATTCCTGAATCATACCTCACTCAGTTTTTTTCAACATCCCAATTCTTGCACTCTTTCTATCTGACCCTTAAAATGGCTTCAGAATCCTTCTCAACACCATGTCCTGGGAGCCAGAATGTTCAATCAGAGTTGGCACAAATTCTGAAACCTGTATGTTATCAATAGGTTTCAATGTTCATTTAAGAGATTCATCCAGTGACTGAGCCCTACAGTTTGTAGACCTCCTTATTCTGATGACCCCCTCCTCTCTACTTCAGCCATCTACTTCCACCCTCGAAACAGTCACTAGTTGGAATGGTTGTCTTAATATCCTTCCATGTTACAACAATATTCAATCTTCCCAGTGTTCTCATGATTCCACTTCTTTTGTCCTTGTTCTTTGACCAGGGACGTTCATTTTATCTAGATGTTCCTCTCCTGTCTTTGCTTTCTAATCCTGGCCCCAATGATGAGACCCTAAACTACTTTCTGCCATCATCCTCAAATTTCTTGAAGATTCAAGAAATTTCCCCCATCCCTTACTATATCCACCCAGCAAAACATGGTATAGGATTAGTACTGTAGTTTTCTTTTTCCTTTTCCAAGAAGCCGAGTGCTGATGGAGAAAATCCTGCAATCACACGGATTCATGCAACAGCAGACTCATGGCCTCAAACCTCAACCTGGATCTCAGTGTTGCCAGGTAACTCTTGCCCTTAACTTTGATCAGCTCTTCTTCCATTGCCCTCAATGACTCATTCAAATTTTTTCCATTTTCTTAAAGACTCTCAATCCCTCTATCCTCAGCAAATGATCTCCACTGTTACTTTATTGATAAAATCAAGGAAATATCATTTTTCTGACTGCTTCAGCTTTCTGAACTTTCTCTGCAAATATATCTACAGCAATGCTTGCCCTTACCATTAGCGTACAGACCATGACAAATGACACTTTCCCATTCACTGTTATTATTCCCAAGCTTTTGTACTTGTCAGAGAATCCCCAAAGCCTTGCTGATTGAAGCCACACAGACTATTGCTACCAATTTCAGCTGGATCTGGGTGGCTACCCAGAGACCTTGGGGTCTGCCTAGGTCATGTCTGCCTTTCTCAGGTCCCCACGACTACTTCAGCACCTCTCACCTTCTGTATCACTGAGCAGAAGCGGGCCCTCTGACCCCAGCTGTCCTCTTTGATCCCCTGCATTCCATCTTCTACAGCTTTCTTTTGTCTATCACTGAGGAAGTACCCCCCTCCCCCGTGACAGCCAATCCCGCCACCTATCATTTATAACCCTAGACCCCATCCATCAATTATCTTGTCTAGCACCTGCATTTTTCAATCTCTCCATCTCGTCTTTATAGTGAGGTCTCTCACAGCCTTAAAAATAAAATAGAATAAAAAATTTAAATTTCCTACCCAATCAAGTTACTTCCTCATCTTTCCCCTCCATTTCATCAAAAAACTTTTTGCAAGTCTTTACTATTGGCCCCCATTTCCTTAAAATCTATTTTTTCCCTAGCCCTTAACATGTGGCTTCTGTCCTCACTGTCTTACTGAACTTTCTCTCTTGAAGGTTAACAGTGAGTAACCCACAAAGCCAAGAGTCTTTCCTCTGCTATTATCCACCTAAACTCCAGACTGAAATATTTGTTATTTTTTTTTTACCTTCCCCATCTTTAAAAAGAAACTTGTTTTACTCTAAAGTAAAATATGCATACAAATGTGCACACCACATAAATATACAGCTTGACCAACTGTTATCCACATAATCACCTCCCAGGACAAGAAATTAAACGATGCCAGCCTCCTGGCAGTGAATTGTGAGCCTTCCAGCTCCCATCCCACCCCGTAAAGGCAGCCACTACCTGATTTTTATATAAATTACTTGTTTTTCCTTATTCTTTCACTGCTAGTGTATATCCCTAAACATTTAGTTTGCCTATAAATGGAACCATACACTATATACTTTTTAAAATCTGGCTTCTTTCACTCAACATTGTATTTGTGAGATTTATCTGTTTCCCAGCATCTAGGTGTAGCTTATTACTTTTTATTGCTCTTATAGTGTTCCACACAATGTACCACAATTTATTTATCCATTCTGCTGTTGATGGCCATTTGGGTTGTTTCCAGATGGAACTAGTATGAATAACACTGCTATGAACACTCTTGTATCTGTATTTTGATGTATGGGCACACATTTCTTCTGGAGATATGCCTAAGAGTAGAAGTACTGAGGAATAGATTGAATTATTTTCTGCTTTAGTAAACAATGCCACACTGTTCTCCAAAGTGTTGTGTTTGCCCTCACTTATACTCTCGCCAGGAATACATCAGTTTCTATAGTTCTAAAATCTTCACCAAAACTTGACATAGTCAGTCTATTAATTTTAGCCATAAGGGTAGATGTGTATTTTTAATTTGCTTTCCCATGGTTGCCAATTGAGAGCCTTTCATGCATTTTGGGCATTTAGATATCCTTTTTTTTAATGAAGTACCTTTTCAAATCTCTTGCCTGTTTTTCCTTTGTTGCCTTTCATTTTCTTATTTGTTTGTAGTAGTTCTTCATATAGTCTCCATCATGTCCAGCATCAATTATATGTGTTGCCAATATCTCTTCCACTCTATGGCTTGCCTTTCACTCTTGTAACGTTTACTTTTGAAGGACAGAAGTTTTTAACCTTAATTGAATTGTTTGACCTTTTCCTAGTGGCTAGTGTTTTTGGTCTCCTGTTTAAAAAAATATTTCCTAGCCTTTGTTCTTGAAGTCTTTTTTTTTCAATGTTCTTGAGACCCTGTGTTTTCTTAGTTGTCCTGTCCTCTGCAAGGATCTATCTCAGTTTCCTTCATGGACTTTTCTTCTTTCCCCCATCTTCAGTGCAGCTACCTCAGTATAAGGTGTTGTCCTCTGCCTCTTTGTCCTATACCCTTCCTCCTCAGCTTTCACCTCTCAGTGGATCCCCTCCTCTCCCCAGCACAAAACTAGAGTCCATGTACCGGGCAGTTCAATTCAACAGTTCAGTTCCACAATACCTATTGGGAAACGTCTCAATATCAGGCATTGTGCTGGGTGCTGGGGCCACTTAGGTGAACATCACACAGTCCCTTCCCTTGGGCAAACCACTGAATGAAGATACCTATAATATGGCCATACTGATGTCTCAAATATTCTAAGATCATCATCAAGTTGCCTATTCCCCAACATGCTCTTACTGACAGAGTTATGGCACCATCATTTCCTTAACCACTTAAGATGCAAGAATCGTGTTGAACTCTTTCTTGCTCATCTAATATCCAATGATGTGACATGCCCTGTTTGTTTTAAGCCTACACTTTATTTCTTTTTACTTATTTATTTATTTTGAAATGGAGTTTCACTCTGTCACCTGTGCTAGAGTGCTGTGGCGTCAGCCCAGCTTACAGTAACCTCAAACTCCTGGGCTCAAGCAATGTTCCTGCCTCAGCCTGCCAAGTAGCTGGGACTACAGGCACACGCCACCACACCTGGCTAATTTTTCTATTTTTAGTAGAAATGGGGTCTCACTCTTTCTCAGGCTGGTCTCAAATTCCCACCTCAGCCTCCCAGACTGCTAGGATTACAGGTATGAGCCACCGTGCCCAGCCGAATCCTATACTTTAAATTCCCATCTTCCCTTCTTTCCATTCCCACCAGTGGCCCTCACATTCAGTTCCTCACCATGCCTCTCATGGAGGGCTGGATTGGCCTCCTCAACAGATCTCACATCCAATCTCTTCTCCCTCTCACTCAGCAGCCTCCATTCTCATGGGTCATTTTACCTTGGGCACAAGTTTTCAAGAAACAACAGTTATCTGAATGATAATCTTATTCCTCCTATTACCCTGAAGTCTCTTCAAAAGCAAGAACTACACAGGTTTTTTTATTCATCTTTGAGAAATATTTACTTGCTGCATTGGTTGGGATGGACCTTGAGGCTCTGAGTGCTTCATAAGTCATGTTATGTGGCTGGGCTGAGCAGCAAACAGCACACTAATGTGGACAGCTAAGGGCTAAATGCATGGATTCAGCTCTGAGTGCCATGAAGGCCAGAAGCTCCTGATAAATTCCCACTCTGGCCTTGGCAGGAGATTCTAGGAAGTCCTCTACCCTCCCAATTTTATCACATCCTTCACAACTTTGTGATTCTGGATTAAATTTTATCAGGATACTTGTTCTCTACTCTTTGAAAATGGAGGGTACCAGGACAATTCGTTCATGTGGTTCACTTATTCAGAAATCTTCCATGAACAACTCCCCACAGCTCTTTAGGATTTGGCTCCAATCTGCCTTATTGGCTTGATCTCCTACTTAGCATACCTACCACTGAGTCAGATTCCTGGCCATACCCTGTGTGTGCTCTGTTCTCTCTGGCCCTTGGTCAGGCTGTTATATCTGTCTACAAAGCCTTCCTGCACCACCTTGGCATGTCCAGATCTTACACCTCCTTCAAATTCCAGCCCAAATGCCTCCTCTTCTGTGAAGTTTCAGTGAGGTCTCCAGCCAGAAGCACATGCTTCCTTTCTGAACCTCCATAGTTGAATTTTTTACTTCTGATCATACCACTCACTCTCCCCTTAGGCTGAAGATAGTAGTTGGCTGTTTACGTATCGCTTGTACTCCGGGACCACAAACCTGTGTCCTACTCGTTTCTGTGTTCCTCACAAAGCTTTGTAGATTGCTTCCACATGGCAGATGCTCAGTAACTATTTGTTGCATTACTGGGTTATTGAAGACATGTGACAGGCAAAGCTCAGTGGTGGGCACTGTACAAAATACATAAACAAATGCAATTCCATTTCTACTTTAAAAACTTAGAATCTAATAAGGCACTTACATAAAAACTAATATAATAAATATTAGCATGTTATATATTTCATAGATAAGGATTAAAATGCTATAACTTTAATCCTTTACACCAGTTTTTGTCAGCTTGCAAAAGCATAGAACCTTTTGAAGAAAAGAAAACTATTTCAAAATTCACTGGAATTATTTTTATCATGTTATTACTTAAATAAGAACAAACATAAAGCTTATGCTTATAGCTTTTAACACCTATAAAATCAAAACACATTTATAAATTGTAACCAAGCAAAATTACTCTTTATCATGTTAACTGATTCAGGCTACAAAATGCCTTTAACCAGCTCGGAGGAGCTTGATGGAGACTGATCTGGGGTGAGGGAGGCTATCGTCTCTCAGATCTCCTTGCAAAGGCTTCTGCTCATGAAGCGTTGGGCACACCCATTCCTGGGAGGTAGAGTTTCAGGCTGGGGGGTATCAGAGTCTGCTCTCTGATGTGGTACAATGCGTGAGAAAGGGAAGAGGCAGAGGCAGCCAAGTAGAGGAAATTCTCAAGAAGAGGGATTCTAGCAGCCACAGAGAGACATAAAGGCCAGGATGGATCCCAGGAAACATATGAAAAGAGCATCTCAGAAGAATGCTCTTGGGGAACATTTATTTCAAGTCCTTGCTCTCTCTTAGGCTCTCTGCTAACACATCCCATCAATGCCATCATTTAATCCTCACGGTAAACCAATGAGATAGGTACTCTTATTATTCATAGACCAGGAAATGAGCATGAAGGAAAGTGCATTACTTCTACCAAGTCACAAAAACCGGCAAGAAAGAGAGCCTGAATTTGAATCTAGGTTTGCCTGACCCCAGAGTCTGAGCCTGTAACCAATATGCAAGACCACCTCTTGGCTGGCTCCTAGCCTCCTGGATCCTTGTGCTTGTTTTCTTTTATTTCTAAATGACAGCTGGGGAATGTTACTAGGAAGATAAACTCCCCCAGTCCCTCAGGATAGGGCACCAACCATGCCTGTACCCTCCCTGGCAATGTGGGGAGCGGGGAGAGCAGAGTTGGAGTGTGTTTTAGAGGGGTCCTAGGGCAAGTCACGCTCATAGGGACTGAATTTCAGAAGGACCCTCGCTGAGACTTCACTCAGAACACTGGTTTCAACTCCAAATACCTTCTAAGCTTGTGCTGTGCTCCTAGCCCTGTGTTTAGTGGTGGGTTGGTTTGGAATTTTTGAACTATCCCAGAGGTTTTTACAGCTCCCACCCACGTGGTCAGGATATGTGGAGTGTGTGAAAGAGGAGTCTGGGGTTGGTCGGCTGGTGTTTATTAGAGCCATTCAGGGAGTAAGGAGGGAGCTCCTTCCAAACACCTGGTGCTCACACAGATCTGTACGTTCACTCTGAGGACAAGTTTGGTGGTGAATCAATGACAAGCATTTTTATGTCTCCCAAGAGCACGTATGTAGAGCCTCCTGGGTACATACCACAATATGCAGATCCAAAGAAACAGAAGTCAATGTCCCTGCTCCTTTCTCCAGTTGTTGACGACACAGCTGAGGAGACAAGAAGATTTAAGTTTACAGAGCAAAATAAACAACCCAGGATACTTCTCTGCAACGGTCACAGAGAAAACAAAAAAGAGATTAACAACTTGGCTTCAAAATAGCACCAGCCACCTGCAAAAGTTACTATGCCCACAGATAAGGCTAGTTATGGGCTACATAAAGGAACGAGGCAGAGGAATCTCCTTTCCATCCCCACCTCTCTTCTGAATCTTTCCCTTAGTTCCACAAAGCTAAACTGGGAGATAGAAATCCGATTTAACACTCACTCCCTTCAGAGTCTCCAGTTCTATGGAACCCAGAATGGGATCACTGGGGCATTTGGAGCCTAATGCCTACGTGTTCTAGGGAACCCCAGGGATTAAGATATCAACAGACACTGTCCTTGAGGGTAGGGACAGTATGTTTGAGTCCCCGTCACCTAGAGCAATGTCTGGCACGTAGTAGTTGTTCAATAAATGTTGGCTAATGAATCAATCAGTGGCATTCCAGGGCTGTGAAAGGCCTGGTGATAGTAGCATGGGGGTCGAGTGATGGGTGGAAGAGTAGAGAAAAGCTTGGTAGCAATCGCTGGGAGCTTTTGATGCCCTGCAAGATGCTGGACAAATCTAGATTCCAATCCGAATGCCGGGCTTCACCAGAGACTTCACGCTGCTGCCCTCTCTCCTGAACAGATGCCATCCCACTATCTGATTTCATCAGGAAGGCAGGAGGGAAAAAATGATATTTTCCTTGAGGCTGTTTTTAGAAAATGAGAGAGAATAGAGTCATTCCTGCCTGTCATTGCTGCTTGTTCAATTTAAACAGGCAAGATTCAGGAATGAGCAAACTATTAATGTAAAAAAATCAATGTGAAATACTCTGACAAGAACTATAGTGTGTTCTTTGCAAAACGTAGTTTGGACGACACTCAGAATTGGTTCACATTATCATTACTGGGTAGGGACATTTTGTCATCCATTTTAGTTCACTTATCTTATTTTTGACCTCAAGAAAGAGCCAAGAAATCTACTACTGGTCAAAAATTTAGAAAATAAATATCCTGTCTTTACTGAAAAAGAATTTTAATATAAAATAAAATGCGACAAGGTATCTTTCCTCCTTTAGTCGCATAAGAAATTTTGCTTTGTTATTTATAGATTTCATAACCTGTGACTCATGTTCA
Source organism: Varecia variegata (assembly GCA_028533085.1). NCBI lineage: Eukaryota > Metazoa > Chordata > Mammalia > Primates > Lemuridae > Varecia > Varecia variegata. The sequence continues at coordinate 75,717,969 of CM052436.1, read as the reverse complement.
AAGAGAAAGCAGCAGCCCACCAGGGAATTGCTCACATGAAAAGTACACTTATTATATTAACTCAATTAGATGCACATTAGAGTCTGTTCTCTATGTGGAAGAAGCTGAATAATAGCATATAAACCCACTGTTGTTCGAGGTCTTGAGCAGCATCCTGGGTTTTAAAATGACTCACAGGAAAATAACAAACAGCCCAAAGCTCACAAATTAGGGTAAAAAAAAAAAAAAAAGGATCTCCATAATGCTTTCAATATGGTGGAGTAACAAGATTTTAGCAGTAGCCACAGAAATAATTACTAATTTAAGAATGTTTGTGACATGGAGAACAAGTGGGGGGAAATGATCTACCCTTCTTGAGTCAATTGGCAAGAGCTTACAATACATTGAAAAGTGGTGATTTCGAATCATCAACAAATTGTTTTTCTTATTTACTCATTTCCCTTGAAATTTATTGGAAACATTTGTAAACCTATAATTATATTATCAATGGCAAATAACAAATGGATTTGGGGAGCTATGATAAGGACTCATCCTTTGCATATATGTTTGTGTATGCATTTGTATATATGTAATACATACATATGTATATATTATATTCATATACATATACACTTATGTGTGCATTTTTCTTATCCTACCCTCTTCTGAATACACAAATTGTCCTGGGGAGTCTCAGTACTGGAATAATGTACACATGAAGTGCAACGGTCATAATTTTTTTCCAAGTTTTGTTGTCTTTTCTCCCCCTCAGAAACTTCTAGGGGGATTAGATGTGCAAACCCAGAATACTAAGAAATTGCTAGTCACAAATAAATGGCTACAATGAAACACTCTACTGATGAACTCTGACTTTCCTCATAGCTTCCTTAATGAAAACATGAGAGCTGCATTAATGTGATTTTTTTACAAATTAAAATCCCTCTTTTCTTTTCTCTCCAGCAGATCTAACACTTCTACAAGCCTGTTATCTAAGTCAGTTTCTGATTGGAATGAGCACAGGCAAGCTCTGTGGCAGCTCTGTCAGGGCCATGATGAGAAGGAAGGGATCACCTTTTACCCTGCATGGAAATATCCATTCGAAAATGTGTTGATTTGACAATGACAATGATTGCTATGCATTGAATTATGTCCCCCCACAAAAGATATGTTGAAGTCCTAACCTCTGGTACCTGTAAATGTGACAATATTTGGAAATAGGGTCATTGCAGATGTAATTAGTTAAGGTGAGGTCATACCAGAGTAGCATGGGTCTTAAACCAGTAGGACTGACGTCCTTGTAAGAAGAGAAGAGATACAGACACAGGGGGGAGATGACCACGTGAAGGTAGAGGCACAGATTGAAGTTACTGCTGCCACAAGCCAAGGAACTCCTAGGGCTACTTTCTAGCCTCCAGAACTGTGAGATAATAAATTTCCACTGTTTTAAGCCATCTAGTTTGTGTTACTAGTAGTGTATGGCAGCCCTAGGAAATTAACACAATGATAATAATAATAATATGACTAACAACAACAATGTCCCCTTTATTGAGTTTTCTTTCTTTCTTTCTTTTTTTTTTTTTTTTCTTTTTTGAGACAGAGTCTCACTTTGTTGCCTGGGCTAGGGTGAGTGCCATGGCGTCAGCCTAGATTACCACAACCTCAAACTCTCGAACTCCTGGGCTCAAGTGATCCTCCTACCTCAGCCTCCTGAGTAGCTGGGACTACAGGCACGCACTGCTATGCCTGGCTAATTTTTTTCTATTTTTAGTAGAGACGAGGTCTCACTCTTGCTCAGGCTGGTCTCGAACTCCTAACCTCAAGCGATCCTCCTGTCTCAGCCTCCCAGAGTGCGAGGATTACGTGAGCCACTGCACCCAGCCTATTGAGTGTTCCCTATATGTCAGTAACGATCTCAAGTGCGTTATGTGTATGAATTCATTGGTTTTATGGCTTCATTTTACAGATGAAGAAGCAAACAGAGAAAGCAAAGGAAAGATGGACTGTAATGTGTAATGGGGAAATTTATTTTCATATAAATAAAACAAACCGTCTAAGCAGCCTTTAGGGCCTCCCTGATGGAGTGTTGAATAGGGGTGTCAGGAGACATGGCCTCCGGCCCTGATTCTGCCACACACTCCCCTATAGTGCTTCTGGGTCTCCATTTCCTTATCCGTAAAATGAGAGAAATTAGATGATCTCAGAGGTGTCTCACAGCCCTAAAACTAGAAGATTCTACTGGAAACTTGTGATTTAAGCAATCAAATAGAGAATGGTGACTTGTTAGGGGCTAAGAGATGCCCTAAAGTCAGGTTAGACTTCCACAGGGTTGGTGGTACAAATTCTCATGACACAGGCTCTGGTTTTCCACTCAGGGCTGTGGGCGAGTGCCCCGATGTGGCCCGGAGCATCTGGCCCCAGGGTCTGGGGGAGCGACAGGACACTGTGGTGCTAGTAGACCTGCAGGGCAGCGTAGGTGGCATTCCCTCCTTCGCCATACGGGGCCCTCGGTAGGCAGCTCCTCAGCTTGATGAAAGAAGACCTGTGTGGCTTCAGGGGCAGAAGTTTTTCTGGGGAGGCAGCCAATAGGAGGCTAAAAGGTAATGCCCATTTGCTCTCCCAGCCAAACTACAGTACAGACGGATAATCCTCTCATGCGGAAAATTTGAGAAACCTTCAAATTTACCACCACGGACTGTACTGCAATGCCAGGCCCTTGATGTGGAAGCACACTCTGTGAACCCTTCCTCCCATCCACTCACAGGCTCTTATGTCGTCTGCTTTGTACCCTGACCCTGTATACAGTATGCAAATCTAGCCCGGTAAGAGGTAGCTTGAAGTATAAACCAGACACATATACGTGACTACTAGGCTAAAACTTGCTTACTGAATCTAGCTTTCTTTAGTTGAGAAGATAATTTTTAAGGCTGTCCACACAAGAGTCTTAGACTCAGGTCAGCCCACACCATTCCCTTGCCTGGCTGTGTGAAAAACTGGAATCTATTTCTATGGTAGGTCTCTAGCTTTCCAGAGATACTGTGGGCTCTAGAGTCAGACTGCCTGAATTAGAATCCAATCTTTACCACTTATTAGCCCTATGACCTTGGAAAGTTACTTAACTTCTCTGGGCCTCAGTTTCTACATCTGTAAAATGGGCAGGAGGAGGGGGTAGTGTAAAATTTCTTTATGAGTGTTACGGGCTGAATTGTGCCCTCTCAAAATTCACATGTGGACGTCCCAACCTTCTGCAGCTCAGAATGTGATCTTATTTGGAAATAGTGTTGTTGCAGATGTAATTTGTTAAGATGAGGTCATACTGGATTAGAGTGGGCCCCTACTCCAATATGACTGGTGTCCTTACAAAAAGAGCACCATGTGAAGAGAAGAATGATACACACACAGAGGGAAGAAGTGCAAAGAGATGCAGAAAGAAGACAGCCACCTATAAGCCAGGGAGAGAGGCCCAGAACAGATCCTTCCCTCACAGCCCTCGGAAGGAACCAGCCCTGCAAACACCTTGATTTCAGACTTCCAGCCTCCAAAACTGTGAAACAATAAATTTGTGTTGTCTACGCCACTCGGTTTGTGGTATGTTGCTATAGCAGCCCTAGCAAACTAATAATAACAATGGGATCTTGGTGAGGATTCAATGAGTTATTTCATGTTGTGAAAGAATAAAATTTCAGCAAATTGAATTTCAGGATCTAATTGGCTTTCATTAGTGATGCATGAGCCGGGCAGTATACCATCTTCAAAACCGAAAGGCACTCTGATGAGCTGAGCAGGGGGCTGGGCTCGACGCAGAAAAGGCTGAAGGAAGCAGAAACAAGGAACAAACAGCAGATTGGTTGTTTCAGAGTTACTTTCATTATGGTGTTAAAGCAGAAGAAATCACTTTCATGCCGCCGCAGGTTGACTGGGTCCCTTTGGATTGGTGGTTATAAATCTCCTGTTTGGTTTTTTTGTTTGTTTGTTTGTTTTTTTTGTTAAACTGGCCCCACATCTAAGTACAGTTTGATTACCTAGCACAGTGACTCCATTCTGGTTTGGTCTGGTCTGCTGGGGCCTAGGGCAGGAGCACAGTCCAAAACCACAGCCTCCCATAAATTTTATTTAACAGTATAAAGTGCTTAAAATGGTTCCTGGAACTCCATGGGCAGTGTACAGTTGAAGGCTGCTGTTATTGTTGTTGTTATTTATACAATGGATTGCTACTAAGTGGAGTAATAAGGTGCTTGTGTTTGATCTTTTAAGTACAAATCCCACATTTAGGCCCAAAGGAGCTTTGGGTTATTTCTGATACTCCAGTTAATATATCTCCTTGATCTAGTTTTTCTCATACCTTTTGTTGTTAATTTAGTTTAGTTTTTAATGAGAATATTGATTCACATTCACTAAAGAAAATTGTAATTTTCATAAAGAATAAAAACAACCTCCTTTAATTACTCACTACCCAGGCAACAAATTTTGCCATATTTTCTTCTAATCTTTTTTATGCTTTTCTCATACAATTGGCTGCATTCTCTTCAAACATACAATGATTTATGTGCTTTTTAGTTAGTGATATAAGTGTTTTCCAAGCCATTCAAACACTTCATAAGCATAGCTGTTAGTACCCACATAATATTCCCTCTTCTGGGTATACATGATTTACTTTTAGCCTTCCTTCTATTGTTGGTTTACCATATATCTGTACACTTCCAAACTGCCTTCTTTTTACACCCGAAGTTAACATCTTAAAAACTGATTTTTTTCTCACATCTCACCCCCTCCTTCTTCCCATTGATGTCTTTCTCCCTCCCTTTCCTCATCCTGCTTCTCCCAATCTCACCTTTATAAATTTAAATTTATAACATCTTTTCGTTGACACCACTTTTGCATTTAAAAAGTGTTTTCTTACATTTTCCACCTTATTTGGTGTTTATAACCCTATGGGATAAGCAAGGGATATAGAAGCAAAAATTCAAGAGAAGTGATTTGCCCAAGGTCACTTAACCCAGAAGACTCCCAATTCACTGTTCACAGCAGACCACTCTGTATGATGGCTCTTTTGAACATATGTTTTAAAAAGCTAGATAAAATTAATATAGGTTTAGAAAAATATCTTTTCATTGTTCATGTTTATTACATAGGTGATATATCTTGTACTTGTCATCCAAAAGACCACCAGGATGACTAACTAGTAGAAAAGAGAGCTTTATTGGTGATACTGGTTTATAAGACGAGAAGAGAAAGTCTCCAGCATGGACCAAAGGTGCTCTCACTTTGAAGGATTTCTCGCTTCCTCAGAGGGGCTCCCCAAGTCCACATGGACCAAAGGTGCTGTCTCTTCAAAGAGGGAAAGGACAGGTTGGGTTTTATGTCTCACAGGGCCGGTATCATACATATTGATGGGAGGAGCCAGCGCATGCGGATTGAGTAAACATGTCTGTAACATACATCCCATAGTCACTTAGGGGAGGGTTTTAGCATTAAAATGAGGTGAAATTTGGCTCAAAAGGCGAACTATAGGACACAAAGTCAATTCGTGCCCAGCTTCTATAAACTGCCTGCAACGGGCTAAAGGTTTGCAATTGCTTATCAGAAAGGAATGTTTGTAAGGCTGGTCCTCTGTCCAGTAAGAGTTGTAGCGGTCTGGGTTGTAGATCAGTTGACAGCTCCTACTGTCGGGGAATTTAGCCGTAGGAATTTAGAAATTTGCCCTGCCGGCCAGGCCCTGAAGCCTCACTGATAAGTAACTTGCTTTCCTTAACCTTGGGGTGAGTCTTAGTTGATAAAAGGGGCGTCTATTTTGATTTCTTGGATCACACACGTAACAATAGTTATGAGTTCTACCACAAGTTTAAAACATAAGAAAAGCAAACTAATAGGCACCAACAAGCTTTAGCAAAGTCCTCACAGGGGCATAGTTACGTGTTGTCTTCCAAACCTTATCAGCAGTTTCCCTAAGTACTACACTGCCAGCATCTGATGCCCTGCCACACTTTTGAACTGACCCCACCCTTTTAAAAGATAAACAAAATACTAATTTGCTAATGAAGAAATTAGGGATTGTCTCCTCCTGTGACCTCCAGCTATATTAAATTCTCTCCCTGCTAGGAACTAATACCCTTCATAATCACCCTGTTAGCCCTGTCTTTTCGCATGTAAAAGGCAGCTTTGTTCAATTATGAGGTCAGCTTTCCCTTTTGTGCAGGTGTTCCTGAGGAATGGGAAGAGAATCTGGTTACCTGGGATTTCTCCCTTCCTCCGATGGTCTCCCTAAGTCAACATCTTCTCTGAATTTTCTATTTCCTTCTGTCAAAGAAAAAAATAAGTGAAACATCTTAGTCTATGCATACTTGGAGGTTAAATCTTTACTCCTTCACTTTGATTTTATCAGCTTTTCAGGACAATGTTTTAAGGCAACGACTTATTTCAGTAGCTGTAATAATACTAGTATTTTCTGATAATAATGGCAAACATTTTTATTTGGAAGGCACTTTTAGTGTTTATCGTTTGCCAAGCAATGTTCTGAGCAGTTTTTACTACTAATAATTCATTTCATCCTCACAATAACTCTATACAGTAGATTTAATTTTTGCCCCATTTTACAGATTGGTAGACTGAGGCACGAGTTGTTTGGCTTGCCTTAAAGTATATAACCAGCAAAGACTAAGGGAGAATTTGGAGCAGACAGTCCACCTCCAGTTCATGCTCAAACTCACTACACTATGCTAACCTCTCAGTCACCATGCTAATTACCTTATATACACTGTCTTATTTAATCTTCACACAATATATGTTATATTATTATCCCTATTTTATGGATGAGGAATCAAGCTTAATGGTGTTAAGCAGTTTGGGCAGATTCCACACTTGTAAACTCAGTGAGATGGAACCAACCTCTCTTTCTATTTCTCTTAGTATACAAAGGCATCAACTCAGTGATGAGGCGTCTCAGAGAGTGCTCCGAATACTGATCAGAGGATCTTCCTAGAAATCAAGTCTATGGTCAATAAACAAAGTCCAAGGCTGCTCTGCCACTCTGCTATGTGCTGCTGCATTTCTCCTTAGATATATAACTTTTATCACCAACACACAAAGCTGACTAAGTCACCAGGGGGCTGGGAAGCAAGGGGATTGATGATTCTCTGCAAATATATACTAGAGAGAGGGACAGAAAGGAGGAGAGAGAGAGAAATACTTTAGAGATGGGCTATTATTTCCAGATTAAGCAGAAACACAAGAGATGGTTAAACAACACACAGAGAGATCCTTTGACCTTGACCTTAGGTGGGCAGTACAATCCAGTCTAATCAGTTAATGAAAGGCATTCATCAAAGAGATCTAATCTCACACTGTTACTTCAACAGGCATCTTGCCCTTGTGGAAAAACAAGCTTGGTTTCCAAATCATTCTAAGCTTGCATATTAGTGCACTGGGGAGCTTAATTTGGGAATAATGAGACCACCAAAGGAAATTAGAACCATTAACTGAGGCACAATTAGAGTATGAATCTGCTGGTAAAGGAAAATTACATTTGTGGCACTTTGGGGTGGGAGGGGCGAGAGGCACAGATGAAGGGAACAGAGAGGAAGGGGCGATTCCTGAGACTGGTAGCAGGAAAATACAAGGTTCTTAGGCACAGAGGAATTTAAAAAAAAAAAAATACAACTTTATAAAATGAAGTTGCAGATTACTCTTCAGTTAGTGTCAGGTAGAGCTTCATGTGGCAACAACTTCTCAGTCACAGCTGGAAACACATTCTTTCAGAAGAAGCACAGATCCTCTGGTTGTTTTATTGCACTCTAGGTGGTGGTGTTGAAAATATTGAATTGGATTTCTTTATGACCTTATTGGTACTGCACATACGGAGCGTGCATTGCAGTTTCATCCATCCTGACTGGACAAGCAGTGGCCTTGGAATCCAATCCTGTAATTTCCTTTCTATGACTTCCTTCTAAGGTGCCCCAGTCAGTCACACCTTCCACTCCAAGGAGGCAGGAACCATTCCTGGCAAGAAATATTGACCCTTGAATGCTTCAGAACTGAATTAGGTCTTATTACTTACACAGGGTTAATTGCCCTGGTTCCAGCGCTCTGTCCCCAGGAGCCGAGGCTGCCATAGTGTCCCTGTGGGGCCACTCATTGGACACTGAATGAAAGACAGTCCATTACAAAACCTCCGGGTAAAAGTACTTCCCTGGGCGTCTAGTAATATAAAGGAACAAAAGAAAAACAGGAACAGCATTTTCCAGTTGTGTACAGATTGCACTCTGAGTACTCTGGTACCAGATATAAAGTCCATACGGGGGGAGGAAAAAAGTCCGTATTGGTAGGAAAGGCCCTTGTGGTTATTTCAGCGGGCCTGTTGTTTCCACTCTTACTAGCTCTGTTTGGCTGTTTGATAGATGTAAATGAATGATGATCATAGGGTGAGAAAGCCAGAAATCTGATTTTAGTCCTCTGAAAAATATACTGGCTGCTCAAGCAGCAAGGTTTAAGGTTTTGATTTTTAGAAAAATATAGTGTGTTCAGGGGCACAAGACAGAAAGCCAAGTATCATGGAATCCTAGCCCTTAAAGACATTGTATGAGGCCCTCTCCTGCTCATCCTAAACTTCTTTTTTTTTCTTTTTGCCATATCTAGGTGATACAGGATTTTTTTTTTAATTTCTGATTTATTTATTTAGAGACAGAGTCTTGTTCTGTTGCCCAGGCTGGAGTGCAGTGGCAAGATCATAGCTCACTGCAGCCTCAAACTCCTGGGCTCAAGTTTGAGGCTCCTGCCTCAGCCTCCTGAGTATGTGGGACTACAGGTGCATGCCACCATACCCAGCTAATTTTTATAAATTTTTTTGTAGAGATGAGGTCTTGCTACGTTAGCCAGGCTGGTCTCAAACTCCTGGGCTCAAGAGATTCTCCTGCCTTGGCCTCCCAAAGTACTGGGATTACAGGCATGAGCCCCTGGACCTGGCTCATCCTTAACTTCTAATGTGGCCTTCAAAGCTTCCAAGGAGACAGTTTCATTAATTTCACTAACTTTACAAAAATTCTTTTTGTAGCATCCAAAATGCCAACTCTCTCTTCTCTCCTTATCTCATTTTCCTTTTCCCTTCTCCTGTTTTTCATGTTTTCTTTTTCATTTTCTATACTTTTCTTGACTATATTTAATGTCTTTATATTCTTCAATGTTTAGAACAATCCCTCTTAATAATTTGGTATTGCCCCACATACACATGCTCCAAAGGATCAGAATGATATTTATTATTTCATTCATTTTTGGTCCTACTCTATATTTCACAAATTGCAAAAACAGCTTTACTCCTGTTTCCAATCAAACTTTTTCTCTAATTGTTTTATGGTCACCTCTTCTAAATTGTGAGATACCTAGTTTGTTCATAATGGCATTGAGACATTTCAGTTCAATTACCTAAATTATTAGTTTTTTAAAAAAGATACTAGACTCAGTACTTTCTCCAAAGGGCACTCAACATGCCCCTTGAAGGTGAACTTGGATCTCAAGATTACTACATTTGCACAAAGCAGTCAGCCTGTAAAGTATTGTAATAAAAGTAAAATGAAATTTAAAAATTTTTAAGGAGACATAAAGGAAGGAGAAATTGCATCACAGACAAGTTAATACATGAATTGTGTTTAAAGAAAGATGTGGAGAAAGGTAAGAATCATCTATCTTTAGATTTACTGTGAAAATTAGCTGTCACTCCATTATACTCTAATAGTTGACCTCCAAAGAAAAACAATCATACAAAAAGGAAACAGGAAATAAGATAGTATTTTCCTCTCAACTGCTATGTGTTTCGGCAGTAATAACAATAGCTACCATTTATTGAGACCTTACATATGCTATGCATTGTGCTAGCTGTCTTATATATTAACTTACTAATTAAAATAGATTTAGGTAGTAGGCATTTTTATTGCCTTTTTATGAATGAGTTAATTTGCTCAAGGTTACATAGCTAATAACTGGTCAGGCCAGGAATCAACTTCAGGTATGCCTGATTCCAAAGCCCATGCCCTTAACCACCAGGCTTTTAACTCTTATGTGTTGGGGCTGATCTTTTCTCATAATTAGCAAATGTAACATTAACTTGCTTCACATAGGTCTTCCCAAAAGAAAATGAACCTGACCTAAGCAGATGTCCTGGGCATCCCAACAGTTCAGCAGGCACCCTGCCCTGGCCTACTCAAGGTGTCAGCCTTCTGAAGCCAGGGTACAAGTCTGCCATGTAGAATCACATCATTCAATCATTTGCCACCAGCACAGCCCCTGCCCCTTAGTCATCAAAGGCACTGACCACACCTGCTCTGTTCCCCGCCTGCCCAGAGTCCCACTCAAGACCTGCAAAGCTTAGGCCACTGGGGCTTTCCTTGGCCTTCCCGTTGCTACTGACAGGCCCCACAGGTCCCTTCCAACCCTGATGGCAAGATCTTTAGGGAGGGGAACTCACTGTTGCTGAGTGCTATCTGTACACCAGGAACTTTACTAGACGTTTGTTTAGGTAATACCATTTAGTAACAATTTATTAGTAACAATAATGAGATAATGCATGTGAAAGTGCAGGCTTCAGAGTCAGATGTGAGTTTAAATCCAGGCTTTGATTAATCTGGGTCTTACCGATACGATAAGGATAGTGGGGTGTGGTTGTGAGGACTGAATAAACTAGTATATAGAAAGTCCTTAGCAAGTGCCTGGCCCATGATAGGTATTCAACAACTGTTGAAAATTGAGGATTGAAGAGTCAAAGTTAAAAGTGAGATTTAAAAGCCTTTCAGAACCCAAATCTCCTATATTATAAAGGAAATCTCAATTCTACCTGTATTTTTTTTTTTTTGGTCTAGAGAAGATTATAAATTGTATAAATAAGGTTGCTGTGCATGTGGGGCCTCTATATAAAAAAATTGTAACGAATTCACTAATTCTTATTTACAGAATCTTATTTACAGAATCTCCCACCCAGATTTTAAAATATATTTTCATGTGGGATGTCACCCTGTGGCATCTCACGTTGGCCAGAGGAAAGACAATGAGGTATAGGCCCTGGTCCTCCAACCTGGTAAGGGGTGTGGTCTGGACATCAGGACTTTAAAAATCTCCTCCAGTGCTTCTGATAATTCACAGCCACGTTTGAGGACCACTGGTATAGGAAGGGCATAGAGCAAAACTCTGGTGCTTGTTAGCTGTGCGGCTGTGGGAAGTCATACCACCTCTCTGAGTCTTTGTTTTTGGATATATAAATTGAGATAATATTAATAACATGCATGGCTGCAAAATTAAGGATCATATGCATAAAATGCCAGTCAAATAGCAGTTTCAATGTATAAAAGCTATTTTGAATAGTTTCATTGAGATGTAATTTTCATACAATAAAACTCACCTGTTTTGAATGTACAATTTGATGAGTTTTGACAAATATATATTGTCTTATAACCACCCCTCAATCAAAACATAGGCAGTCCTTGCTTTGCACAGTAGTATAGGATGGTAAAAATGACCACACAACCTGAGACCATGCAAAGTTATCTTAATAAATAATGAGGAACATCTCGATTGGTCAATGACCTACAAACATTTTTGTCCATGGAGACTCCGAGGGGCTGGTGGGAGGGGGTGGATGATGGGAGGTTACTCGGTGGGTACAAGGTGTGTTGCTTCAGTGATGTGGACACTGAAGGCCCTGACTTTACCACAATGCAATATATCAATGTAACAAAATTGTGCTTGCACCCTCATGAATACATACAAATAAAAAATGGGAAAAAATTTGTCAAAATATTAAAGACTCTCTTGATGTCAGCTATAAACGAAGTAAGAAATAAAAAATAGTAAAACAAATATTTCTTTAGTACATTGTAATTTAAAACCTTAGAAACATTGAGAAATAAAGTATATTTTATTTACTTGTAAAGAGCTTATCAAGAGTAGTTCGAATAGTGCTTGCTTTCTTCTCTGGTCCTGTAACCTATGCTACAGAGTAAGCATATTTTCTGTGCCTTGGCAAATTGTCAGACTCCTTTCTAAATTTGGATCAGCTTCCAACATTGTATCTTGTACTTTCAAGGTCATGAAATATCTCTCTGAGAATGCCTGTAATGTGAAGTCTGTCTTTTAAAAATACCACTTTCACTCCTTCTGGGACATCTTCATCCTTCTTGTCACAACTACTTTCCTCGTTTATGTCAGTAAGTTCACTTTCACTAAGTTCCTCTGGCTGCAGACCTAGTGTCTCTTGAGCAGTAGGCTATTTCTTCTGTAACATCATTTATGTTCAATTCAAATTTCACACCCCACATTATCACTTTTCATTTCTTCGATGCACTTTCATCTTTGTTGGCCAATTCCCTCTGTCGATTATTCACTTTTGTAAAATGTCAGATGGATTTTATCACCGGGGCACAAGCAGGCAACACAGAGATATGCTCTGCTGTCTGTGGGTGACGTAGATAACAGGTGTGCAGCGTCCAACAGACTCTGGAAGACGTGATGCGGTCAGTCACCGATGCACATCTGTTATTTACATAGCAATTTGTAGACTGAAGAGCTAGCAGCAGAGTTTGTACTTTATACAGTTATTCACAGTTACAAGACTGTGGTAACTAAAATTTGGACTGTGTTGTTGGGGGACTGGTATTTTTTCACTAAACTGTGGTATCTGAAATTTGGGCAAACGGAAAACATGCAAAGCAGTGACTGCCTGTGTTGAACATTTCCAACACCCCGTATAGCTCCCTGGTGCCCATCTGCAGTCAGTCCCTTCCCCTCACCCTGAGGCCCTGGCAAACCCTGATCTGCTTTCTGTCACTGTAGTTTCGCCTTTTCTAAACTTCCAAATAGATGAAGTAAAGCAGTATGGAGTCTTTTGTGTCTGGCTTCTTTCATTTAGCGTGATGCTTTTGAGATTCAGCCATTCTGCACGTATCTCATGGCTATTTTTCGTTCTTTTCTTTTATACCACTATACAGACTTCTCATCTTAAATATGAAATACAATGAAACAAAAAACCAAACAAACTTCTTTGGATTCTACAGCTTCCTTTCAGCCACCCTATCTCTCTCCCCTTCACAGCCAGACTTTTGAAATAGCCCTGCCTTCACTGTCACTCCTCCCACTCTTTCCTCTGCCCACTGCATTTTGGTTTCAGCCTCCACCACACCTCTAAAACTGCCCTTAACAAGGTCGCAGACACCCCCTTTTTTGCTGTATCCAATGGATACTTCACTTTTATCTTCTCTTACCTCTTTAGCCACACTTGTCACAGTTGGGCACTCCTCCTTTCAGTCCCTTGATTCCCTTGATTCTCTTCCTCCCTCTCTGACCTCCCCTTCTTGGCCTCCCTTGCGGGGCCCCTTGCTCTAACGTGAGTGTTGATGGAGTGTAGTCTGAGGACCTCTGCTCTGGGCACTCTGTGTCCCTTCCCTAGGCAATCTCAGCTATCCCCGTGGTTTTCTCTAGCTCCAATGTCTTTCCTAAACTCCGGATAAGTGTACACTACTGTCTAATAAACATCTGTATTTGAATATCCCATAGATAGCTCATAATCATATACTCAAAATCAAACTCATCAACTGAATGTCTCCCTTCTCTCAGAAAATACAGTTCCTGTACCTGCATTCTCAATTTTAGTGACTAGTCTCAGTATCAACTCATCTGTCCAAACCAAAAACCTAGATTTCTCCTCTTCCTCACACTGAACCCCCTGCAGTCAATAACTTACCCAGACTAATCAATGTTTCCCCCCAGATCTCAGGAATCTGGACCCTGCTCTCCACTGCCACCCATACCACCCCCATTCTAGCCACCAATACGTCTCCCCATGACTGCTTTGCAATGATCCGCTTTCCTCACTGGGTGGTTTTTCTAAAGCACAAAACTGATCTATCACTTTCCTGTTTAAAATTATTTAGAGTGTCCCCATCCCAAGTGCCTAAGCAAGAAAGGCCCTCCATGACAGGGCCCCTCCACATTTCCTGGCCCCAGGTCACCACCCCAAACTGTATAGATAAGCAATAGCTTGCGTGTCAGCCACTTTGATGAGATCATCTGACCCTTTCCATTGGATCCTAAACAGCAGACACTAGGAACGTGATGAGGTGGCAGGTTCTTGGGATGTCCCGCAGACTGGATCTTGGCAGATGACTGAGCTTCTGTTTGCTTTCTGCTTCAGAGGAGAGGATAAGTCCCCCAGCGCAGAAGGCAGAGGAGCTGTGTCCAGGTGGTGACTGGACTTCCAAGGACAGAGAAAGACAAAAACATGGGAAAAGGAAAGGAACCCAAAGGCCCCACCCTGGATGTGCAGGCCTCACGTAGTCCACACAGCCTTCTTGGCTCTGTGCTTTGTACCACCTGACAGCCCCATATCCTGAAGGACCTGATCAAAAGTCTCCTGATAAGGACAAAAGCGTTACTGAGCCCCGAATGTTTCTCATAGTAATGCAAGCATCTTTTTAACCAGCCAGCTGGGGTTTCGGATAGGGGTAAGAAAGGCCATGAGGCAGACACCACTCCCTTCTCCACTATCAGAATCAAAACAAGGACTGGAGATCTGACTTAAGCTGGGACCGAGGTGTTCAGTTTATCATCAAGTGTTTACCTTCCTGGATTCATTTCTGCTCCCTACCTCACACCCCAATTCCTCTTCCCTGAGCAGAGTTCTCTCCTCTTTGTGGTGGAGGCTCAATTTTCAGCAGGACCCCTGCAGAGACAGTGCTGAGTTAGGCAGGATGCAGAACAAACACACCTTCCTGCCTCCTGCAAATCAGGGGCACCAAAACCATTGTTTTTAAAGAATTTGGTTGCTATTCCCCAAAAAAGATTTTAAAACCGTCATTGTAGGAAAAATGAGGATGTTATTACGCTTCCTAAAATTTGCTTTATAGCTTCACATTGTTTTGTTTTGGTTTTTTTAGACCAGGTCTCACTGTATTGCCTGGGTTAGAGTGCAGTGGCATCATCATAGCTCACTGCAACCTCAAACTCCTGGGCTCAGGTGATCCTCCTGCCTCAGCCTTCCGAGTAGCTGAGACTTCAGGCATGCACCACCATACCTGGCTAATTTTTCTATATTTTGTAGAGGTGGAGTTGTGCTATGTTGCTCAGGCTGGTCTGGAACTCCTGGCTTCAAGCAATCTTCTGGCCTCGTCCTCCCAACATGCTAGAATTACAGGTGTGAGCCACTGCACCCAACCACTTCATACCATTTTAATTTAAAATTCTATATGAAGGCACATAGGCGGTGTTATAGAGACTACTCTGCTCTACGATGTCTATTCAAAGACCAAACTACCTCTGACTGGCCTTGAAGGAAGTCAGAGCAACAAATGGTACTCCTGAGCAGAGGTGATGTCCCACTGAATGACTCCTAGACAGGGCTAGAGCCCTCGAGAGGACCGTCGACAACACCTAACCCACCTCATATTTTGCATTAAGGAAAGTGAGGGGTCATGAAGTCAAACCACAGTCAGGTGAGTTGTCCTAGGTCATGCAACTTGCCCAGGGTCACATAGATGGGCTAGTATCAAAGCCAAGACTGGAAACCTGTTCTAACTCTGGGATAATATTTTTCATACAATAGCACACATGGTTAAACATCAGTCCACAGTCCTCTTCCCCACCTCGACTTTCAAACAGCAGACTCATCACATTTTAGAAATTGCAAACTTCTTTTGAATAACCAGAATCCATGATTCTACCATTCTCAGCTTACAGAGCCAGGTAATGTTTCCTTCTTGTTACAGGGTGTAAGGGTGGAGGGGGGTGACTGATGACTTCACCACAAACCATGCAGTGAGTCAGGGACTGAGCCAACTCCCCAGCTCCCGGCTCCCTGATTTTTCTTTCTGTTTCTGAGTCAGCTGAGCTGGTCAGCCTCCCACGCTGTAAATACAACACAGAGCAGGAAAACAAGGAGGCTGCTTATTTAGAAAAGACCTGCTTCCCTGCTGAGTGTCACTATGTATCTCTCTGTATGCATCTGAACAGTCTGTTCCTGCAGTTGGCTACTAGGAAAACAGGCGTGAGGATGACCATGAAATAGCCCCCTTAAAGGGTCTTGTTCCATGTCTTCACAGATGAAAACAAGCCCACTAAAGTCTGGGAGCATAAGTGAGCAACAGAGCTAAAGTGGAGGCCTTGGGCAAAGGTCCAAGTCCTTAGGACCTTTTAGCCAGATGTGCCCCTGTTAGATCACGCCATGTAAGATTGCATGGTTAGGAAATAAATGTTACCTCTGCCCCAGAAAGGAAACTGCCATCTTCCTTAATAAAATCAAACCTTGAATTTATAAGGTACCTGGGAAGGAGAGAAAAATCCATCTCCCTTTAATCTTCTCCTTCGTAGTGCTTCTCAAACTCTAGGGAACATGCCTTCAAAATGCAGAGGGCGGCAGGTCTGGAGGAGGGTGGGAGGCCTGGGCATCTGCATTTCTAAGAAGCAGACCACACTTCTCTACTACTACTGCTGCTGCTGCATGGCCTTTGAAGGGCTCTGCATCCCATTTATTGCTCTTAGTCAAGTGTCTCCCCTTTCAAACAAGGCTGGAACATTTAAACAAGACTGTGCTAAAGGCCCTGGAGTGAAAAAAAAAAAACACATGAGTAGAGAATAGCTTGCAACTAAATAATATGGTTTACAAGAGATAGTTTTCTCATCTGTGGTTTGGGGTCCCTTACAGGGCTGTCTTCACAGATGGACTTCAGCCTGTCCATGCAAGAGAATGTTTTTTTAGCATCCAGGTGGCTGTGCCTTCGTGTGTATGGGGACAGCTTCATGTCCAGACCCAAGAGAGGAAAGCTTAGGAGGAGCCAAGAAGAATTCTCTCCCTGGCTTACCAACAGCTCACCTCGGACTTTCTCTCTCCTGGGAAACTGCCCATCTCTTTCCTCAGCAGTTGATCACAGAAAAATCTAAATCAGTCAGGGAAAAAGACACAATCTCCTAAATGTTCATGGTGTTATATAAGCCAGGGCTACATCTGGGTAAACCTCAATTCCAGAAAATAAAAATAGGAGGGTTTTGGGAAGGGTGAGGGTAGTATTAGATTGGTGCAAAAGTAATTGCGGTTTTGACATTATTGAAATTTGCTGTTCAATATTGGAATGCATTCCTAAATAAATGTGGTTATGCTATACATCATTTTAATGCGCATTTCTCACTTTATGTTTTTGCTAATAACTTATTACTTGCTGTTTATTTTATATTTATTTTAGACTACAGAAATGTTAGACAAAAAGCAAATTCCAGCGGTTTTCTTATTTGAATTCAAAATGGGTCGTAAAGCAGCAGAGACAATTTGCAACAACAGCAATGCATTTGGCCCAGTAACTGCTAACAAACAGTACAGTGCAGTGGTGGTTCAAGAAATTTTGCAAAGGAGACAAGAGCCTTGAAGATGAGGAGCACAGTGGCTGGCCATCGGAAGTTTACAATGACCAACTGAGAGCAATCATTGAAGCTGATCCTCTTACAACTACACAAGAAGTTGTCAAAGAACTCAATATGCACCATTCTATAGTTGGCATTTGAAGCAAATTGGAAAAGTGAAAAAGCTCAATGAGTGGGCCTCATGAGTTGATCAAAAATCAAAAAAGTTGTCATTTTGAAGTATCGTCTTCTCTTGTACACAACAACGAACCATTTCTCGATCGGATTGTGACCTGCAACAACCAGCCATGACCAGCTAGCTCAGTGGCTCAACCAAGAAAAAGTTCCAAAGCACTTCCCAAAGCCAAACTTGCACCAAAAAAAGGTCATGGTCACTGTTTGGTGGTCTGCTGCTGGTCTGATCCACTACAGCTTTCTGAATCCCAGCGAAACCATTACATCTGAGAGGTATGCTCAGCAAATTGATGAGATGCATGGAAAACTGCCATGCCTGCAGCCGGCATTCGTCACCAGAAAGGGCCCAATTCTTCTCTATGACAACACCCGACCGCATGTCGCACAACCAATGCTTCAAAAGTTGAGCGAATTGGGCTAAAACGTTTTGCCTCATCTGCCATATTCACCTGACCTCTCACCAACCGACTACCACTTGTTCAAGCATCTCAACAACTTTTTGCAGGGAAAATGCTTCCAACCAGCAGGATGCAGAAAATGCTTTCCAAGAGTTTGTCAAATCCCAAAGCATGGATTTTTATGCTACAGGAATAAACAAACATTTCTTATTGGCAAAAATGTGTTGATTGTAATGGTTCCTATTTTGATTAATAAAGATGTGTCTGAGCCTAGTTATAATGATTTAAAATTCACGGTCTGAAACCACAATTACTTTTGCACCAACCTAATAGAAGGAGTCAGTTCCTCTCAACTCATTCCTGACCCACCTTGCTGATAAGATCTTGGTGATTTGAGAGGCAGCAGCTTGTGAACTAGGCCAATTTTGATATTTCAATTTAGCCATCTATCTGTTCATTGAACCAGTATTTTTTTGAACACCTACTATATGCTAGATCCCATGCTAGGCATTATAAATATTGTAAAATAATGAACAAGACAGACTTCCACCCCTGTCTTCACAGCACTCATCACCCAGCAGGGAAGACAACTAAGACAACTAAACATCTCATTGGATGGTCAACAGGCCATTGGCCTATGTAGCATACTAAACATCAAGGTATTTCCCATAAAAATCTGGATTTCAAACTTCTTTTTAACAATCAGAAAAGATGGCAAAAGTGGGCTTGTGTTCCTGATTGCCAACACTTGTCTGGAGCTGAGAAATGGCTGTCCATTTATAGGAGCATGCACTCTCCAATTTGCAACACTCTAAACCACTCCCAACTGTCTTCACCCATCTGATTTACTCGTCCTGCACCCAAACACATGTGAGTTGAAGACTTTTGTGGAAAACCACATAGAAGAGGACCTAGCCTACTCTGGAGATGTGAAGGATGAATGAAGGTTTCCTGGGTGCTAAGGGACAAGGGAAAGAGTAGGTTGGGAATGTGAAGCAGAGGAAACAGCAGATGCAAAGGCCCAGAGATGAAAGTCAGGGAGTCTGAGAGCAAGGGGCAGATGGGGGTGTTTGAGGAGGTAAAATATTGCTCACAGTTAGAGCTCTAGGTGAGAGGTAAGAGATAGAGCTGGAAAAGGTAGGCAGGGGATAAGTCATATAAAATATGTGGGACTTTAAGCTGGGTGCAGATACTTGGGAGGCTGAGGTGGGAGGATCACTTGAGCCCAGGAGTGTGTGACCAGCCTGGGTGATATAGTGAGACCCCATCTCCAAAAAAATTAAAGTTGGATGTTATCTCACATTATTTGGATGAAGCCACTGAAGGGTTTAGCCAGGATAATGAGCCTCATCTCATTGGTTTTGGAAAGGTACTCAGTCTGCTGGGTAGAGAGTGGACTGAGGGAGCAAGGCTGAGTTGGGAGCAGGTATTTGAAGACATTCATGAGCAGTCCCTGCACAGAAGCCACCTGGAAATGCTGAAGGATTGTGCCCCATCTTTTCTTCCTTGGAGCCTCTGCAGAATGGCAGAATCCTGGGCACAGAGTGGGTGCTCATGGAAGGCTTCTGACTCAAACTTTACACAGAAAAAATGACAGAGAAACCTCATTCCAGTGGTCATCAGGCTTTGCCCAAAAAGATGCTCTGCACTTGCATAGAAATGCAGTCTTTTCTCTTTGACCCTATGGGAAGTGTAAATTTTTTTTAAATATTATTTTTAAAAGCCATTTTAAAGCTATTGACCTTCTTTGCCAGCTATTCAACTTATCTTTGATTTGGGTGACAGTTATGTCTGTCTTAGACATGACTTTCCTGAGAGAGAGCTGCCAAGTCTCCCTCAGACGTCCATCAAGTTTAAGGAAAAGGCATGAAAATACTGCAGGCTAATGAGAGGGGAAAGGTGCATATGCAAATGTGCAAATAAAGCAGAAAAATGATACAAACAACTAGGAAAAGGTCAGATTTTCTAAATCTGGTATTGGAGAAGTGAGACTATTTCCAAGAAAAATTTTTGTTTTTCAGCCTGACACAACAGATTGGGCTGGAGGTGTAGATCCATTAAAGTCAAATTGATTTGGAGAGAGAAGGTACTGCTCATTTCAAAAATACAGCTTCCCCAACCCCCACCTCCACTAAAGTCTTGAATCCCAGCGTGGGAGAAACCCATTAGCATTCAACTTTATAGTGCTAAAGTGGTCTGCATAGATTTTATCTCCTGGAATATTTACTTTGGATAAGATGCAAGTTCTCAGTGGCAGTCAGGGAGAATTACAATAGGTAGCATAAGCAAGGAGTTTTATAGATGAACACAAACCCCAAGTGGGATGTCACTCATTCAATTAATCGACTCTCCCATGTTCATACTCTCCCTGGTCTAATCTTGGGTCATTTGTTCTGTATTCTAGGATCTCGACACTCTTTTCAAGCAGATATTTTTCTGCTCAAATTATTGCAGAGACAAAGTGAGTTGCAATTAGTCAAATTAAGACATTCACTTACCTGCTAGGAGTGAGTGGTGAAGGTTGGTGCCCAAAGAGAAGGGCTCTCTGTTGCTTTGACCTATATTCATCTAACCAGTATCCTCCAAGAACTCCTACCCATCCAAAGCCCTAGGTCATTCACACCTATGTATTAGGAGTTCTCCGTCATATCATAAGAGGAAGGAAACTAGCCTGTCAGGAAGCATCTGATGGTCTACAAATCAAGGGGTGCCTGGCTTGGTTCTGAAGTTTATTCCTTTCGCTGCAGATCACTGATCACAGCCTAATACCTCAGCCCCCTTCTTGTTTGCTTTAAACCAATGGAGTGAATGCTGGAGACATCAGGAAAGCCCCCACAGCAACCCTTATCCCCAATATCCATTCAATAAATACTTACGGAGTATGTTGCAGAGGACGGCTGTTCTGGGGACTGGCAAGTCCCTGTTCACACAGAGCTTGTATTTTAGTGTAGGAAAAACAGACCATAAACTACTTATTATGCAGTGACAAGTGCTAGATATGAAGAATAAAGGATAAGGTGTTGAAGATAGTTGGGAAAGGCCTCTCTGAGCAAGCTGACACTCGAGCAGGGGCAAAGGGAACAAGGGAGCAAGCCCGGGAGTCTGGTGGATGAGAGTCCCCAGGACAAGGACAGACGTGCTGGGAGGAGAGATTATGTAACTCTTGTCATCCTGTCACACATTCCGTGTGACACAGACAGGCAAAGCAAGAGAGGGCACTGCCTTTCCTTTTCTTTCTTTTCCTTGCCTTCATTTCCCTTTCTTTTCTCTCCCTCTCTCCCTCCTTTTCTTCTTTCCTTGCTGGTCAAACCTTTGTTTACTGAATCAGCCTCCCCAACCACTTGCTCTGGGCTAAGTGCACTAAAGATGTTAAACTTCAAATTCTTTGGTCAAGGACAGGTTTCCCTTTTCTGGAACCTGGTGACCCCAAGGCTAAGGGATAGAAGGAAGGCTCTAGGTTGAGAGAGAAGCAGATATTCATTTAGCACAATCAAGTCAATCGCTTTTCTAGTAGGAATTGTGTTTGTAGGGACTCTCCCAGGTCAGGATCTGAAGAAGCATGCCCTGACTTCATGGCCCCTGGGGCACAGAGGATGGCTGGTGTGTCATTCTGGAGATCAGGGAAAAGAAGAGGCAGGGCCTGTGGGGTGGGGAGCTGGTAGTGAAAGGGCTTGAAAGGATCAAGGGATTCTGTGTGTGTGTGTGTGTGTGTGTGTGTGTGTGTGTGTGTGTTGGGGGGAGGGGAGAGCTTGGTGCAAGGAAGATAGCGCAGGTGGAATGAGCTCTGCTGCCTGAGGGCTTAACCACAAGGTAGTCGCTAAGAGTCCAGGCTTAAGTCTGTGTGTCTATCCATAACAATAGAAAAACCATCTCTGAGCCTCCACCGCCCTCTCCCACTTTATAACAACCCACACACCAACCCCTTGTCGACTCAGTATGGGTAGGATTATATCCCTTGAACTCAAAGAATTGAACTCAGAATTTTAGAATTTTGTGTATTTGCTTGAATCACTGTAACTTTTTCTGTTGCTAAGAATACCACCCCTTCTTTCAGCATTCAGGGACAGAGTGCATGGGTTGTACTCTTAAAAAACCAATTCAGTTTATACAAGCAAGTCAGCTCAGAGCTGGCATCTTTGTTTTCTTAGAATGGAGTGTGGTAAAGGCTCTACATTATTGTGCTTCTCTCTCAGCTTTTTTCTACCTTTCTTCCCCTGCAAAAATCCCATATCTTCTTTCAAATGCACTTATAACTCCCTCAGAATTTGTGAGTTATACATGCAATACCATTTCCCATCTTAATACTAGCCTAAAAAATAACTCATTTGACTGAATGTGTGTTGAAGGCATCAGCTGAGTTTTATTCTACATCTTTACAACCTAACTTCTAAGTCTGCATCTGTATTTCCCGTATCAGCCTCTTAGCCATCAGCTGAAATACACAACAATCACTGTAGAATCTCCCCATTATTTATTCATTTTTTTCTGCAATGTATAAACAGGTAGCACAGAGAATGATCAGGGAAAGTCTTTAGTAATCCTCTGTTAATCCTGGACATGGTGCATCCCTGTATTGCCAGATTACATAGCATAGAATCATTACATGTTGAATGTCAGGGTAACCCACCTAAATCTGAAATACTTAGATTGCTCACAATTTCTCTTATTTGCTCTCTTTCAGTGAAAGAGCGGTCTCTTAACTGAGATAATCCTTATCTTCATGAGCACTGATTCTTACCTTTTAGTCTTATCTTTACTAGGTTAAATTACTCCTGTTTTTGCCCTCTTATTTCCCAACCATTTATTCACCTTGGATGCCTCCTCCCTGGGCCTTCTACATTGAACTAAGTTTGCAGTGATCCACAACCTGCTGCCACCTTATAATTCTGTGTATTAGACAATAGAATGTAGGTCAACTGGTCACACAGCAACTGTGTGCCAACCATGTGCCAAGAACTTTAGAGGCAAGTGGACATATAGTTGGTCAACTATCGTGCCTGACCTAATCCTCTGATGGCCAAGTGGTTTGGGAGAATTGTTCCACATTTGTGTGAGAGGATGTGACTGCCTCCACAGAGGGAACAATGCCCCTTCCCTGGGAAACATGTAAGAACCTCAGAGTGGCTTTCCCTTTCAAACTTAACATGCTCTACTACTCCCATCCTCCACCCAGACCCCTGCCACATTCACACCAGTTGGGAATTGCTTTGTATAATGACTGATGTCATATAGATGTCATATAATGTCCACGTCCACAAGCTGCCCGATTCCCGGGGGTCGGGACCGGCTGCCCGACTGCTACAGCACCACGCCGGGGGGGTGGGGAATTCTATACGCCACTACCCCGGGAGGTCAGCTGGCCGGGCCCGGGTCCGCAGGCTGCGGGCAAACCAGCGCGCACCAGGATCAACGACGACCTGCTGGAGTGCAAGAACTCACCCATTGCCCGGACACCCTCCTGCTGCCTCCCTCAGATTCCCGGGGTCACAACTCCCCCAATAGCCCCACCCTCCAAGCTGGAGGAGCTGAAGGAGCAGAAGGAGACAGAGGAAGAGATACCCGATGATGCACAATTTGAAATGGACATCTAATCCAGTGCAGATGACCCTGTGTGTGGAGTTATAGAGGGATCCCTCAGCCACTGCTGCCACCACCTCTTCTGGGGTACCCAGAGGCCAGCTGGCCTCATCTAATCTGGAAGGGAGTGATTTGTTGGTTCTGGGCCTCCTTTAGTTCTGAGGCAGCTAGACCAGGGATAGGAGTGGGCAACTTGCCAAGACCTTGGCTCTGCTTTCTCTTTGGTCTGTAGGGACTCCCCTCAACCCCAAGCCCTCTATGCTTAGGGGCTGGGACTGTGGGGGATGGAGTATGTCACCTTCTGGTTGCTTAGTAAACATTCAGAGAAAAAAAAATACAGAGACAGGAGCCTATTACATATATAAACCATCTGGGGTCTACAAGAAATTAGAAGTTTTGGGTTTAGACTATGAGCCAACAATACAGATTAAGGAAGTTCTGAAAGAGGAGAAACAGGTCGGTTTCATGCTCACTCCCAAAGAGGTCCAGTGGGTTTCACCAAACTACTCTCTTGGGACTCCACCAAGCTGATTAAAACCCCATCAAGCCCAAACTAGCTGGCTGCCCAGAGGAACCCCCAGGTATAAAGTTCATATAAAAATATGAAGTTCAGCTGTGCTCAGAAAAGATCTTTCAAGGCCACTCCAGCCCCAGCATCTGTTGTGAATCCAATCTAACCATCTTATGTACAAAAATGAGATCAGAAATAAGGTGACAACTGTTGCGGTGTGCCCAGGACTGAGGGGTACCTGGGATGCAAGACTCTCAGTATCAAAACTGGTAAAGATCTGGGCAGATCAGGATGAATTAATCACTCTCTCCAAGTATGTAAACAGTAAGCTTAGGTGCCACCCTTCTGTTTCCAGTGCTATCACAGCTACAGAAAGGTGCTTTACTTGGCCACAGACATGGAGAGCCACAGAACTCATGTGTAACTATATGCACTCTGATGCTTACTTAAATTAAAAAATTTAAGATATCTTCTGCAAATACTTGGAACGCAATCAGTGACATTCCAAAATCAGCTTTAAGTGATAAAATTTTATGTAATTATGACAACCATCTCTAAAATAAGTGATTAAGTACTTCAATTAAAAAAGGAATCATCTGAAAACAAATCTCTCAGGAATTATAAATATTCACTAAGATATTTGCCCAATTAGAAGCTCTTTGAGTCTTGTTTTTATATTTTTTTGCCAACAAAGGTTGCTTAGCAACAATCAGCTGTCTCTTCTCTCTCATTTGTTTCCTCTTTTTTCATCTCCCACCTTTGCTACTGCAGACTAAAGGGAAGGAAAGCTACTGTTCTGTGATAACCTCCTCTTCTCAGTTCATAAACAAGAAAATGAAGGCTTTTGAGTGTAACGGTCCCTAATGCTTATACCAAGGTTTGTATAGTGTGAAGGATGTGTTCCTGAAAGAAGCTGAAGTCTTAATTCACTAAAACTCATATAAAAATAAGAGGGGTTAATTTGCCAACCATTCTGGAAGGGCCAATGCTAATTAGTCTGGTATCTTTGTGCACCAGAATCTTGATCCAATTATCAGCTGGTGGAGGGGGATGGAAACTAACATTGTTGGGGATGAATTTTGTGCCATGCCTTGACTAGGTGCTGATTTAATTGGACTCTTAGAATGGGACTTGGCTTGGCTCAAGGGGGTTTTGGGGTTTTGAGGGGTTCAGAAAGGAGTTAGAAAGGAGACAGAGATCATAATGACTCCAAGAGCAGGGCCACAGCAGGACCTGGCCTCATGGAGCCTGGATCTATACCCTGGGCATCCTTGGGGATCTCGGCCTTGAGACCAAATCCATTTTCCACCAGTGCTCTGACTTCACAGAACTCTCCTTGTGTGGCTTCTTGAGTCTTCTTTTGCTCCCTCCCGCTGCCCTATACCTTACCCTAGCACATAGCTCAGCTTATTCAAAGCCCAGAGCTGCTGCTCCCGCACAGCTGGCTTGCTCAGGGACACTCGTCTACCTCAGGGACTCTCTGTGTTTCTCTCAGCGTCAGCTCTTCCTGTAAACTTCTCAAGTCAAATGTCCAAGAGTGACCTGTTCATTCTAGGCAATGTCACAGGCCAATGGCCAACTACAAATCAGTAACATATAGATCAAGTGCCCAACCCTGGCCTAATCGACTGATGCCAGGGTGAAGAAGATATTATGGAGAAGATATTATTTTATCCCCCCCAAATTCACATGTTGAAGTCCGAATACCCCGTAGTTCAGAATGTGCCCTTTTTTGGAAATAGGGTCATTGCAGATGTAATTAATTAAGATAAGATTACACTGGAGTAGAGGGGGCACTTAATTAGATTTGACTCTGTCCTCCTAAGAAGGGAAAATATGGACACCAGCAGGCACACAGGGGGACAGTGACACAGGGAGAAGACAGCCACCTACAGCCAAGGAGAGAGGCCTGGAACAGAATCTTCCCTCACAGCCCTCAGAAGAAAGAAACCCTGCCAATACCTTCATTTCAGACTTCTCTCCTCCAGAACTCTGAGACAATAAATTTCTTTTGTCTAAGCCACCCAGTTTGTGTACTTTGTTATGGAAACTCTAGAAAACTAATACAGATTTTGGTACCAGGAAATAAGGTCCTGTTGTAACTAACACCTAAAAATGTGGAAATGACTTTGGAATTGGGAAATAGTTGAAATGCATGACTCAAAGCATAGATTGCCTTGAAGAGACTGTTGGTAGAAATATGGAGATTTTAAAGGAGATTTTGGTGAGGGCTCAGAAAGAAAAGAGGAGGGCTGTTGAGAAAGCTGCTGTTGTCTTAGAGAATACATATTTCATCATGAGCAGAATGTTGCTAGAAATGTGACTTTTAAGGGTGATTCTGGTGAAGTCTCAGACAGAAATGAGGAACTGTTACTGGGAACTGGAGGAAAGGTGGTCCTTGCTATACAGTGGATGAGAACTTGGCTGAACTGTGTTCTGTTAGACAGAAAGCAGATCTTGTAAGCAATGAACTTGCATATTTAGCCGAGGAGATTTTTAAGCAAAGCATTGAAGGTGCTGTCTGGTTTCTCCTTGTTGCTTATAATAAAACGTGAGAGGAGAGAAATAGATTGAAGAGGAAACCGCTAAGCAAGAAGAAACAGCACTTGATGACTCAGATAAGTTTCAGCTTCTCCAGATAGTGTTCTCTGGAAGGAGGGCAAAGGGTGTGGCTGGACAACCCTTTACTAAATAGATTAGGCTTTTAACTTGTGGATCCAATCAACCATCTCAGCAGAAACCAGGAATAGAGGTGCCATTATCCATGAAAAATCTGTGGAAGACACTCTTGTTTGATGGCTTGGATTCCCATGAATTGCATGGAAGACCAATAAGGTTTTTGAGAATTTTATACCAGCAAAAACACTGCCAGCCTGAACTAAAAGGGTCAGAGATGGGATGAAATAAAGGAAGAATGACTTTGAGGGCAGAGCCATGGATGCAGAGGCTGGTGGGGCTGCCATTGCCACCATAGGCTCAGAGGACACAGACCCAGGGACAAGGGTCCATTTCTTCCCTGGTAGCAGAGGATGGGCTACCACCAGGACCAAAACTAACACTGTTCCATACATGGCAGACTAGTCCCTGTCAGCAGGAAATTTAGGCAGAAATTTTCCCTTAGGGTTGCAGGCATGATGAATATCTGATACAGAAGCTTAACACATTTTACAAAATCTAATCTTCACAGAAGACCTGGGCCTCAGTTTTTATTCTCCTGATTTTACCAGCTTGGGGACTAAGCAATTTGCCTGAAGTCTCATGTCTGGCAAGTAGAAGAATCAGGGTTTAAACCCAGGTCTGATT
Source organism: Varecia variegata (assembly GCA_028533085.1). Classification (NCBI taxonomy): domain Eukaryota; kingdom Metazoa; phylum Chordata; class Mammalia; order Primates; family Lemuridae; genus Varecia; species Varecia variegata. Next base: position 75,690,648 of record CM052436.1, on the reverse strand, counting down.
TCAACGTCTTTCCAGCTCAGCAGAGAGGGTGTTGAGACTGAGACTTTGTAATGACAACAGAGAGGGTAAGTAAAATTGACTAAACTCAACCAATATAATGAAAAGTAAGTATACTTTACTATTCATATTACTTAAGTATGTGTGTGTGTATGTATAGAAGTTTGATGCACAAAGGTATAAGAACAAGTATGCAATAACAACCCTTCCAGAATGAGTGTGTATATCTATCTATGTAACTGTATCTATGCCTATATCCATAGCCATACCCTTACTCATATTCTTATCTATTATGTGTGTGCACATAAAAAAAATAATGAACAGCACAGGACCTGGTAATAATTTTCAATCCTTCAACCCTTCTTAACTAGGAATTGTTGAAACCCTTAGTCAAGGGCGCCAAGGAAAATGTCCTTTTTTCATTTACTGAAAATTTGTAGATTCTTTCCCTTTCTGAAGGCATTTACTACCCTCATCATCTGCATTTGAAATGGCTTCTTTCTCACAGCAGAGATTTTAATACTATTTTACAGAATTCACAAATCTCTTGGTGGCAATGATTTTAAAAGTTCATTCTTTAAGTCTTCATTGCTTGCTAGAATTTAAGAAGATTTATTCTTTAATACATTCTGCAAAATGCCAGCTGAAGTTGCTTACTGCCTAGAAGATGTCTTGTCTCTTTTTAAATGGCATAGCATCTCTCTGCCCTGTCTTTTGAGCTTTTACTCTGATATGTTCTGTACTGCTGTACATGGTGGTAAGGAGAGTTTTATAAACTTAGGGCTTTTGAGGTAAGAGAAAAATTCCAGGTAATCCTCACCTTTAAAATGTCTCTCCAACATAATGGTGCCTGGATTTTATATTTCATAATTCACATCATTGAATGTTCCTTCTGCATGCAGAAACAGAGAGTTTCATGGGCTTTATACATTTCATGGCATCTAAGAAAAACCTACAACTGATATCATACTTAATGGTGAACTAGTGCATCTTTTCCCCTTTAAATCAAGAATAAGGCAAGGATGTCTATTCACACCACTTCTATCTGATACTGTCCTGACAATACTGGATAATGCAATAAGATAAGTAAAAGAATTAAAAGGAATAGAAATTGTAATGGAATGAATAGAGTTATTTTTATTCACAGACAACACGATTGCTATGTAGAAAATACTCAGGATCTATAAAACCATTATTAGAATGAATAATTTAATTTAGCTATATCAAAGGATTTAAAATCAATATTAAAAAAATAAATGTATTTTATAAAACAGTGACAAACAATTTGAAAATAAAATTTAAAAGTGTCATTTACAATAGCAAAGAAACACACATGAAATATTTGAGAATAAATGTAACAAAACATGGACATAATCTCTACATTAAAATCTCAAAACATTGATGTGAGAAATTAAAGATATAAATAAATGGAGAAATGCCAGGTTCATAGATTATAAGACTCAATATGTTTAAGGTGTTAATCATCCCTAAATTGATTTATGGATTTATGCATCTTGAATCATAATTCCACCAGGATTTCAGGTAGAAATGAATAAACTGATTCTTAAATTTATATAGAAGTGCAAACAAGATCCAACAAAATGGCTTCATAGCGTTAGAGAACTTACATGACTTACACGAATTAACCTTAAGACTTACTATACAATAATCAAACAGTTCGTTCCTTGTATAAGTAAGGAAAGACAAATAGATCAATAGAATAGAGTAAGGAATCTAAAAATAAACATGCTTATACAGTCATTGGGTTTTCAACCAAGCTACCAAAGTAATACAATGAAACAAGGAAAACCTTTCCAACAAATGATTATGGAATAACTAGATATGTGATATATACATAGAAAGAAATAAACTTCAACTCCTACCTTACCTTATTCACAAAAATTAATTCAAAGTGGACCATAGCCCTAAACATCAAAGCTAAAACTGTAAAGCTGCTAGAAGAACACAGAAAGCAAAAATAACAAAAGAAAGAGTTAAAAACTCCTTATCTAAAGATATTATTAATAAAATGAATAGACAAGCCGTATACTAAGAAAATATTAGCAAAACATATCACAAAGAAGATTAGTATCTAGAATATAAAAAGAACTCATACAATTCAATATGAACAACACAGTGAAAATGGGCAAAAGATTTGAGAAAAAGAAACACTTTGCAAAAGAAAAATATGCAAATAACTAATACACAAATGAATAGTGCTCAGAGTCATTAGTCATCATAGAAATGCAGATTAAAACCACAATAAGTCTCCATTAATATACACTGAAATGTCTAAAACAGATAGCTCTAAATATTGGCAAGGATGTGACATAACAAGAACTCTTACACATTGTTGGTGGGAATGTAAAACTTTACAAACCGTTTGAAGGAAATTAAAAAGTTAAATATACTTCTTCTCTATGTATGTACCTGTGGTAGGCAAAATAAGGCCACGCACTCCCTCCACCCACCCAAGATGTCTTAACCCATGGGCCCTGTGTTATGTAGCAAAGGGGAATTACGGCTGCAGATGGAATGAAGGTTGCTAATCAGCTGACCTTAAAATAGAGAGATTACCCTAGATCTGGGGTGGAGAATCTGCGGTTTTTAAGGCCACACGTGGCCTCCTAGGTCCTTAAGTGTTCTTAAATTTATATAGAAGTGCAAACAAGATCCAACAAAATGGCTTCATAGCGTTAGAGAACTTACATGACTTACACGAATTAACCTTAAGACTTACTATACAATAATCAAACAGTTCGTTCCTTGTATAAGTAAGGAAATTACTTATACAGATTCTGTATAAGTAAGGAAATTACTTATACAGATTTAATAGCACCGCTATTAAACAGATTCAAGTAGACCTTCCATTTGATCCAGCAATCCCATTATTGGGCATCTACCCAGAAGAACATAAGCAGCCTTTTGACTGAATCCAAATTTTACAGAACAAATCTTTTTATTTTTATTAATACTCTTTTGTTCGTCTTTTATATTTTTATTTTATTTTGAAAATGAACATATTTAATATACTGAAGAATGAAATAAGTTTCAACAAAATAATCGTCCCAGATTGACCAGCACAATTAGAACATTAGTCAGCCATAAGGGCTAAATTGACGGCTGTCCACGCTCATGATTTAGTTCTAACTTTCCCCTCCTGACTGGCACCACTACCGCACAAGGCTGGTTGGCAAGAGTTTATGGGGGTTGAGTACACCAGTCTGTTACCAGCTTTTGACAACAGGGCACTGTGTTTCTACTTGAAGTGGAATTTGTTAATAGTTGCTCACCTCGACAGTATTTTTTAATTCTGTCTGCTTAACAGCCCATCATGTCAAAGAAGACCAAGAGAACACTGAAGGAAGAAAAAAGATTTTTTAATGAGGATTGGGAATCGCAATATTATCTTGTTTCTGCTATAAGAGGATTTGCTTGCTTTGTGATACTGCAATATCAACATTAAAGAAATTCATATTTGGGTTTTCTGTTCTGTTCCACTGGTCTGTGTCCCTGCACTTGTGCCAATACCAGGCAGTTTTAATAACCACAGCCTTGTAGTATAGTTTGAAGTCTGGCAAATTAATACCTCCCATTTTGTTTTTATTACTTAAAATCGTTTTTGCTATTCGGGGTCTTCTCTGGTTCCATACAAAGCGTAAGATTATTTTTT
>CM052436.1:75650696-75686478 GCA_028533085.1 Varecia variegata | reverse complement strand
GACACGCTTGAGGCTCGGACTCGGGGGATTGGGAGGGACATGGGCAATATATCTATGCAGAACTTTTGTACCCCCATAATAAGCTGAAATAAAAAAAAAATAAAAAATAAAAAAAAAAAAAAAAAAAACATTAAAGAAATTCAATGCTCATCAGCATTATAACAACACTCATAAGGACCACAAATATCTTAAATAAGGAGAGGCATGAAAGGTTATTTTGCAGAAATTAAAAGGTGAAAAGCAAAAGCAAAGACAATTCTTTCAAGCAGCAATAAGACTGGGGTATAATGCCACTGAAGCAAATTATAAAGTAGCTTATGTACTGGGGTGGGGGGAAGGAAGCCATTCAGTAATGTAGAAATTGTGAAAGAATGCATTGTTGAAGTTGTAGGATACTTAGACCCTGATAACATTACAAAGAACAAACAACTGCCTCTTTCAAGGAGAGCCATAACTGATCTCGGCAGCATGAATTAGCAACTTCATGCAATATTTCAAAAGGAAAATATATATTATTCAACTACTTTAGGAGAATCAACTGATACTACTGACTTGGTACAGGTTTTGTACTGTATTCTAGTCATAACAGATTTTCTTTGCTACAAAGAGTTACTCACTATGGGCACTCTTGCAAACAGAACCCTGGGAATAGATATCTTCAACAACTTTCAAGATAAATGTTATGAAGTTAGACTTAATTTGGTAAATTTAGTGAACATATGTACAGATGGTGCACCTTCCATGACAGGAAAATGTGAAGGGTTTATTGCACAGATAAAATAAAGTATTAGCATATCCAGATGCTCTCATTTCTTTTTATTGTATCTTGTATCAGCAAAATCTCTGTGCTAATGCTACTATTTTAAATGACACTTTGTAACAAGCTAAAGTATTGTTAACTATATTTGTGCAAATGCAACATGGCATCCTCCGTTCTGTAACATGCTAAAGTTGAACGATGAAGTATTCAGTATAGATTTAATGTATTATTCTAAAGTGCTGTTGGCTATCACAGGGACAGGTGTTAGCCAAAATTTTATCTCTGGGAGAACAGACAGTTAAATTTTATGAAGAACAGAACTAGCAATGTGAATTATTGAAGGATTTCTACAGGAATGCAGTGTGTGATATCATGTCAAATATTTCTGTGTGATATCTATCATGTCAAATCAAAATGACAAATATTTCTTGGCAAGGTAAAACTAAGTCTATATATGATATGTGGCAAAAAATCCAAGCATTTTGAAAAAAGCTGTCTTTTTTCAAAACACTTCTTCTTCTAAAGGAAATTTTGGGTGAACATTTTCCCCAGTTAGCAAAGGTCATTGATGAGCAGGATGATATATATGAATCGTTTGAAGAATACGCAGCTGTTATAGGCCTATTAATTGGAGGATACAATGAAAGGTTCACTGACTTTGAGAATCGTGACATCACACTCAAATTAGCATTTCAGCCTAACCTAGTTGATATTACCAAGGCACCTAAAGAACTACAGATGGAATCGATTGAACTCTCAATAGATGACATTTTAAAGTGATTGTTTAATGCTTAGAAAGATCCAATTGAAATATGGAAAAATGCAATAGAATGCCCACGCCTTCGGCAACATGCCTGAAAAATGTTTTCTTGCCTTTCAACCACTTATTATTGTGAATCTACATTCTCCTACCTAACCCAAATCAAGACACCCTTAAGGTCACAAATGACCAATACCCATCTAGAAGTGATACTGTAGACCTACATACTGCAACCAAATGTTCAAATGCTTTCCAACAAAAAGCAGACACAACAAAGTCATCAAAAGATTAGTTAACTTTAAAATTAACAAATAGTTTTCATTTTTGAAATTATTAAATACATGTTAGGTTTTTACCACATAATGTACATTTTTAAGTATATCTACTTGAAATTTCTTGAATGCAACCTTTTTTCATTACAGCTAAATTAATGTGGCCTTCCAACATGAAAACAATCCCCAACTCTGCCCTGGACTATCTGGGTGGGCCCAGTGTCATCACAGGGTCCTTAAAAATAGAAGAGGGAGGCAAAAGTAGAAGTTATGAGGGAAATGTAATTACAGAAGAAAGGTCAGAGAAATGCAATGTTGCTGGCTTTGAAGATGAAGAAAGGGGACCACATGCCAAGGATACGGGCAGCCCCTAGAAGCTGAAAAAACTAGAAAAGGGATTCTCCCCTAGAGCCTCCAGGAAAAAACACAACACTGCCAACACCTTGGTTTTAGCCCAGTGAGAGCTCTGTTGGATTTCTGACCTGCAGAACTGTAAGATAATAGGTTTGCATTGTTTAAACTTCTAAGTTTGTAGTAATTTGTTGCAATAGCAATAGAAAGCTAAAAAGAAAAATGCGAGCATATGTCCACAAAAACTTGTTCAAAAATGTTCTTAGCAGTTTTGTTCATAACAGCCCAAACCTGGAAATAGTCAGGGTCTCCATTAATATAGCATAGTGAATAAAAAAAACTATGATATATTCATATAATGAAATATTACCTAACAATAAGAAGGAATAAACTACCTATACATGGAAGAACATGAATGAATCTCAAAAAAATGCTGGGTAAAAAAGCTGGACATACATTTTATGATTCTTTTTATATGAAATTCTAGAACGGGCAAAACCAATCTATGGTGAAAAAAATAAAGACAGTAGTTGTCTCTGGGAAGGGATGAATAAAGGGATTGACTAGAAAGTAACCTAGGGAACTTTCTGGTATAAAGGTAACGTTCTATACCTTAATAAGAATTTTAGGTGCACAGGTGCATGTATTTGTGAAATACGATGGAATGAGTTATGAGTTTGTTATGAGTTGAATTGTTCCCCCAAAAGTTATTTAAAGTCCTAACCCCTGTTACCTATAACTGTGACCTTATTTGAAAATAGGGTCTTTGCAGATATAATCAAGTTAAGATGAGATCACAGTGGACTAGGGTGAGACCTAAATCCAATGACTAGTGACATTACAAGAAGGCTGTGTAGTGGGGCAGCACAATTTATAATTACAAAGATGTGGAAACAACCCGAGTGCCCATCAACACATGAGTGGATTAATAAAATGTGGTATATGTATACTATGGAATACTACTCAACTACAAAAAACAATGGTGAACTAGCACCTCTTGTATTATCCTGGATAGAGCTGGAGCCCATTCTACTAAGTGAAGTATCACAAGAATGGAAAAACAAGCACTACATGTACTCGCCATCAAATTGGTACTAACTGATCAACACTAAGGTGCTCACATGGAAGTAATACTCATTGGGTGCCGGTCAGGTAGGAGCGACCATCAGGGTGGTGGGGATGGATAAACTCACAACTAATGGATGCGATGAGCACTGTATGGGGAAAGGGCAAGCCTGTAGCCCTGACTTGGGTGAGGCAAAGGCATTTTACGTAACCAAAATGTACCCCCATAATATTCTGAAATTTAAAAAAATAAATAAATAAAGTAAAAAAAAAAAAAGGCTATGTAAAGACTCATGGATGCAGAGACACACAAAGAAAACACCATGTGACAACAGAGATTGCAGTGATCTAGTTGCAAGCCAACCACCAGAAGCCAGGAGAGAAGCATGGAACGGATTTCTCCCTCAGAGCCTCCAAGAGGAACCAACATTGCCAACACCTTGATTCCAGACTTCTTGCCTCCGCAGCTGGGAGAGAATAAATTTCTATTGTTTTAAGCCACCCAGTTTGTGGTAATTAGTTATGGCAGCCCTAGGAAACTAATACACACTTAAATTTGCACATTTCGCTATATATAAATTTTATTTAAAAAAGAACCATATAAATATTGAATTCTAGTTTATAATATGAATTCTAGTCTATAATATGTACGTGAAGTCAAGTGTCTGAAACTGTCTGAATTGTTGAAACTAAATGGTGGGTATATGAGTTTTTAATGTATAATTCTTTTAACTTTTTTGTATATTTGAAATTTTCATAATCAAATATTGGTGAAATGATTGTGAACCTTGACTCATAATGAGGTAAAATAAACTTAGAGAGCTAAATAAGTATTTTTAAAAAGTGAAATAGAATAAAATGGAACAGAACACACAAAATAAGGGCAACTGTTGTTTAATGAAAGTTTGATTTCAATTATGCATAATACATATACATATATGTATGTACCAGAGTATGATGTAAAATTATTTTCTTATTGAGGGTCAAGTCAAAACTATTTGAGAAGAGCTACCTTAGTCTCACAGGTTTCTCAACATCCCACCTTTTTCCCTCACCATACCATACCTATATTTTTATACCCACACCTAATCCATGCATCATTTGCACAAATTCAGAGCTCTTGCTATGAAAATGCTTGCATATCTATGTCTCTTTGGTCCATTATCGCAGTTAATGAACCACAGTCTCCTGAAACAATGAGTTTCTTCCAGGAGAATTCACAGGGCTCTTTGTGAGCTGTATTTATATCTTCAAAATCCCAGGGTAGCATTTAGTAATTTTCTGCATCATGACACTAACTGGAAACTTAAAAGAATTAGCAAAACTCTTACCAGATGTTCTTCCTTTGAAATTTTCTAGGAGGAATAGGCAAAGTAAGCTAGCACCTCAATAAAAAATGTAGCCATAAACCCTAAAGCTCAAGATTAATTCAGTCCCTAAATTATGTGAGTCCATTTAGTTACTGTCATCATTTGTATTGAACAATAACATAAGTCATGCCAGAGAAAGTCTTGAACGAAAGAAAGATGCTAATTAAGCTAGAAACAACTATATTAATCCGCTATAGTGTTATGCATAAGTTTTTGATAATGTAATGAGTGTTCAGTTTAGTTTCAACCAACAACTTCAACTATGTGTCGGGCACAATGCTGTAGGTGGAGGGGATACAATGATAATTAGGACTGGTCCCAGTCCTTGAGGAGTTCACAGTGCAGGAGAACAGACACATACATAGTTTATTATGGGAGTCAGGTAAGTGCTGTGCACAGGTATATACACAGGGTTCTAGAGGTGCACAGCTGTCAGGCCAAGCTGGAGTATATAACACCTCAGTTGAGTCTTGAAGAATGTGCAGAAGTTAACTCAGGAAAGAAGGACATACATGGACAGGGGCAAGAGGTGTTCTTGACTTCCTTCTAAAGAGGGTGCTTCTGGCTAACTGTAGAGATTTTATTGCGCTGAAGGGAGTTTGCAAGCTCAGGGCAAGAGCTGAACTGCTCCAGACAGTATAGGCTTAGCCATACGCTGCTGTCTCTGGGACCCTCCTTCTCTACCTTCCTTTTTTCCATCAAACGTTTGGTCCCTCCTCCCAATATTAGAGGGCAAGTTGTCAAACAGATGTTTAAAGACTATCAGTTTGGAGACCTGAAAAATCATTATTCTACCTAGATTGTTCACTCCTTTTGTTACACTCTGAAGGTAGCAGGATATAGAATAAGCCAATAGAAACATTAGCAAGAAGTGGTGGTGGCAAAAACTAGGTAGAATTAAAGTGGAACCACCATTTTGTGGATCAGAGAACATTAAGGGGGAAAAAATGCAAGTTTGAGGATGAAAACAACTACCTCAAAGAATTGCCAAGAACACCAAAGCAGAACAGGAGAACCTTGGGTACCAAAAGAGAAGAGAGGGATTTGTCCTCTGATAATGATGCTTAGTGAGGCTTCAAGAGTCAAAACTGTTCCTTAAGGCCAGTATGGACTAGGGAAGCCAGGCTTCTATTTTTTTTTTTAATTTTTTAGACATTGAAAGAGAAAGGCAAAGGCTTATATTAATATTTTCAGCCCTGGGATTTATAACTGCTTAAAAGCTTATAAAGATTTTATATATTGAGAACTTTGGACAGCCTGTCTTCAGAAAGAGAGCTTAGGGTGGGATGGGGTAAAGGATGTCACAGAACCAAAAGTCCTTGACTTTAACTCCTATTAAATCTTAAAGATTTCGTGCAGACACTTCTTTCTCCTGAAGGACATATTCAAAAATGTACACAGGAAGATGCTCTTTTTTTTTTTTTTTTTTTTGAGACAGAGTCTCACTCTTTTGCCCTGGCTAGAGTGCCGTGGTGTCAGCCTAGCTCACAGCAACCTCCAACTCCTGGGCTTAAGCAATCCTTCTGCCTCAGCCTCCCAAGTAGCTGGAATTACCGGCATGTGCCACCATGCCTGGCTAAATTTTTCTATATATTTTTAGTTGTCCAGCTAATTTCTTTCTATTTTTTTTAGTAGAGACAGGGTCTCACTCTTGCTCAGGCTGGTCTCGAACTCCTGACCTCAAGTGATCCTCCCGCCTCGGCCTCCCAGAGTGCTAGGATTACAGGCATGAGCCACTGCGCCCGGCCAAGGAAGATGCTCTTTCCAAAAGGAAAAAACCAGAACCATTGTTGAGAGGTTACTAATACTTCCCTGGTGGGAGACAGATAGACAGACAGACAGACAGACAGACTTAGCAAAAGCAAAGTCTCAGTTGACGTCAGTAGCAGAACAATATAGCAGGCAGGGGAGCCCAACCAAGCACAGCCCAGTCACCCTCTCTGGACACAGGATTCCCTCAAACAAGGTGAAGGCACACAGCATGGGCCCCAGACATAGTCCCACGTGAATGAGAGTGGCCAAAAGCAAGGTCTGCCCAAACTTATAAAACATCACAGGAACAAAGGAGGTCGTTTCAGCAGTAGCAAGCTACAGCTACTGATACATCCTGCAACACAGATAAACTTTGAAAAACATTATGCTAAGTGAAGGAAGCTAGATACAAAGTCCACATATTGTTATCATTCCACTAACATAGAATAGGCAAATCTAAAGGAACAGAAAATAGATCAGTGGTTGTGAGGGGCTAGGTGGAGGGGAGAATGGGGAATGAGACCTAATGTGTATAGAGTTTTTTCATAGGGAGATGAAAATGTTCTGAAATTAGATAATGCCAATGATCACTCAACTCTGTACATATGCTAAAAACCACTGAATTGCGTGTATTTTAAAGGGTGAATCTTATGGTATATGAATTATGTCTCCATAAAGCTATTATAAAAATGAGGCTCTGATTGGGCTCACAAAGACACAATAGCTAGAATGTGATGACAGTTGATTAAACCATACCAGAGATTCCATGGGATGATAAGCATACTTGCTATTTCTAGGAAGACGTATATTGAGATAAATAAATCAGGCAAATGCTTGACTTGTGTTTTGAAACAAACAAACTGAGAGTCAAAAGCACTAACCACTTCACAAAGATTAGTATTTGGTTTGTTGTTTGGCAAAGCTTACTTACATTTTCCTGACAGAAGAGACTCTTTAGACACATCCTATAGAGCTACGTGTGCAGAAGAATTAAATCTAGTTTATTACCGAAAATCCTATGGGAAATTTAAAGGACCAGCTTGCACAATAGCAAATTCAAAAACCCTTTGGCCATAAAACAGCCAAATTAAGTGAAAATTTCCTCCCTACTGGATCTTTCATTCAGGAACATAATTTATTGCCTGATCAGCTATGTTTATGGCCTGGTCACCTTATCAGCTGCCTTAAAAAAATCCCAGGTTGAATGTCTATCCACAGTTTGCATCTATTCACCCCACTGTCTCACATCTTGTTGCTAGGATACCACGTATTAGAATATTAAAAATTTATTTTTAATCAAGTTTTTATTCTACATGGCCTTAAGAAAAGAAGAGAGTGAGGTCCACGCACACATAAAAGAATTTCCAAAATGATTTTAAATTTCTGGTAATAATTCTAAACTCATTTTTTAATTTAAGAATTGAAAAACCTGAATATCATTAAAATTGCAAGTTTTAGCTTTGTATATTAGTTTGTCAATAAGTGGGAGGACAGACTCTATCACATAACCCTTTCCTTCCCTCTAAAATGGCTGATTCATTTTTTCTGCCAGAGACAAACCTCCAGGGTACAGAAAAGCCCTCCTTCAGAGAGGATTCATTTTCTTAGCCCTTATTTCTCAGGGCTCCCAGGTTCAAAACTGGAAACTAGAACAATCTATTTTCCAGACTTCCAACAGTGACTCAGATTAGATGGTAAAAAAGGTGATATTCCATTTAATTTTATTCCAATTAATTAAATTCAGAAATGTATATTAAACACTCTCTCTGCACAAGTTGCTGTACTAATCAACACTGAGAGTGTAAAGGTGAACATGAGACAGTCACTGACTTGAAGATGGTCATAACCTAGGGAAGAAGTGGACAAGATCCAGTGTCCACCTCCAGAGGAGCAGGGAACTAAGTCTCTGCGGGCCCAGCAAGTGGAGTTCCCACATCTGCACTGGGGTCTGCAGAAACACAGGTCTGGAGCCTGCACTGGTTGGGTGTGAATGATAAGCAGCATCTGTCGGGTGCCAGGTCTGCACTGGAGTGACAGCTTGAAACGGCTACCACAGAGAAGCCAATGTGTGAAAGAGTTCACAGGTCAGGGCTCGGTTGGGCATTCCTAGGTAGTGCCTATGGCCTCTGCCCTGGACACAGCGAGGGGCTGGCAAAGGGCGACATTGACCCCACTGTGACCTGATGTAGGCTAATCAGTGCTGTGGGGCAGGGAAAACTTATCTGCTGGGGGAATGGCTGGGGTTCAAGAAGGCTCTGCAAGCAGTATGGCAGTTGAGCTGGGTAGGACTTCATTAATCAGAGGTAACAAGAAAGGGACATCAAAGTACAAGGAAGTGGAAAATGCAATGCGAAGGGGGGAGGAAGTGGCTGTGTTTAAGCAGTGCTGGACACAGGGAGGAGGAGCATAGAGTGTATGCGGCTGTGGGTGAGGGTACAGTGGGAAGGAAATACAGCTGGGGTCTCCGGCCAGATTAAGAAGGGCCTGGAATGTCGTGCTGAGTAACTTGGACTTTGTTCTGTATGGGCAATGAGGGCCCCTTCAGGGCTGCTGAGTAATGCAATGTTATGAAATGTTACCTTTCGGTAAAAAGTTGACTTCTCAATTTAGCTCACCAACATTTAAGAATGATTTGTCTCTAAACATGTGCTATTAGTCTCCAGTCGGCCCCTCAGGCCCGTTCTTCACCCCTGTCTTCTGCTCAGTGCCACAGGAGGCTGGCTTCGCCAGGCCCCTTTGCCCTCTGCCTTCCAGGTGGGTGGCCGAGGGGGGCGATGTCTGGAGACTGGAGGTCAGGAGGAGACGGTGGCTGTGTCTCTCCACAGGCCTCAGCTCTGTGGAGTGTCCCCTTTCTGCAGCCCCAGCTCTCGCGGAGGCCTAGTAACTGCCTCTTTCTCCTCCCTTTCGTGGCTTCCCCTGTTGCTGGTCACTGGACAGCTCACTAGCCCCTAACCCTGCTGTCTGAGGGGTCCCTGGGGCCACCCCCAGGTTCGATGATTCACTAAGAGGACTGACATCACGCAACATAGAGTTGTACTCACGGCTAAGATTTGTTACAGTGAAAAGATATAAAGTAAAATCAGCAAAGATAAAAGGCACATGGGGTGATGTTAGGGGAAGCCAGCCAAAATCATGAAGAATCCTCTCCTAGCACATATTTAATTTCTCCAGCAAAGAGTTGTGACAACATGTGTGACATGCTGTCTTCCAGGAAAGCTCTTTAGGTGCTCAATGATTTTATTGGAGTTTGGTCATACAGCCACCCTTCACCTAGCACATACCGACATTCCAGACTCCCGGAAGGAAAGCCGTTTTCAGCATACACCACATTGTTTGCATAAACAGTTTGGGCACAGTGAGCTATTCCCATCAGGGAATAGTGGGAACCCTCCCAAAATCCAAGTTTCGAGACACCAGCTGAGGGCCAATCTTGCAAGCAGGACTTTCTAAGTATAGCAGAATATGTTAATTCTCCTGCACACCCATCCTCACTTCTGTAAATAATTTCTTTTAAGTCAACTTCTTTCAAATATACCATCTGTTTCCTCCTAGGACCCTGACAAACACAAACTATCTATCTATCTATCTATCTGTCTGTCTATAAATTGGTGAGCAGTCTCTTCTGCAAATTCATTACCTCTCTTCATTTTTCCTTCGGTATTTCCCAGGTCTGATACTCACCAGGGCATGGGGCATTCAAGGCCCACGTGGCCACTGAGCCATAGCCTTCTCCCGTTTTCACACCACACGTGATTGAGTCTCTCTCTCCATTTGTCCTCTAGTTCCCCTGTGGAGATGGGTTCTGTTCCTGACTTCCAGGCTGCTCATCTAAGGCTCTGAAACTCCTCCTACCACTTAACATCCCTTCTTTGGGGGATAGGCCATGAACAAACCATCTAGAATCCCAGGAATCCTAATGCCCCCACCTCCTGACTCTGAGCTTGGCCCTTTTTAGAATCTCCTGCCCTACCACCCTGACACTGTCACTGCCCAGATGGATCTTGAGTTTTCAAAGTCCTAGTAGATGCACAGTTAACTGAACTGTTAAGCATTTGATCCCACCTTAGGATACTCCCCCCAGCCCCAGTTGGTACAGTCTTCTTATGTCTCATCCATTGGTCTCTGGCGTGTTTACCCGCTTCCCTGAGGCCCAAGCCCACGAGCTTCCTTTTCTGCTGCTGTGAATATTTTAGTTATCTATTGCTACCTTTTAAAACTACCCCAAAATTTAGTGGCTTAAAACAGCAACCATTTTATTATACCTCATGCCATAGTAGGTCAGCAATTTGGGCAGGGCTTGGCTAGACAAGTCTTCTGCTCCACTTGGTGTTAACTGGGGTCATTCAGTGGACTCAGTGGTACCAAATCAGCAGCCGGCTGTGTTGGAGGCTCCAAGACAATTGGAAGGCTGGCTCAGTGGGTCCCCTCTCCACCTCCATGTAGTCTCAGGGCTTCTCCATGTGGTTTTCCAGCAGGTTAATCATTTCTTACATGATAACCAAGGGTTCCAAGAAACCATGATAAAAGCCCCTTTTTAATGAATAGGCCCAGACTGGCACGACATCACTCCTGCTGTGCTCTATTGCTCAACACAATTACAGGCCAGCCTAGATTCAGGGAGAAAGGAAACAGACCCTACCTCTCACTGGGAGCAGTGTTAAAGAATTTATGGCCAAATTTGCAAAAGTGTCCACAAGTTTCACAGCCAAATATGTTCAGGTTATGACTAAAAGACTCCTTAACCCACCCTAAAACACATCTTATTTTTCCAAATTTGAAAACCATCACCATTAGAATTGGAAAATTAGCATCATAGCAAAAAAAAAAAAAAATCAACCAACTGGCACACAGGTTAGGAAATCCACAAGCTTTGCTCTTTTATTTCCTCCTCTTTCCTACATCACTGTGCATAGCAAAGTCTCAGGCTAAAGAATCATTTTTCCCCCAGGCATTAAAGTCTGAGTCTCTCATACCAGGAGGGTTAGAAATCACAAATCTGAGATTAGATTTTGCAAGAGAACTGAGCTGAAGATTCTTTGGCTATGACTCTTTCTCACCTTGTCTTTTTTTCAAAGGAGCATCTGTCAGTATATTGGGGTGTCCTTCTGTGCTAACGGTTTGTTTCCCTCCTGGTTCAGGCCAGGGCATTGCCCCAGGCTTGGGATGACTGTGATCCTCCTGAAGCCATTCCAGGAGCCTGTGTTCAGGCCTGGAACCCAGGGCCTGTGGGTGAAACCACCATATAGAAATCCTCCCAGGAGAACCTCCTAACAAATTCCAATTTTTAGAGAAGATGGTGCCAGTTAGGTTCCAGCGCCCACACGAATTGCCACTCCAGAAGGCACATGTGCTATCTGTGTGATATTGCCAACTGAAGCATAGGCCAATGCCAACAGAAAAGAGGGAGTAAATTTGGGGGGAGGGGATTTTAAAGGACTCTAAACACTCGTAAGAGTCATCTGAAGCATTAGCATACACAAAGCCCTTTCACAGCTATTATCTCATGAGAACATCATTTGATACTCTGTGAAGTGCAGTCCTATTGTACAGATAACTAAGCTCAGGCCACTTAAATCAAGTGTTCAAGGTTACCAAAGTCTTCTGTAATCAAATTATACACGGTTGTTTTAAAGGAGAAAAAGATAATTTTCTCATTTTAGCTCAAAAAAGAGAACAAATTAAACCTAGGTTTCCATGTCCTGTAAATTGGAATTTCCTATCATTCCACACTTCTTTGTCCATATGTATTTCTTCCATTTACATTGCAAAGCACCTTCTCGTTCCACGCCACTTTACATGGCTGTACTGGAGAGCTGCCTGTCAGCTCCAGATACACACCATACTTACAGATGAGAGCAGCATCCCCAGACATGTCCCTGACGGCTGTTTTATGTACCACTGATTAAGCCAAAGAACAGCTCGAGCTTTGGTATGAAGGATTGGTTCCATACAAAGGATAGTCACTGTCTGGACCAATCTGATTATTTTTTTTAGGAAGAATTTGAACTTGAGGCATGGGAAGGGTGCAGAAACAGGAAGATGTGCAGAGAGTAAGCAAGTAGCAAAGGCCATGAAGCAGCAGAGCTCATGAGTTGATAGAAGACATGAGTAAGTAAAAGCCACAGAGGAGTCAGAAGATATTAAAAGGCAAAAGCCATTAAAGTAGAAAAGAAAGAGGAGGAGGAGGAAGAGGAAGAGGAGGAGGAGGAAGAGGAAGAGGAGGAGGAGGAGGAGCAGGAAAACAAGAACAGAAAAGGAGCTTTAAGTAAGCAGAAACTAGAAGACATATATATTAGAGAGGAAGGTGGCTCGTTGGGTAATTAACAAGGTCAGAGAGCTGACTCCCTGTAATTGCAGAGCACCTCAGCTGGGACTGACAATTCCAGCTGCTAAGGGGACGTCCAGGTAAATCTCCAGAATTGCACTGGACCTGAGATGACCTAGTTCACACACGCAATTCCATCCTCTCCCTGTGAGGACTGATTGGGAAGCTGTATCCTGGCTCCCATGGGGCTTTGCCATGATGGGACTATTTTTCCAATATTACTGATTCTCAGGGTGTCCTTACAATAAATCTCTTATTATTTGAAGCAAATTGAGTAGGTGCCTGTTTCTTGCAACCAAAAATACTAATACAATGACTGTAATGAAAAATCACAGGTATATTCTTTATAGATCAAATGCAGGATGAAGAAAATGCCAGTGCTCTTAAAATTTTGATGTATCATTTTAGGGCTCTATAATCTGTGACAACACAGATTTAAGACCATACACATCTAAGAAGTAATTTTTATAACTTCTCCTTAGCTATTCCATTGATGCCACTGACAACAAACCTTTGCATGTCACCAGATCAAGCCTCTGTTTTCAACCCAGAGTCCAAGACAGTAGTGTTCAGTTGATGGGAAATACTGAAGATATAATCTATGAGAGGTTTTACACCAGGGCAGTACCATCTCCTCCATGGGGCATGTGAAAACAAATTGGGCTGGATGTGGTAGCGTGTGCCTGTAATCCCTGCTCTTCTGGGCACGGAGGCAGGAGGACTGCTGGAGCTCAGGAGCTCAAGGCTGCAGTGAGCTGTGACTGCACCACTGTATTCCAGCCTGGGCAATAGAGGGAGACCCCATCAAGAAAGAAAGAAAGAAAGAAAGAAAGAAAGAAAGAAAGAAAGAAAGAAAGAAAGAAAGAAAGAGGGAGGGAGGAAGGGAGGAAGGAAGGAAGGAAAAGGGAAGGAAAGGAAAAGAGAGACAGAGAAAGAAGATAGAAAGAAAGAAAATTGGGACATTTTTACTTGTCAATGACTGAGGTCTTCTGTTGATATTTAGCGGGAACGGGTCAGGGATGCTAAAATTCCTGCAATGCTCATGACAGTTCCATACAGAGAAGAATTATCCCAGAAAAATGCAAATTCTGACATCTTAAGAAACCCTCAACATTCACACATTTACACTTAGTCATCAAATAAAAACTATAACCTATACCCTAATATATGATCAAATGACAGAATAACATATTTGAAATCAGAATTATCAGAAAATTCGTAACGTGTGCACTGAGCTATGGATTGGTCCCAATCTCTTTATTCTGGTCTTTGTCATAAAAGATAATAAACTCCCTTCCAGGGACACCTCACCCCAGGGCAGTAGACAAGAAGATATATTTATCAAAGTAATAAGATAGAGCATATTTTGTTGAGCAGTTTGTTAGCTTGTTTATCACTGGTAAATACAGGGACTCATGTATGTGGGCCACCATTTGTACTGTTGTCAGATATCACATAAATTAGGGGTGGGCCTGCTCACACCCCAGTTTGCTAGTCTGAGTGTAACTTAAAGATATAAGGCAGACGCCTGTAATCCTAGCACTCTGGGAGGCCGAGGCGGGTGGATCGCTCAAGGTCAGGACTTCGAGACCAGCCTGAGCAAGAGCGAGACCCTGTCTCTACTAAAAATAGGAAGAAATTATCTGGCCAACTAAAACATATATAGAAAAAATTAGCCGGGCATGGTGGCGCATGCCTGTAGTCCCAGCTACCCAGGAGGCTGAGGCAGTAGGATCGCTTAAGCCCAGGAGTTTGAGGTTGCTGTGAGCTAGGCTGATGCCATGGCACTCACTCTAGCCCAGGCAACAAAGCGAGACTCTGTCTCAAAAAAAAAAAAAAAAAAAAGATATAAGGCAGGTCACAAGACTCAGAAATAATCACGAATCACCATAATTTGTATAGCCTATCTATAGTTTAAATTTTGTTCCCTCAAGGAAAACTTTTGTTTACATCTCATGGACAAATGCCCTCACATTCATACTGGGGGACCTGTCATTTTTTTGGAGGTTCAAAGGTTTTGCAGGGTCTCTCTGGGAGTCAGTTATGCCTCTGCCCTTTAAATATCTGCCTCTCATTCCAAATTGAGAAAACTAAAGTCTTTTGTTCACAAATGAACGACATGTTCCCTTACTTTTGATAAAATAGCTGCATGCAAAACATGATTACTTTCATCTCCCATACATTACAATGCACAAATGGAAAGTCTAATCACTGACTTGCCTTTTAATGGCAAAGTCAGACAAAAATGTCTGAAATGAATAATCCAAAGCTTGCTAACATTTGTATTAGAGGATAGGAAACAATTTTCTTCCTTCTTTAAGAGCTTACCAGGTGACCAGAAATGTCAATTTCAATTCAAATGCAATCTCACAACAATTTTTGCTTTACATTTGGTTAAATCTTCAGTTTCTACTCACTTCCTCTGAGCACTTTGAAGATAGGTAAATAAATACATAAAACAGTACATTTGGATTTTATTTTTCTTCTTTGAAGTCTTAATGCACAGAATATTTTTCCTACTTCCTTAAAAAGCACCTAAAATAGTCTCTTTATCAAAAATCTAACCATAGCTTCCACATAAGTAACCATCTTTTTCTTTCCACTTTTTTTAACCACGTTATGACAATCTCCCACTTGATTTTAAACAACATTTGCAGTGCAAATGTGACTATTTCCTAAGGAACAAGAAAGTTGTTTTGTCTTTTGAGCTGAGAAAAAGAGTGCCATGTCCATGGTCTGTAGATCAAAGCCAGAGCTGTCAGGAGATAGCTCAGACATCAATCACTTGCCTGACCCTCTGGATTCCAGGCTCCTCCTCAGAGTGGGAGGGAGCCAGACTAGTCTAAGGTCACTTTCAGCCCAGAAGATCTATATTCCACATGTTAATCCCTTCCTTCATCCTGGAGAAAATCTGTGGACAGTTCCAAAGAGGATCAGTCTAGTTCTTCTACCAGGGAAGCAGCTATTTTTCTTCCCCTCTCTCTCCAAGTAAAAGCAGAATGAGATGCATATAGAACAAGATCATTTCAGTGGAAAATCTTTTAGAAGTAGAGAGTTCTTAGTGTTACAGCTCTTTTAGAATTCGTCTAGCAGGTTTTCTGGTCCTCACTGGAAGACCCACCCCCTGCCCCTGCCCCATGCAAGAAGAAAAAAAATAGGAAAAAAAAAAAAAAAGTAGAGAGTTCTTAATAGTATCAAATGCTGGACTCACATTGTGTCCTCTGTGTGCCACAAACTGTTCTAAGAGTTTTATATGTACAAACTAATTTAATTCTCACCACAACCCTGTAAGGCAGGCAATGGTATTACATCGCCAGTTTATAGGTAAGGAAACTGATGCACATGGATGCTTAGTGACATGTCTAAGGTCATTTGACTGGTCAATGGTGGTACTGAGATTTGAACCCAAGAGATGTGCTTCCTAAGATCGGGTACTTACTGACCACAGTAACCATCTTTTTCCTATACACAAGCAGACTGGCATAGTGGGAAATGTCTGATACAGGGAGTTGAAACTGACTCCACTACATCCAACTTGAGTTCCCTCCAGTGACTTAATTAACCTCTCACAGCCTCAGTTGCCTATCAGTAAGACATACCTTTAAAGGCCCATAGTGAAGTTTAAACCAGATAATATCTTAAAAAGTATTTTGTAATCCTTAGGGCATTAAGCAAACAGTAATTATGAGTCTATCTTTGATAAATAATAACAAAGTGGCAGTTCCATTAATCAAACGTAAAGTTGTGGGCTTAAAAATATAGTTCTAACTTTAAAAATACAGGCATCAATTTCTTTTTTGGGGGTGGCATGTGGAAGAAGAAATGAGGGCCACGGGTCAACAGCAGAGGGAAATTATGGAATTTTAGGAGTAGTAACTCTTTCCAGGAATCTGAAATAACACTACTTTGCCTGAACCAAAATAAGAGAACAAAATAACTTCCAAGTCACTTCTTCCAAACCATCTTCAATGCCATTAAACACTAGAAAAATTTGGGCAGACCTAGAGACCACTGGGATGGGATGGGACCCATTGAACAGTCTGAAACAGGAGCCAGAATAGTTTACATGATGAAAATGGAAATATCCATCAAATGGCTTGAGCCCAGCTTCCTTGGTTGTCTGTTAGCTCCTCTCTGACTCTCAGACTCGCCCCAGGTGGCTTCTATGAGTTGGTGTGTTAGAGGGTGGTGGGGGTCTCCCGCCAGACACTAATCCTTCCCCTGCTCCTCTGTTTCCCACTCTTCCTTCTCATGGGTCCCAAGAATTTAACCTGCTTTGCTTTCCTTTTCAAGGTTGCCTGTTCTATCACCTACGTTGTACCTTGGGCTTCCTCTTCCATCAAGATGTGCTGTGACAGAGGACACAGTACTCATGACCTCCTTTTCCTCATTGACCTTCAAAATAAATATTTAGGCCTCTTTCATTTTGAGGATTTTATCACCAGCCAGTTAGGAGAAGCAGCCACTGAGTAACCAAAGGATCTTAAATGCTCAGTTACATCTTCATTGATCTTCCCTGCTTTCCAAATGGCCCAGAGAACATCGCTCCCAGAAGACTGCACGTTAGATTGCATTGTGCAACCCAGGCCAGCTCTGTCGTAATTCTGGACCCTGTGAGTTACTTCTGAGTTTGGCTCTGAGCATCACTCTTCCCCATCTCCCAGGACCAACCCCTTATCCATTTTCAGATCAATTGCATTAGTTTATCTAGACAAAGAAAGCGCTTTCCCACTTGGCCTCCAAGGAAATATCCCCTTGGTTTCTGGTATCCACTACCCAGTGAAAGTTCTCTCCACCTTCCCCTGACCTCTTTCTGGCTCTGGCTCCCAGCTCTTCCCTGGATGCGTCCTTTCTCATGTGGTTTGTCTGTACCTGGCCACTCAGAAAGGACCGCTACACTCTATTTAGTCTAGAGTGGTTTCTTCTTTTTTAAAAAAAGAAGATATTTCTCTCTTTTTAAAAAAAATTTTCTAAATTATGAAAGTAATACATACACATTTTTGTAAGTCAAATGATACAGAGAAGTTGTTCTTTAAAAGTTCAGAGTCTCCTCACTCTCTAACTCACCTTATTCCTGAGTTAACTAATGGTATCAGTTTGCTGTGTACCTTTTCCTCCCCTTCTTCAGAATTGGATCGTATTGTTCACCTTTATAGCTGTTCTTATTCTTTTTAGAGTTACAGATCTTTATGGAGATCTGATAAGACCTACAGGCACTCCCCGTAAAGCCTGCATGTACACACATACACATGCACACACACAATTTTGTATTTGATGTCAAAGGGTTCTGAACCCTGATAACTCCATCCTGAGCTTATGTCCCGGAATCAACTTTTCTTGCATCATGTGCTCCCGGGGCTAGTCCCATAATCCCTGAAGCCTACTTTTATTCCTCCAAGAGTTACCATGAAAGAGTTGTCCCCTCTACAAGGAGTTCTTCTCATTTGGGAACCTCTCATTAGGGTCCTATTTCCTGTCTAGGGAAGCCCTATAATCTAGAGCTCCTTTTTAGAACTGACAAGAAAGCAGAACAATCTAATGCTAAGCCGCTCCTTCTAACACTGAACTCCTGGAGTTCTTAGTAATCAAGGTCTCTACCCACCTTCTAACCTTCCCCTCCTTCCCAGATGTCATTCCGCCACCTCTCAATATAAAATTCCTTAGAGATCCAAAGAGACATTAATATACATAAATTTTACTAAGGTAAGGGCAATATCCTTCCATTCTACAACCACCTGTTTAGTGCTCAAAGAAGGAGGAAATTCTTGTTTCAACAACCATTACATACAAAGGATATGTGGTTCTTTTCTCCACTGGTTTCCTCCTTTTTCTACAATAGCAATTTGCAGGTAAAAAATAAAGTCACAATTTAAACAAAAAGTATTTACCGCACATGTGGCCACACCGCTCCATGTTCAGCCATGTGCAGAGTGAGTGTTTCACTCAAAGATAGGAGGTACTGACAAAAAAAAATGGCAGGCGTTCGCCCCACAAATAAACATGAAGATAAATATTTTTCACTGTATAATATCAACATTGCATATCTATAAGAACCAAGAACTCATTGAACATAAAGTTCCTGTAATAAGCAAGCACAATGCTTATCAAAGAAATATCTACTAAATCAGCATGTTTTCAAAAGTTATGGCATCCAAATCTGGAGGTTTTAGTAAAATTGACACTCATAACTTCTGGCAGCCTTGTCAATTGATTTTTTTAAAACTTTTGTGGAAAGCCCTTTGGCTATAGATTTATAAAGAAGCATAAAAATGTTCCAACTTTATACACCTATAATCATAATGCTAGAAATTTATCCTAAGAAAGTAATTTTTATTTTTATTTTTTTGAGACAGAGTCTCGCTTTGTTGCCCGGGCTAGAGTGAGTGCCGTGGCATCAGCCTAGCTCACAGCAACCTCACACTCCTGGGCTTAAGTGATCCTACTGCCTCAGCCTCCCGAGTAGCTGGGACTACAGGCATGCGCCACCATGCCTGGCTAATTTTTTCTATGTATATTTTTAGTTGGCCAGATAATTTCTTTCTATTTTTAGTAGAGACGGGGTCTCGCTCTTGCTCAGACTGGTCTCGAACTCCTGAGCTCAAACAATCCACCCGCCTCGGCCTCCCAAGTGCTAGGATTACAGGCGTGAGCCACCGCGCCCGGCCAAGAAAGTAATTTTTAAAAGGGAAATGGTGTAAGGCCAGGAGTAAGATCCTAATACTTACTGAGTGTATGCTTGGTGCTCATCCTTGTGCTAGCACTTTACTACATCATCTCACTTAATCTTCATAATGATACCGCAAGAGGGGTGTGGTTTTTCTCCCATAGAAAATAAATAGGGAAGCAAAATGCCATGTGATCAGCATAGAATTGGACAAAGTCATCAAAATTCTTCCAATTATTATAGAAAAACTTCATGGAGGTGATCAGAAACCAGTAGAATGTTGGCCTGGTGTGCTTGGAAAAGACATAAATCCCAGAATGGGAAACTCATGGTATATCCTGAAAAAAGTCTGAGGTGGGCATAGGATAATTGGGTTGGGGGAGCAATGAGGATGGGAACAGTGGTTTTCGGTCCTACCAGAGCCAAAGCCCCCTTTTATAATCAATATTTCATATTGCCCCTTTGCCATCCCAAAGCAAAATTTACAGATAATATAACTTAATTGTATTCATATTTTGAAATCAATGTAATGGACCAATTGTTATATAAGGGAGAAATAAAAGGAAAGTAATTTATAACAAAAGAATATGTATTATTTGACACAAAACACACTGGGAAGACAAAACTCACCCCAAAAATTTTCAAAATGTCTTTTAGGAGGCAACACTGTCATCATTGAGGGCCAACGGACCAGAGATAAAGGAGCAGTGGGAGGGTACAGAAAGGGTAGGAGCTGGAGGCAAAGACTTTTATTTGGAAGACAGGGACCGTGACGCTCCACTAGACACTGTCACAGCAGTGGGCGGGTGAGGCAATTCCAGCTGGAGCACTCAGGCAGATGAGAGAGGGACACCTGTGGGCCCAGCAAGGAGGCAATGACAGCAAACACATGGGAGAGAGGACAATCCCTGGCACAGGCCGCTCCACACGGCAGCAAATCTGACACGTTTGAGCTGGGTGAAACTATCACAATCATCTTGGCCAACCTCCTTGTTTTCCTGGTGAGATAAACAAAATGATTTGTCCCATCTCAAAGGTGTACTGAAGGAAAATGTTCCCCACCTGACCACTTGGCTTCAAACCAGGTATGTAGGATAAATGGACTGAGATGAAATTGAAGGCAACTCTGAAAGCTAGCTTTCAGGGAGAGTCAGGAACTTGGAGTTATTGCTCTCTGAACAGGAGAAGATGACAGAGGAAGGGTCATAAAGAAAACTTTAATCTGTGTGTTTACTCTTGGTTGATGATTGACAGCACTACAGAGTAAAAGCACTTGGGCGTTAGAGTCAGAACACCTGCATTCAAGTGCTAGGTCTGTCACTTATCACCTGTGTGGCTTTAGCCACATCATTTACCTTCCCTAATCTTTCTTCTCCAGATAACAAATTAGAACTACTAATAACCTATCTCGTAGAGCCCTTGTGAAAATCCCAAGAGAATGTGTGTTTGAAGAGCTTTGTAGTACTGTGAAATACTGGAGAAAAGTCAACAGCATTTCTTCTTATTACCTATTAAAATAATGCCAGTGAAATGTGCATCTCTGAAAGGGAATGGTCCGATGACTTCAGAATAATGAATGGTAAAGTGATTAGGTTTCATTGCCAAATATTCCAAAGCAGCCTGTATAAATCAAGACATCTCAAATAGGGTGAAGGTCAGATGATGTCTCCTAGCTGGGTTGATTTTCTCTAGAACTGCTAGAACGGGCATTTAGGTGAGAATAAATCAACAGAAAACTTTCACTCTCTCTCTCAAGCAAACGGCTCAGGGGATTGATGAGACACTGGGGAAGTCAAGGACTGATCTCAAATGGCACTTATTCCCAATTCTAGTCCTTTCTGTCACTGCAGGTGTTCCTGTGATTAATATGTCTTTTCACCAACATCTGTCAAGGAACAACTCTGAGAGAGGCTCTGTGTAGGAAGCACATAGCATGAGCCTTTGGTCAACACAGTTGCAACCCAAATGGTTTGAAACTGGAGGAAAAATTTTGTTGACTTGCCAAGAATCACTGGGCCCAGGACAGTGTGCCCCAAATGGTATCGTATAAGTTATAAACTCTCACAGCTGTGAGATTAGCCTTTGCTTTCTTCCCCTAGCAACAGAGATGGATTGTGATTTAAATTCCTCAGGAATAAAATCCTTTGGCTGCTCAGTGAGTCCTCCCTCTAGAGAAACTGAAGTCGATGGCCAATGGCCAAATTGGCTCTGAGACTGAATCTGGAACACCTCTGAGATGCATAAATACTGAATAAAATGTGCAGAAGCCCTATTCCATGCTCATGTTGGCCCCAGACATCACATAAACACTCGAGTTTGCTGTAAAACTTAAGGAAGGAGATTGGATGGCAAGGAAAGGAAACTCTTCCGGAATGATGAACCATTTTCCTGGTTATATTGGGCTGTGGTGAGCTGCAGACTAGCAGGTTAATCATTCAAATCTTTTTTTCCTCCATCTCAGAAATGGAGACACTAGTTTGTGATACCAGCCTAACTCCACAGGGAAATTCTTCAAAGAATATTAAATAAGAGACGTCTATAAAGTGAACCAATTTTCCTAACATCAAGATTAAAAGACTTAGAAGCCTGACCAGAGTGTCCTCCAGTTAACCATAGAAAATTCACTGGGGCTTCTCCACTGTGACCTTGGACTCTAGCTATATTCTTTCAAGAGCAACTGAGCTCACCTTTGACTCCACAGTTGGCATTCCTGTCACTCAGACACAGTGTCTTCACTGTTTCTCATCTCTGTGCCCTGTTGTAAAGGACTCATTCAAGCCATGGATATCTTTTCTTGTATCCATATAATATTCTCCTTCAGACAATCCTGCAACCTATTGCCAAAGGCATCAGCACACACACACACACAATAACTGTCTCCAACCTCTATTATGAATTAAAAAAAAAATAGTGGGGAAACACATTATCTTAGTGAGTTGTGTTGGGATTTGTTATTGTGATGACATTCCCAAATTATAAATCCCAAGAAGAGAACAAAATTCAAGCAGAGGGTTTCTGTAGCAAATTATCAAGTTGCAAAACCCCCCAAACCTGTGTCTAATCTAGTGGGAAAAAATAGGATACTTATGTATAGATCACTAGTCCTCTTTACATGTGGTGTCTTGGAGGATCCTAGAGACAGATTGCCTGGGTTCAAACCCTGGCTCTGCTAGGTATCAGTTGTGTGACCTTGGGCAAGTTATTTAACCTCTCTAGGCCTCGGTTTCCACCTATAAATTATGTGAAGTATTAGTATTAATCCATAGAGTTATTTTGAGAGCTAAGTAGAATAACATATGTAAAGTACATATACATGCCTGGTATATAATAACCACTGTACATATTAGTTATTATAAAGGTGAATTTGGCTTCAGAGGTTGGTTTGTTTAAACAAGGATAATTGAAAGCTACTTAACAGTAGACTAAAAGAGCTAGATGTATTTGAGATACATTATGGGTGTAGCACAACGCCTGGTACATAGTAAAACAGTAAAGATATTATAACTATCATGGCATAGACAATAACTCAGTTGGGTGGAAGAGAGTGCTAAGAAGCTCTGTCCTTTATGGGCACCACCGCTGGACTGCAAGGGGGTTCAGCTGAGAGAGAGCAATAGGTGGGCCAATTATGACACTGACCATGTAAAACCCCCCTTCACTAATGGCACAACAACAATATTGTTCTAGTTTACGAAGGCCAGCATATTCTTTGGACAGAGGACACTGTTTTTAAAAAAGACAGTGGAATAATATATCTCTCTGGAATACACACATACAACCCTCCCCATCACATCCCTGACCAACGTAACCAAGTTCTTTCATCGTAAAGAGTGCAATGAAGGGGGCAAGGGCAATATATGTAACCTAAACTTTTGTACCCCCACAATATGCTGAAATAAGAATTTTTAAAAAAAGAAAAAAAAAGAGTGCAATGAATATGCCATCAAATTTTGAGTCATATAATGCCTAAAGGTACTCAGAGATGATGTCATTCAACCCCATTTTTTGGATGAGGATGAGGTTGGAAAAACAGGGTGTGGGGGGCAGGGGTTACTGACAGAAGATTTGCCTCCAGACCACACAACCAGCTAGTGGCGGAGCTGTGCTATATGATGACTTACTCATTCTGACTCCTTGTTGTGCTACATTGCCTCCCGTTCCCACACCCTTCGCCAGATGGCAAATCCAGCTTCTCCCTGGATCCCTGGAAGGTACCCCTTCCCTGAGACAACACACCTCAGGGACTCCTAACTCCTTGTTTGCTGCTGCCACCTAGGGAACTGAAGTGAGTTCTCCTTGGGCTGCTGCCTTGAGACAATGGCTGTGCACCTTGGTTCTGTTCTGCTTAATGAATCACCCAAGTCACTGCATGCTCAGCTCACCAGTTAGCAGAACTATTCGTATCTCAGATATTCAGATGATGCCCCTCTGACCCTTTCTGTTTGTTCTTTGAAATACTGTTAGAGAAATACTCAAACTCTGGGTTTACAAATAGTACTCCAAGGGGTATTGACTAGTGACTGAGATCTGGTTTAATATCTGATTCTTTTGAAGGCACTAGTGAGAAGGAGCTCCTCTGCTTTATCCCCAGTGGTTCAAGAAGGAGAATATCAGACCTATTGACTCTGGTTCAACGTGTCAAGACCTATTAACGCAAGTTCAATGTTAGTCATACTTTCACTTTCCCCGATCACTCCCCTTTTCATTGTTTTATAGCCAGATGCTAGCAGTTGGCAGTAAAGTAGCCACTCATTCCCTCAACCTTAATTACTTGAAGGTATTCATTGAACCAGAAACACTCATCAACTAGATCCCTCGTGGTAAGTCCATCGACTGGTTACAGAAATGGTAAAACAGCTCCTGACAAACGATAAGAGCCCAGGTTGACTTCTACGCAATTAAAACCAGGCTCTTGGAATTTCTCCTTCAAGAACAGAATAAATAAAAGTAATTAGAGTTGACTATTTTTCTAAGCAGGGACGATTGCAATGCTTCCTGTTTTAAGCAGGTAAGCATTTTTTCCCAGCTGCATCATTATACCATGCCACATAAAGATATGACTGTACCCCTCTTTGCTAACTATTATTTCAGATATTTAAAAGGTCTTAGTAATAGTCCTATAGCCCTGTGTATTTCTCCATAGACTTAATACTCTTACTATGCACAGCATAGCATAGTGTTATAAACATTTGGGCTTAGGGATAGTTAGACTCAGGTTTAAATCCAGGCTCTACCTAGATGTGTGATCTAACACAAGTTTCTTAATATTCCTAAGCTTCAGGTGCTTCATCTGTGAAATGGTGATAATAATGCTAACTTCATGGTAGATTTGTTGTGAGAATTGAAGTTATAAAGGTTGATGTTTAGCACATTCCTTGGCCTACAGTAAGTACTCAATAAAAGCTGCTATTGGCACTATCATCTTCATTCATATAATCATTGCCATTGTAAGACCCTCAATAACAAGGAGAAGACAGAGAATAGGGAGGAAGCTTGTTTACTGAACTTCAGGTGGTGCTGGTAGACAGTGGCTTCGTAGCCAGCACGGAAAAATACACTACACTACCCTTAAATTAGAATGTCTGAATTCAAATCCAAGATCTGTGTGAAAGTACTTAACTTTTCTCGTCCTTGGTTTTCTTATCTGTAACATGAAAACAGTAATAGCAACCTTGCAGATTGTTGTGAAAATGAAATGAAATAATAACGCTGGAAGTATTAAGACCAATACCTGCTGACAAAGCAAACTTGCCTTCTCTTGCCCAAAGAATATCTTAGGGCCCTGGCCTTTGGTCTAACTTCTGCTTCTGGCTATCATCTCCACAGATGAGGTGAGGGTGGCAAATCTGGATGGAGGATGCTCTGGGGGAATCTGGCATCATACTTCTGATCTTCTTGTCCCATAATCCCAAATATGAAGAAGGCAGCTCTCAGAGGTTCTCTGGTAGGTATATGAGGGAAGAAAGCCAGCTACAGTGGCTGAAAGACCTGGGAGGAAGGCAGGCCCTGGGAGCATGGGTACTGGCCACGAGCCACAGATTTGGAAGAGGACAGGGGATGGCTGGGGCCTGAGACCTGGTGTTACCTGTGATCAGTGTCCCCAGCTTGATGACTCATATTCTTCTAGCTTTGGCAGCCTAGACTGATGTCACTGAAATTTAAAATGAAATTAAAATCTCTCTGCAACATAGGCAGCATTTTCTCTCCAGCTGTATTTTGAAAAGACGACACAATTTGGATGCAACATATTTTCCAACCCAAGGCAATATTCAGACTGTGTTAATGTATTTAAATCCATAGGTCTGTTAGTGTGCGAATGTGCCGGTGCGCACGTGTGTGCTCACGCATGCATAAAAATGCTCTCTCTCGTGATGCGAAACAGACTCACACAAGAAAGTTGCTTAAAATGAACAATTATTTGTTTGGCATATCACACCCAGAACTCTCCACCAGCTAGCCTATTGGGCTTGCTACGTTTGCAGAAGTCAAGGCCAGGTTAATGTGCATTGTATTATTCCTTAAGTAACTCTTAATACTGAGTCTTTAACACAGCCTCGCCCCCGCCAAAAACAAACACACACCCAACAGCATCTAATTTCCCTCCCTCTCCAAAACCACACTGAATGCTCCATTCTAACGCCATCGCCCCATCCTGCCATTCTCCCCTTGCGCCTGTTGTGAGGACAGGGAAACCACGAGCGCCCCCCAGTGGTTCGATGGCTGGAATTGCATTCCCAAGCTTTTTGTTCGTTGCTTGTTTATTACATTTCACCAGCAGGGCTGCAGCCAATCTCAAGTGTCAAATTCAAGAACATTTTGGGGGCTGCAGTGTAGAGATTTAGGTGCAGCTAATAAAGAGCTTAAAAGTCTTTGGGTCTATGTAGCACACTCTCAGCTTTTCATGTGGGGCATATCTTTGTTGGAGTTGCCCTTTTCCACGCAGCTGGTAACGTGCCAGGGGTTGCCGGCCGCCTACTCTCGCCACAACCTCCACCCCAGGCTTTCTCACTCCAAAGACCTTGCCAAGCTTCCTGCAGGTACTGCAGAGGGAATAGGGTAGCGCATGTGAGAGAGATTGTCCCAGATCGTCAGAACCTTGGGACCCCAGCAAAATCCTAAATTTAATCCCCAGTTTTTGCTTCGGACTTGCCCAGAAATTCATCTCATTGAACCCTTGAAGGGCTTTAATGTGTGGCTTTGCCATATCAAGAAAGTAGCTCCCCCACCACCTACTCAGAATATTTGTAGAATTTGTTTTTGGGAGATACAACCACAGCAAAGCCCACCCAGGAATTACCACTTCAGGGAGAGGCCTGTTTCCGGCTAACTGAGCATCCCACTGATCTAATGGCTATGGAGTCAACCCTAGAGTAGCAGCTCCATATGGCAGGGCTTGAAACATTTTTATAAAGCATTATATGTGGCACCTAGCAGAGGCCCAACACATAGTAGGTGATCAAAATACGTTTTTGTCAGGGAAAGTATTATGTACGGAATGGGGAGGGGGCATTCAGATGTTGAAGCCCTAATTCTCAACTATTTGGGGATAGAGCCTTCAGGGAGGTAATTAAGGTTAATCACCTAAGGGAGTGGCCCTAGTCTGAAAGGACTAGTGTCCTCATAAGAAGGAGAAGAGACACCAGAAATTTCTCTATTTCTTTGTGTGCTGACAGAGAAGGGGCTGTGTGAGGAGATGGGAAGGAGGTAGGGGTCTACAGGAAGAGAGGCCTCCCTAGAGACCAACCTGATGGCACCTTGATCTTGTAACAGCCTCCGGAACTGTGAGAAAATAAATATCTGTTGTTAAGCCGCCCAGTCTGTGGTATTTTGTTATGGCAGCCCTAGCAAACTAATACTGAAAGGATAGCTCTTAAATGAGACTCCTACAACCAGATCATAACACAGTTCTAAATTCCAAAGAAGGAGGGAGGAAACTAACATGGACCGAAAGCTGATGTATGTGGCAGCACCGAGCCAGCTGCTTCTGGAAATTTGCCAAGTGTCTTCTTATCGAATGAACACTCTTGGGGAGGCTTGTGAGCATCCATCTGAACACCCATGGGTGAAGCATTTCCCCCACCCCTTCCCAGCTGCTGGCTTTCATGATCTCTGGGGACGTGAGCTGGAAACCAGCTTTTCACCAGGGAATGTGAAGTCAGGCAGCACAGAGTGCACCTGTCCCCCCAGGTGTTACTCCTAAAGGTCTCCATAATCGTCTACAAGTACCTGGGAGCGAATGGCATGTTTCTTGTCCTGCGTTGGCGTTTACGGCCTTTATTACATTTTGATCAACAAAATTGAGTGAGAAAATCAGGCTTCCTGTGAGAAATGAGCCAAAACCAGAGTCAGGTTCTCATGATGACCTTGCCTTCACCTTTAATAACAGACATCAGACCACCTGCAAAAACATTACCAATGGCTTTTTAAAATATATTCACGACAGTTACGTGAAGGAGGAAAGGCTGTCATGTCTGCACTTCAGGTGAGCCAGCGAGAATCTTTGCATCTTTGACCGTGGAAGGGAGGCAGGTGGGTGAGGGAACAGCAATGCAGCCTAGAGACTGCTGCTGTACCTGCAACCGCCAGGGCTCAATACCCAGCGAGGTCCACCAGTCGCTGCTTGTCAGGCCTCGACCAAGTTACTTAACCTCTTTATGTCTTAGTTTTCTCATCCAAAAATTGGTGATACTATCATAGTGAGGGTTAAATGAGGTAATACAAAGCACTTTCAAGAGTGCGTAGCAAAGAATAAGTGTTCAGTGTTAGTGTGCAGTTGTCTTTCCATCAGGAAGAGAATAAGGAGGGAAAGTGATTGTTATAAAAATGAAAACTCTATAAAAAATTCTTACAAGATTTTTTCTACATCTGTATTTTTGTTGGTTTATTATAAAAGTTTATTGTTGACAATATGGAAAACAGGATAGTATTTTGAGATGTTAACATTTTTCCATGTTTCCTTAAAATTGCCTTCTCCTTCCCCATTCGGCTGGAGGCTCCCACTGAGTCAGGTAAGGGTGAAATTAGAGAAAAGCGGAGGAAATGCCTAAAGTCAAAGTTCTGATTTGTAAATTTAGAGTAGTACATGAAGTCCATGATAAGCAATAGATTGGAAGACTGCACGATGACATAAGAGGCAGTTTGCTTGCCCCAGAGGAACAGAAGACTCCCTGGGTAGGAAACAAAGAACAGTACTGAGGAAGGGCTCTGTGTTCTGCCCAGTCCTGCCCCAGTCCCCAGCCAGTGTTAGGGAAGGGAAGGAAGGTAAAAATCCACAGGAAGGTTTGTTTCTGTGAGAACAGAATGTTTGGGGCATTTGAATGGAGTTCAGGAGGGCAGCAAGCATCATGCTGCTCCCCAATCAGCATGAGGGGTGGATGGATGGACAACACAGGCAGACATGGCTGAGATGGTCTTGTGGAGTTCCCTCTTCCCCATGGGGCTCATGGAGCAGCTGGACATTTCCCAGAAGGACTTAGAAGTCTTGAGAGAGAACCCAGCCCAGAGAAGCTTTATACCGGTGGGCAGTCCCAGTATTGTTCTGGTCCACCAATTCCATTGGAGACCTGATGGGAATCAGAGCACATTAGCAAGGGCGATGTCAGTGATGAAGACTACAGGGACTTCATGCCTTCCTAGACTCCCCTCCCAGTCCAGTGCTGCCTGAAAGCTTCTCGGAATTTACCTACAACACTGCATAAAAAGGTGGGGTCCCAAATTAGCTGACCCCAGGGCCACCATACACAGGGATTCGGGTTGTTCACTGCACAGGGACACAGCCCAAGAGGCAGGTGGAGGCAGAAATCTGGTTTGTGCTTTGCCCATGGCACCATGTGTGCTGGCGTGGGGCTGCATGTGCCTGGAGGGAGAACTTTTTCTGATTTGCTCAGTGACGCCGTGGGCTAGTGACAGCTCGACTGAGCAAAACTCAATTTGAAAGAGATCCCTCTGAATTGCCTGAAAAGTTTTCACCACAAGCAGATGGGGGTTCGGAGGCTAAATTAAGTTGTGGTACGTAAATAAAATTAACATCTCTTATACATTTAAATCTATGGCCTGAGATTTGTGATCACTAAATAGAGAAATATAAAGAAACCCACTCTCCCTCCCAAAATTCACTTCTATTTTTTAATCACGGTTATTATTGTGGTATATTTTCTTCTAGTTTTTTTCTCTATGTATTTTTCTGTAATAAGACACAATATACAATTTGGTATCATGCATTTTCTGCTTAAAATTGGATCATAGGGGAACTCGTGTAGACCAGCGGTCCCCAACCTTTTTGGCACCAGGGACCAGTTTCATGGAAGACAATTTTTCCACAGATGGTGGCAGGGGGATAATTTTGGGATAATTCAAGTGCATTACATTTATTGTGCAATCAAACTTCTCTGCTAATGACAATCTGTATTTGCAGCCACTCCCTGGTGCTAACATCACCGCCTCAGCTCCACCTCAGGTCATCAGGCATTAGATTCTCATAAGGAGCACACAACCTAGATCCCTCACATGCCAGTTTACACAGTAGGGTTCGGGCTCCTATGAGAATCTAATGCCACCGCTCATGTGACAGAAGGCGGAGCTTATGCAGTGATGGGAGAAATGGGGAGTGGCTGTAAATACAAATGGAGCTCTGCTTGTTTGCCAGCCGCTCACCTCCTGCTGTGCTGCGCAGTTCCCAGCAGGCCACAGGCCAGCACCCATCTGCAGCCTGAGGGTTGGGGACTGTAGATGTAGACAGCGGATCTTGACCTCCTCTGTATGTTTGAAACACCTGAGGTGCTTACGCAAGTGTCAGTCCCCAAGGCCACATTCCAAACCAACTGGATCAGAAACTTACTATGCCACCAGAACCACCAACTCAGGGCACAATGTATGTAGAGTAGGGAAGCTGTCTGACTGAATCTTTGAGAACTCCCTACATAGAGAGGTACCTTCCAAGTGTTACTGGGATGTGAATTACCTGGGGATGGTGTCAGCAGGGCTGGGGCCTGAGCTTCTGCATTTCTCACAAGCTTCACAGGGGATACCAGGTGGACCACACTTTGAGTACCACAGGCTTGGAGCCAGGAAGATGAAAAAGAACCAGAAAAATAATCCCTATTTTAAGCATTTTTTCAAGTCATTAAAAAACTATTTTTTAAACTATTACTTATAATATTTAGATAGTTCACAGCATGAATAGACATATTTTTTTCTCTTCACTATCTCCCTATGGTTTGCCATCTAAATTGTTTTCAATTTTGTTATTATAACTAAAGCAGTGCTAAGCCTCTGTGCATACTTCTTCACCCCAACGTTTCAATGAGCAGTAAAGGAATATGATCAAGTGGTAGAGCAGGCCCCAGTGTAGCACGGCCATCCAAGGCCCACGTTCCCTTCCCCAGTGTGGCTGGTGGGACTGTAAGTCCTTGGGCAAGTTGAACAATGTTTCTTCACCTTGGTTTTCTCTGCTACAAAGTGAGTTTTTTCTTTTCTGATATCCTTAGAATAAAAGGAATTCATAAAGTGACCTGTAACTCCCTTCTGTGGAGCCATTGTGGTATTAAATATTTGTCACAGCTCGGGGACAATGGCTGGGCGTGCCAATGGCAATTTTACCTGGGGCTACTCTCCCCCAAAGCTGACCCAGCACAGAATCCCTGGTGCCACAGTCATGAGCAAACACTGGGGTTTGGCCCACCCCTTGCTGTTTGGATTTCTGTGCCAGGAGTAGGCAATCTGAAAGACATGAAAAGAAACAGCTGCATTCCAAGACACTCCTTCATATAAAGTTTCCTTTAAAACATTTTTACCATTCTTCATCAATATTTATAAAGTGATGACTAGATACAGCCACATTCCTCTTGGGCTGTGTCTAGAACACACCCATAATACCTGATCAAAATAGTTGTTGTTTGTTGGGGGGGGGCACTTTTACAGGCAGGCTTCTTTGAAAATGAGGAAGCTGGTTAGCCCTACATAGCAAAAAAATAAAATCAAAATCAGTTACATGAGCACAAAAAGATGAATGTAATTTTTTTTAAGGCAACATGATGTGGCAGAAAGAGCATGGAATTTAGATGGGTTTGGTTCCCAAATTGGTCTCTTGCTACCAGGGACTCAGAGCAAGTTAATTAACCACTTTGAGCTTCAGTTTCTTCCTCAGGGGGTATTGGAAGTTATTAAAAACACAGAGAGAAGCACAACTTTTCTAGAACGAGTTCGTGGATACATCTGGCCTCCCCAGCAGGTAGAATGTTAGTTAATAATTGCCAACATGTTGAGGATCAAGGACTCTTGATGTTTCATCCAGTATTCATGGTCTAATCTTTGCGAGACACCAGAAAGGACAACCAGCTTCTAAATAAGTCCCCCACTAGGTCCACATAATAACTGGGATTTCCAAATGACTTGTCTTTTGGATTAAGGGAGCGGTTCTCATCTCTTGCTTACATTAGAATTGCCCAGGAAGAATTTTTAAAATGTCAATGCCCAGGCCCTACCCTCAACCAAGGCCATGCTTTGGTATTGTTTACAAAGCTCCCGGACGATTCTATAGTATAGCCTGAGCTGAGTTTGGTCTTAAGCCACCAGTTGAAAATCCATGGCTGGTAAACCTGCAAGTCATTTGTCTTCCATTGACCCCAGTTTCAAGAAATTTATCAGATTAGCTGGTCAGTCCCTTGGCAATGCATCACGTGGATATCAATGGGTAATTCTGGATGTCCAGATGATGTACGACAGAGGGAAGCCTAGAGCACCATAGAAGTGCTGCACCCCTACAACAAGTCAGGGAGAGAAGGGAGAGGCAATAGTGATAATAAAATGGTTCATCTTCAACATCATCATCAACTACCATTTATGGAGTCTCTACTATTAATAGTTGCCAGGTACTGTATGCCAAGCATTTCACCTTTTATTCTTACACTACTCATGTGGAGACTGGAGACAGGGTAGGGATAGTGGGTGTGCAGTAGTAAGACAGTGCAACTTTTCTGGAAAACAGTTTGGCAATGTGTGTCAAGAGCCCTCAAAATGTTCATATTCTTTGGCCAAGGAATTCTACTTCATTGTGACTATCCCATGGAAATGTTCACAAATGCAGATGGTGCTTTTGGTCACAAAGATGTTCATTGCAGGATGGTTTATAGTAGTAAGAAACTGGAAATAATCTAAATACCCAACAAATTGATGGTAATTACATAAATGCTGCTACATTATATACTGGAACATATTAATGCAACCATTAAAGATGCTATGAATAAATTTCAGGACAAGAAAAATTTTACATAATATAATGTTAAGTAAAATAAAGTAGGATATAAAATAGTACCTATAGTGTCAAAGTTCGAAGAATGGCAAATATCTATAAAACTTGTTATGTTACAAACTGGGTTGCAGCTGGCAGAACTCCATTTGTACCTCAAATCGTTAAAAAGCATATTGCCAAAATTAAACTCTTTTAATAGTGAACACTTTAACTGATTGTGCGGTGGAGTCATCCATGTTGTAGTTTGTGTACTACCAGGCATCCCCCTCAGCTCCAAATAAAACCAGGCAGGGAGGCAGATGTAAATAGTCAGAGGAAATGGAAAACAAATGACAACTGATTTGTAATACAACCAAAATATTTGTTTCACAAGTTTTTCTCACTACTGGAATCAGGTTCTCCGTGGGTGTGAAAAGAAGAGGAACTGAGAAGGAAGGAGAGACATTCAGAGGAGAAAAACAAAAGGAAGTGGAGAATGCGGGAGGGGGAAAAGCAAAGGGAATTACAATTTCACTTGCTGAAGGAATTTCAAATCTCCCAGTGCATTGCAGAGTCTGGTTTTTCCTCACACAGGCAGGTTTGCTTTGAGGATGATGTTCATTTTCTGACATTTTGCTTCTCTTCTGGGAACCGCTTGACCTCACCACATTTGGGGGGGGGAGTCACATTCTCCTGTTGTGAGCTTTCTTTTCCCGTCCTCAGTCCCAAAGCTCAGGATTCTGCAGTCCTCTGGCCACTTACGCCCTTCCCAAGACTCCAGTCCTGAGTCTGACGGTCCCAGCCTTTTCCAATCTGACATGGCTTTGTTATTTTAAAAAAATTTAAAAGGAGGGGAGGTGATGAGGGAGATATGCCATCTATTAGAGTAGTTGTACTTTTATCATCCACTGATTGAGAATATATAAAATGACCAAAGTTACCATAAATTCAAAGCGGATTTTTATTGAAGTGACATTTTAAGAACCATAACAGCATCCCCAGACTTTTGAAAAATGGAATTTGGGAAGCATTTTGTTTGTGTAGCCTGCAGACAATGCTTGACACTTACAAGGTTTCAAAGACAGGTCTAAACTCTATTTGCCTAGCACCTTCACCTCTATCTGTCCTACCCTCTCCAGGACTGGAAATGAGTTTAACCCTTGTGTACCTATCCTGCCCCTATCCTGTCCCCCAAAGGGACACCAAAGGGAGAAGGACATTAGCACTTACTGAGCCTGCACTGAGTGCCAGGCACTGTGGTGTGAAATAGTTACTCTTACCTCCATTTTACAAATGAGAAGACTGCAGCTGGAGAAATTAAGCTTGTAGATGGTAGAACTGGAATTCTGTGGCTCCAGAGGCCTTTCACCATGCACCCCACTTCAATTGTCTAATGTATTACCTTCTTGGGTAAAATAGACTTTATCCTAAAGGGGAAGTTGCACACATTAGCAGAACTATTTCCAGTTCTCGCCACAGATGTGGATATCTGTCTTCTGGGCCTAGTCATTTTAGGCATACTGACTGGGCTGTTGATTCAGGCTATTTTTATGATGTATATGATAAATCATATAGTAATAATATATGATAATATAATAAAGAATATAATTATGATACATATGATATATCATAAAAATAAAATACTTCAGTTCTACAGTCTAGAAAGGTAGAATTCAATAAGGACAGCATAACTGAAATTATGAAAAACTGAACTTCAAAAAATACAGGAATTTGATCTTATGTCAAATTTTAACATTTGAATGCTAGAATTGCTTTCCAAGTATTCCAGAGATAGGCAGATGACTTTTAGTCTAAAAACCAACTGGTTAAATTAAATCAGGCTGGGTGGTCCTTTGAGAATACCAACAGTTTAAAGATTTCTTGCAATCCAGATGTTTAACTCCTTGTCCAAGTCTCTTTGATCGAGGTGAATACACTTGGGAACATAACAAAATGCAGACTTTCTTGTGAGGTTTTTATCTTTCTTCATCACATCCTGGTTCCCATCAAGTCAGAAGCCCTCCTGGTGACTTCTCGCTTAGCATAATGGCCCTCTTATTTCAAGACTGATCCTATGTACATTTAAATTAGTTATAAGAGTTTGTAAATATCAGTGCCAGCATTAAGAGTTACCACCATTCTCCAGCTTTCAGGATTACCTTTGCTTTTCATGCTCAAAAAACTGCTATAACCTTAAGAAATCCAGTGCTTTCCACAAATTTTCCATTATCCTGGTGCTTACCTGTCACCTTTCACTCCAAACCTCCACTGCTGGTCTCACATCCATCCCCTCTACTTTCTGCATCACTGCTCTTCCCACCTGCTATCCTTTTCATTATCACTTTGTTCCCAATGCAGACACTCTACCCTCTTCCTCATTCTCCAAGGCTATGCTGTTTTATATAATAGACTTTTTCTGTATGTTCGGAGGCAACAAAGAAGAATCATAGTGCAGATTAAGAAATAACTCAAAATTAAATCTGCAACGTCAGAGTTCTTCAATTTCCTTGGGCATCCTGATGTTGCTTTCCTAGCTTGCTTTCTTGCCATCTGTTATAACAAGAATGCAGAGAGTGGGGAGGGGGAGATGAGTGTAGACAAGTCATCACTACTCCAAGACCGATTTTGTGTCCCAAACCAATCCCAGGACCCATATGACCCAGACTCACATGATATTACAATTAAAGAAGTAGTTCAGGGGAAAAAGTCACTTTTATCTCTGATAGCATCTGTTGAAGGATATAAAAAGCATTTAGTCCATTCCACAGAACCTTTCTCCTCCTGTCTTCTCCCACCCTCTAACCTCCTGTGGGTATCCCAGCACCTCTCTAACCTCTCTATTTCAATTCTCCCTGAGATTCTTCACAATGGCCAGCCAAAGTGGATTTTTGATCTTTCTCCTTTTCTTTTAACACTAATTTACATCAATTTAGCCTGTTGGGCTTCTTTTATTTTCTCTGTTTTGCCTCATTAGGGGATTCAGCACAATAGAGAAGAACCTGGGAGCTGACAGCCAAGCAAGACTCTTCCCCAGTGAGAAACTGGGGAGGGGAAGAGGGAAGAGACATTTGAACACTGATCATCCCTGTCCCTGTTATGCATTAATATATTATATTTCTCTGCTTTAATTCAGTAGACAAGCCCTCCTTGGGGAGTTAGGCATGTGGAAATGGCGTGTGAGGAAGCAACGTCAGGACTGGCAGGACTGTCTGTCTGCTAGGGCAGCCAAGAGGGC
>CM052436.1:75615486-75650196 GCA_028533085.1 Varecia variegata | reverse complement strand
TGCTACATCTGTTTTAGTAGTAAGCAAAGTCCTATAAGGAATGGCTTCACCTAGTCCTCAGACTCTGATGCATCTTCATCTTGACTAATCTGGAAGTAACGAAGTTCGTAAGTCTCCTTATCAGAGGCAACCACTCGAAGCCAATCACGAAGATTGTTCTTCTTAAGGTACTTCTTGGTAAGGTATTTCAAGTACCTTTAAAATAAAAAGATGAATGTCATCAAGCAATCTAGTCCCTACTATGCAGAGGCTTATTACATGGAAGATGTGCACCATTTTTCTTGTGTCCCCAGTTCCCTTCAAAATGTCATCCTTTCACTTATACTAAGCATTTTGCAAGGATGCTATGGATACAAGTAAGAGCAAGTAGGCTCTCAATCTCAATTAGAATCAGTTTATACCTTATGAAACCCTCAATCTCTCATCTCCCTAAAATAAACTAGTATTCTTTACACTGGGAGATTTTATGTAACAGAGCAATGGTAGCTTCCTCTTCAGCCTTACTGCCACAGCCAAATTATTTCACTCTTCAAATACATTATGCATACATTATGCATGTTAACACCCCCTTCACCACTATCAACCTCCCTAACCTCAATGGCACCCTGGATCAACAAGGGGCAACCTGTCAAGAGAATTAAGTTCATTTACAAGTTCAAGGTTTTACAAACAGCCTTGTTAAGAAGTATATGCCTTAGCTCTTATAAAAGCTTTCAGCATGATACAATTTCATCACTCCAGCCATTCTCTTCCTTTTACACTTTACGGCAGTTCCAACTACCAAGCATTCCTCTAAAGCTCCCCTGCCCTGTGCTAATGCTGCGTCCCCCTGCCTGGAATACCTCATTCCATTGGCAAACTATGCTCAGCCAGTCTCAGCTTTTCTGAAAATTCTCGTGCCCTATCTCTACATTCAATACAACAATTACAGAATTGCATTTTATAGTAATTATCTGATTGT
The DNA here is from genome assembly GCA_028533085.1 of Varecia variegata. Classification (NCBI taxonomy): domain Eukaryota; kingdom Metazoa; phylum Chordata; class Mammalia; order Primates; family Lemuridae; genus Varecia; species Varecia variegata. Next base: position 75,649,235 of record CM052436.1, on the reverse strand, counting down.
CTATAAGGTCTTTGAGGACAGCTACTACACTGTCATCTCTCTGAATCCTTAGTCCAAGCCATAAGCTCTTAAGTCTTCATCTTCAGTTTCCAACAAGCTCACCACCCCAGTCTTTGTCAGCCATAATGATCAATGGCTTCCCAATGCACATAAAACTCAAAGCCCTTCTTCCTATGGCTTTCAAGATCTGCTCCCTAGCTACCCCTCCAATATCATGCATTCCTCCCAAAACACACTGGCCTCCTTACTATTCCTGCATTTCATTTAGGTGAGGCATTTCCTGACCAATTTGTCTAAAAACCTTGCAACCCTCTTTATGCCCTCACACCGCACTTATCACTGCTTAATCTTGCATTTCACTTTCTCCCTTCTCCATTAGAGAAGCTCCTTGGTAGTGGCTAATTGGCCTGTTTGGTTCACTGTTGGGTTACCCAGTCCTGCAACATATCCAAATACAAAAGAACTCAACATTAAAGTTTATATACAACTTGGATTTACAGGGCCTATAATTTACTGGACAAGAACCCTGGACATGACTTGCTATATCCTAGTAATAAATTACACTTATGAACAGTCAATAAGCAATTGGCTCCCAGTTAATGTACTTCCTATTCATGCAGGCTTTTAATAAGTTCAAATTTATTCTTATGTATGAATAGAATAAATGCTAGGATTACATATTCTATAAAATATTCCTCAACTATAACTTCATAAAAATTTACAAAGCAAGTACCAACCTTTTAGAGAACTGTTTCTCAGAAACAACAGTGATTTTATTTTTGAAGCGTTCAATGTGAACAACATTCCCAAGATTTCCAGTTTTTCCATTGACTTTAACCTTTTCCCGTAGAAACTGCTCCTATTTCAAAACAGAAGAAATGCAAAACTAGGGAAGAAAACCCTAGATATTCACTAGGGAAGGTACCCTAGGAATAGACCTTAGGTTAATATCAACTTATTATATACTTAAACCATTATCAAGAATTCTACAATTATAATAAGCTGAGTAGAATGATACTTACAAAATTTCCAGAATCAAAAATTCCATCCTCTACTGGATGAGTAAGATCCAAATTAAACTTCCAGGTTGACCTCTTGGGCTTTTTGTCTTTCTGCTATATAAAGTTAAAATTATAAACAGTGAATAATCTTTAAAAAAGACCCACCTGGGGTTGATTTAAATTTCTAACCAAGGCCGATTTTGTTCAAGTTGTCAAGAAAAGTTATGGGCTTTCATTATTTTCCAAACCACTAATGTTCAATTTTAAATTACTGTATACGGTTTACTATGGGCCAAGCACTGCTTTACCACCATCCCCATTGCCAGTGGGAACAGGTAAGTACACCTTTTAGCCCAAGCTCAGTTACTGCCAGAGCTACAATTCCACCCACTTATTAAACATAATAAGAATCCAATTCTTATGCTGTTCTATATATATATACATATATATATATTTACAGCGATAGGTAAGGCAGGGAAGACCTTTGGTAAAAGTTTCTTTTTACATTTAGATTTTCCACATCCAAACATTTTACACCAAGATCATATAATATGGCTACATAAGCAGAATAATGTTGCGGCTAGTAACGATGGATATTCAATGTGAGGAAAACAGACAAATCAGTATTTATCAGAGAATGTCTTCTCCAAATTAGATCCACGCAAATGGATATCAAGTATTGATAGAGTCTGCTTTCTCAGGTAGTCGGATTAACTTGTGCCAAAAAAAAACCCTTATCCAAAACTTATAACTGACAAGAGAACAGTGGGTGCTGGGCCTGACTTACTCTTGGTTTGGGCATAAGTTAACTTGGGAGATGCATATAGTTCCTGTACAATGGAATGGATAACCCCAGAGGGTTTATGGCCTCATTGGGTTGTAACCCAGTTTTCTAACCCAGCGATTTTACCCTAACATTTCTTTGTAAGTTTTGGGCACGCACGTAATTTTAAAATGCTCTTTAGAGCATTTTAACATCTTACTGGTTCCCTTATTAATTAATGACTTAAATAAAATATTTGACGCACGCTCTTTTTACATTGCCGTAGAGTCATGACTTCTCCCCCAACTTAGTTCTAAAGTTCTCAGAAACTTCTCCGACCGCCTCTGAGCTCCCTCCGGCCTGGCAAGGCCGTCAGACCGGTCGGATTACCCACCTCTTCCCCCTTCCTGGTGCAAACAGAGCGGCAACAGCGTTATCAGACGCGAGAGAGTCAAGAAAAGGTTCAAATGCAGCACCACCGGCCCCGTTCACAGTCGTGCCTTTCCCTTCCCGAGGGCCATGACCGCCCATCCTAAATTCACCCATCCAATTCCGAACCCAGCTCCCACTCCATCAGGCCGCATGGCAGCAGCCAGGACACAAGAAAAACAATGCAAGAACCTGACATCTTGGTTGTGTTCCTGGACCCGGTTTCCATTTCTCCCCTCCCTTTATCTCGACTGAGACGTCCCCACTCGCCAGACGCAAAAATCATTTACTCTGCCCCGAAACACTCCCACTAAGACCACGTTCACTCACAGGCGCCATCTTGAAAGCAGGCCACACGACCAGAGAGGACTCAGACGCCGCGCGGCGCGTACTTATACCAGAGCGTGCTGCGTCACGCGCCGGGAGCGTCAGAGTCCCGCCTCCCGGAAGAGGCCGCGGAGGCCAGTAACCCAGGAAACCGAGGGCGTGGCCGGAGGCGGCTAGGATAAGAGCGCAGTCAGGTTTCCTGCGAGCGCCCGCCAGCGGCCGCAGTTCAAGTGGTTCTCGGTTTTCCACTCCTGGCTACACAGGCTCATTGAGCGCCGCCGTCTCTGCGCTTATCATGGGGCTGCTCCCAGACGCAAGGGATGCGGGAGTTATCTTTCACCAATCACCTGAATCTTGTCTTCAATCGGGGCAAGGTAGTGTCTCAGGTTGCTTTGGGAATCTCCTCTCCTATATTGGAGTTATAATCCTCCAGCGAAAAAGTTATTTCTGTGTGTTTTGTCTATAAGCCCTGTTTTCTTTTCTTTTCTAACCCCCACCCCCAACCCGAGAGAACTGTGAAAATGAGCCCTGTTTTCTAAATACCTATTGAGGGAAATCAGGGAGAAAAAATAAACTAGGTCCTCGGAAAAAATATCTTTCTAAGAGAAAAACACAAAGTGCTTACTCCTTGTTCACGTGTTTGTGTATAATCTATTTTATCGTGGGTTTTAGAGTTAACTCTAGGTCTCCTGACTGCCATCCAAAATGCCTTCCAGTTAAAAGTCAACGAATGTTTGCTGTGACTTAACAACCATATGTACAAGGCATACAAGGGTGGACGTGTCTTGATGACAAAAGGAAAAAATATCAATAGCTTTTAAGCTTTGAAGAATTGTAAACTGAAGTCAGATCAGAAAAGTGGCATGCCTCTCAGAGTTTAGCAGTAATTCCTGGGGGTGAAACTATGGTACTTAGGGGCTGGGATAAGGGATGAAGTGGACTTTTGTTGTTAATTTGGAGAATGACCCTAGAAAGTGATAATGGTGTGTGTCCTTTATTCCAGCAATTAGTTATTGTAGAAACTATGCTTTAATAAAGCATACGATGGTTAGAGCCTGAAGGGAAGCACTGAATTCCTCAAAGAAATCCACGTCAACAAGATTTTTTTTGCTTGCCTCAAAACCATGGTATTATAATTTCTTTTCCGAACATTAAGAGGAGGGGAAGAAATCGGCATTTCCTCCTCAAGGGCTGCCCAGGCTGCAGAGCAGAACTGATTCTTGTGCTATTGGACATTTTGAAAATAAACTAGTAATTGAGGTACTTATTATTTTGTTTTTCTTGTCTTCAGCAGCCTTCCATGTGATGATGATAAACTCCTTAAACACTGGTAAGCTATTTTTACAAAGGGGTTATAAGAACAACATGTGCTTCAAAGTAACTAGTAATCCCAAAATAACTGGTTAGACACTGTAACGGGGAAAAAGATTTCTCCCAATTAGAAAACAAAACAAAACAAAACAAAAACTTAAGAAAAATATTAACCAAAAATGTGCCAATGGAAAGAGTAACTGTTGTAAATAACTAAATTCTTCCCGAACTGCTTACACACACACACACACACACACACAGATACATTAACACAATGTTAGTCGTTACTCCTGTTATTTTTTTTTATTTTGACAGCTATTTCTAAAACATATAAAAACAATAAATGTCTGAAAAGAGCCAAGACAATTTAGATCAATGAAGGGAAGTGTGCCTTTCCAGCTATTTGAATATAAGGTAATATATGATAGATATATACTTAATATGTCATAAACTTCAGTCATTGGATTTACATGATACTGAAGCCTGAGTAGACAGATTAGTAAAACAAAGAATACAGAAGGACAACATGACAGATTAAATTCTTCAGAAAAACTCCTCCACATGTAGCCATCTTAAAAAATGGCTAAAATATCATGTTATAAATAATTGTTACTGTATGGTTAAGCTACTGGAAAAGTAATAGAATTTTTTGGAGGCAGAAATGACAAGCCATGCTCATATTTGTTTTGAGCTTGAATTAGCTGTGCCCAAATAGCATGAAAAATCTCCAAACTAAAAATGTAGTTTAAAGTGTGCTTGGATTGTTAGTGCTAGGCAGAAGCAAATGCAAATGCTCTCTGGAGAAATGCATTTTAAATACAGGCACAAAAAAATTCTCTGAGATAAACTTCCAGAAATATGATCTGAGAATTTTTTTTAAATCACTAAATACACAGGAAAACAAACCACTATGCATGAAAATCAACCCTCAAAATCTATGAAATCAGACCCACAAAGACTGCATATATTGGAATTATATGATGCAGGATATAAAATAAGTATTTTTAATATGTGTAAGAGTTAAATGTATTTAAGATGTGATAAGGGAGCCAAGGACAATCAAAATTGATCAGAATTTTTTTAAAATAGAGCAAAAAAGAACTTTCAGAAATTAAAAATAGAAAAACTGATACTAGAAAAACTCAACCCTTAGAACCTGCGGGGGTGGGGGGGGAGAGAAACTGGGTGAGTTAAACAGAGTAGACACAGCTAAAGAGAAAATCAGTGAATGTATAATTACTTAGAATGCAACGTAAAAAACTGAAAAAATAGAAGATATAAAATGTAGGTTAAGAGACAAGGATGTCTGTGTAAGAGTGTTCTGGTTATGTCAACTGGGAGATCCAGAAGGATATAACAGAGATTATGGGGAAGGACAAAATTTAGGGAGATAATGTCTGAATTCTCGGGTTCAGGAAGTCCCAAGCAGGATAGTTTAAGAGAAATGTACACCTAGACACAATGTAGTAAAACTTCAAAACACAATGGCAAAATTATTTCAAAAGCATCCAAAGAGGGAAAAGACAAAACAGCTACTAAAGAAGTTATGCTAACAGCTGACTTCACATCTGCAACAATGGAAGCCAGAGGCAAAGGAATACTTCAAAGTGCTGAGAGAACATAACTGTCTACCTACAGCTACAAGGTATAAAGCTATCTTTACTAAATGACCTTTTTTTCATTTTTTGTTTCTTTTTGTTTGCTTTGTATTTATTCATCCTCCTTAGTGATCCTTTATAAATGCCTTTTAAAATCACACATTTAAAACATTTTTAGACTACATAAACTGAAAGTTTTTTAACAATAGATTCTCAATAAAGGAATTCTGAAAGATGTTATTCAGGAGAAAGGAAAATCTTCCTAGAAAGAAGGCCTATATGTCAAAAGAAATGATGAGCAGAGAAAATGGCTAACTTGTGTGCAAATCTAAACAAACACCTGACTGTATACAACAGTAATAGTCATGTGGGCTTAGGGTGCTGTTAATGTTCTATTTCTTGATATTGGCTTACATGGATATGTTTAGTTTGTGAAAACTCCGGAAACTTTAAATTATAATCTGTTCATTTTTCTATATATATGTTACACTTCAATTAAAAATTTTAATAAGGAGATAGTATAAATTACCACATGCCAAAATATGACAAATTAGATGAAATGAACAAATTCCTAGAAAAATACAACTTAACAGAACTTACACAATAAGAAATAGAATATCTAAAAATATATTCTATCTCCAGATGGAGAGCAAAAGATACCTATATCTTTGAAATAAATTATATTTGTGATTAAAACCTTCCCACAAGAACAACATCCAGATAGCTTCACTAGTAAATTCTGCCAGTTAGTTGAGGAAGAAATAACACCAATTGTAACAGTTTTATGCCCAAACCCACATTCTGTCAGTTTACCTTTTAATCCAGAAGTGGGGGGAGCATTTATCCATAGTTTTCTGCTCCCCGTGAATAAATGGTTACCTTTGGGAAGTTAACTTTCTTGCATTTCCAGGTTGTAAATGTATAAGTGAGTGTTGGTAGGGAGTTCCCACAAGCGTCCCATGCCTCATGTCAGAGAAGCCATGGGGTAGAAGGTAAAAAATACTTGGGAGGTGCTGTCAAGTCACTCCTGCACAAAACTGGTTGCTGCTCCCTTATTTCTTTTGAGTGGACAGTTCAGAAGTGCATTCTACATCACTACGTGGAAGATCCCAGAAGGATTAAGCCTCAGTTGTCTCCAGTATATTTTATTTGCTTTTACTCCTTCCCAGTTTCACTCTTCGTAGTTTGTTCTGTTACTGAGGTCACGTCCTAAATAAACCAACTTCAGGCAGCCAATAGGCCAAGACACCAATTTTACACAAACTCCGTCAGCTAATAGAAAATTAGAGACAGTCAACTTATTTTAAGAGATGAGCATAACCTTGATACTGACAGGGACATTTTGAGAAAGAAAAATTATAGTCTAATCTCATTCATAAATATATAAAACATATATACTGTAGTCACAGATAAATTACTAGAAAACCATATCCATCAATCTGTCATGCAGCAAGCTGAGCAATAATGTCATTATTTGTACGTGATATAATTGGATGTGTACAAAATTTAAATGAACCTACAGATAAATTATTAGAATTATTATGTGAACATACCAAGATTGCTGGGTACAAACTTCGTATACAAAAATAAATTGCGTATCTATAAACCACAATGAATTAGAAAATGGAATTTGAAGAAGATATCATTTTTAATACCATAAAATATATAAGAAAAAATAACAAAAGATGTACAAGACCTCTGTGCAGAACTATAAAATATAATTGAGAGAAATTAAAGAAGAACAAATAAATAGAAGGACATTCAATGGTCAGGGATTGGAAGACCCAATAAAATAAAGATGTCAGTTCTCTCAAAACTAAATTATAGATTCAGTGTGATCTCAAACAATAGCTTAACAGGTGTTCTCTATCTCTTCTCTCTCTCTCCCCTTCTGTCTCACACAAACCAATTTGAAAATTTGAATGGAAGCACAAAGGTACCAGAATAGCAAGAATATATTTTAAGAAAAAAAATAAGATAGGAGAACTTTCTCTACCAGATTAAGATTTATTTTAAAGATACTATAATTAAGACAATACAATATTGTTTTAAGGTTATGAATATACACAAATGGAATAGACTAGAGAGCATAAACACTTCACACACAAATGTGTGTGTTTGCCATTTATGGCCAAATGGTACTTCAGAACAGTGGGGAGAAGACTATTCTTACAACCCTCATTATTTTTTAAATTGAAAATATGTAAATGTACACCCACTAAAACATAAACATTGTGGTCAACATAAATCTTTAAAATCCACATGATTATTTTGTGCTGGAAATATTATAGATTTGCTTATGAATGTTTATAAATAATCGAATAAGCATTTATCCATGTAAGTATCAATATGTATTTTTTGAACTGTGAAAAACTGCTCTGACATTTCAGCAAAGAGGACTTGGAATAGAATTATCTGTTATGGTCCATTTGTTATCACACATCTGCTCTTCTTGCAGCTGTGTATCTGTCCTGGGTGGTTTGCATCACACAAGGTTTCTTACAGGAGCAGATAGTGCACCTTATCCTACAGTGTTCTCTTTTGGAAATTGGCACAAAGGATCACACTGTAGCAAAGAAAGCAGACAGTGTCTGCACCTTTGAAATATACTTATTCATTATTAAAACCCATCCTATTTGCTAGCAGTTTTTATAAAAAAAAAAAAAGGAATCTGTAAATTTCTCTCTATCCAAACTCCCAGTCATCAAAGTTATCACCATTTAAGCATTGTAAAAAAAAATTTGTATGTGTAACAAACATCCTTTTCCATTTCTTTCTGTGCCATGTGCTACACAGTGAAGCATACTGAGCATCACAAGGCATTGCACTACTCATCCCTGGGAAAACATACTTAAATGACATTGCAGTGCAAACAGTCTTATGGAAGCAAACTGCAAGTTTTAGCAAAGGATGGCCTACAGCCCTTCTGTGCAAACAATGAGACACTGCAGACAAACTTTTTGCTACCAAAGAATATTGCTGTTAAAATCTCAAATCTATGTATAGTTCTTTGTTAGATACTCATTAATGAAAGCTAAGAGGACCAGGCAGGGGAAATAGGAACTTAAGTTACTGCTGCTTGCCCTTTCTTTACTAATTTGATTAGAGAGCATTAAAAAGGACAAAACAATAGATGGTGGTGTGGATGCAAAGAGAAAGGAACGCTTATACACTGTAGGTGGGACTGCAAACTAGTACAACTGCTGTGGAAAACATTAAGGAAATTCCTCAAAGAACTAAAAGTAGACTTACCATTCGATCCAGCATTCCCACTATTGGGTATCTACCCGAAGGAAAAGAAGACTTTTCATAAAAAAGACAACTGCACTTGAATATTTATTGCAGCACAATTCACAATTGCAAAGATGTGGAAACAACCCAAGTGCCCATCAATTCATGAGTCGATTAATAAAATGTATATGTATACTGTGGAGTACTACAGAGCCATAAAAGAGATGAATTAATACCTTTTGCAACAATCTGGATGGAACTGGAGACTATTCTCCTAAGTAAAGTATCACAAGAATGGAAAAATAAACAGCACATGTACTCACTATTAAACTGGAACTAACGGATGACCACACATGTGCACAGAGGGAAGTAAAACTCAGTGGAAATCAATGAGGGGGGAGGGGGGAGGGGGAGGGGGCAAAAACCTACCAAATGGGTACAATGAACACTATTTGGGTTGTGGGCACACCTATAGCCGGGACTCAAGCATTACAACAGTGATCCATGTAACCTAAAACATTTGTACCCCTTAATATTTTGGAATAAAATAATTTAAAAAAATTTAAAAACATATGAGTAAAATGTTTATGCTTGCTTCAGTGCATCTTTTCTCTCAATGTGTATTTAGAAAAACCTAAGTTATTTGATTTTTTTTTCTTTTTTACAGTATTTTACGGAAAGTTTTTTTGTTTGTTTTTGTTTTTGGGGTTTTTTTTGTTTTTATTTTTGTTTCGTTTTTGAGTCAGGGTCTCATTTTGTTGCCCAATCTGGAGCATAGTGGCATCATCATAGCTCACTGCAACATCAAACTCCTAGGCTCAAGTGATCCTCCTGCCTCAGCCTCCTGAGTAGTTGGGACTACAGGCATGTGCCACCACACCTGGCTAAGTTTTGTATTTTTTGTATGATAAGCCTCACTATTTGCTCAGGCTGGTCTCGAACTCCCGGTCTCAAGCGATCCTCCCACCTTAGCCTCCCAAAGTGCTAGGATTATAGGTGTGAGCCACCATGCCTCACCTGTTTTTATTATTTTTAACAAATTACAGTTTCATCCAAGTAAGTTTTTCTTGTTATGTAGTGCTACAGGAATTCTGCATCTTTAAAATGAGAACAAGTTTCTTTTTCCATTACTTAATTTTATTACCTATTATTTTCAGTGTATTTAGTCATTCATCTGTTGCTGAACAGATTATTTCCATTTTTTCACTATTATAAACAATGCTTAGAGGAACTTTTTAAATTAATAACGTTACTGTTATCTTCTTATGCAAAAAGAAATGCTCATGAAAGAAAATATAGAGAAGCAAAAAACATAAAACTATATAAAACCCCACTTGCTCAGAAATAGCTATTTATGCTTTGGGGGCATGCATGTCTGTGAGTGTGTGTGTATGTGTGTGTGTGTGTGTTTCTATCTATCATTTATCTATTCTCTAGATAACTTTATAAAAATTGGATGGTACTATACATACTCTTTTGAGTTTAAATTTTTTTATTTAGAAATAACTTAATCTTACTAAAGATTGTAGAAATATTTCGGAGAACAGACACACACACAAGCACACACACATATATCTTTTATTATATCTGGATTTCCAATCAGTTGAAAAGAAGCCAGGTTATAGAGGGATCCACCCACGTTCTCTTCCAGGACTTGTGTAGTTTTATTGTTTCCATTTAGGTCTCTGCTTTATTTGGAGTTTATTCTTATGTATGTTGTGTGGAATTCATCTTATTTTATTTTTTCCAAATTAATTTTTTTACAATTGTCCCAACATGATTAAGTCAAACTTTGCTTAGTGATTTGTAATACTATCTTTATCATATATTAAATTTCTATATGCATTTGGTTCTGTTCTGAATATTCTATTCTATTAATATTCCATGGGTCTGCCTATTCATTTGCCAGTAACTCATTGTTTTGATTATAGAGGCTTAGTAATACGTTTTAATTTCTGGTATTGTTTGTCTCCACTCATAGCTCTTTCTTTTCAGTATTTTCCTAGTGATTCAATTTGTAAATCGAATTAGGTAGAATTAATAATCTTAATGATGTTGAACTATCAGCCAAGAACATGGAATGTGTTCAAGTCGACTCTGTCTTTAAGAAGTGTTTTACAGTTTTCTTTGTATAGGTTTTGAACATTTCTTGTTAAGTTTAGTCACTATATCTTATTTTTTTGTTGCTATTGTGAGGTTTTCCCTCCATTGTGTCTTCTAACTCGTTATTATTTGTGTACATAAAGCTTGATTTTTGCATGTTAATTTTATATCCTGCTACCTTGCTGGACAATTGTATTGAGTCAGCTTTACCATTAATTATCTGGGATTTTTCAGGTATTCCATCAGATCATCTGAAAATGTGTCTAATTCTTTGCTATTGTTTGATGGCACTGGTTTATATTTCCATAACAATGTAACAGAGGTCAAGATAGTGGGCATTCTTGTCTAGTTCTTGACTTTAGTGAGAATGTCTTGGCTGGGTGAGGTGGCTCACACCTGTAATCCTAGCACTCTGGGAGGCCGAGGCGGGAGGATCGCTGGAGATCAGGAGTTCAAGACCACTCGGAGCAAGAGCGAGACCCCATCTCTACTAAAAATAGAAAGAAATTAGCTGGACAACTAAAAATATATAGAAAAAAATTAGCCAGGCATGGTGGTGCATGTCTGTAGTCCCAGCTACTCAGAAGGCTGAGGCAGAAGGATTACTTTAAGCCCAGGAGTTTGAGGTTGCTGTGAGCTAGGCTGATGCCCCTGCACTCTAGCCTGGGTAACAGAGTGAGACTCAGTCTCCAAAAAAAAAAAAAAAAAGTGTCTTTAGTGTTTCTCCATTAAATAAAAGGCTGGCTTTTGAATTTTATACACACATGTGCACATGTATATATACACACATACATATACACATATATATGTGTATATATGCACCTGTGTATATACATCATATACATATCTAATGTGCATACCATGTTAACATACATAAACATAAATATATTTACATTAAATAAGTATTCATACATCTTTATTTTCTAAAGTTATTTTGAGAATGGATATTGTTTTACCGATTTTTTTTCAGTATCTGTGGAGAAAATAACATGATTTTTTCCCTTTGGACCTATTAATATAGTAAATATTAGTAAAATATTTCCTAACATATTAATATATTTCCTATGACAGTGAATTATATTAATAGATTTTCTAATATTGAACCATTCTTACATTTCCAATATAAACTCCAGGTAGGCATGTTGTATTATTTTCTTCATGCAGTGTTTGAGTCTAAAAACTAATTAGAATTTTTGCATTCATATTTCTTTTTGTTGTTATTTTTATTGGGTTTAGGTATCAATGTCATACTTGCTTCATAAAAAGAATTTAGGGATTCTACTTATTTCCTATATTCTAAAACAATTTATGTAATGTTGAAATCATCTGGTCTCTAAAGGTTTGGTAAAATTCTCCTGTGAAACGGTTTGGACCTGGTTTTGTTTTTTGTTTGGTTGATTTCTTTGTGGGAAGTGTCTTGATAACTTTCTCTAGTTCTTCTATTAAATTATTTTCTTTAAGCTTTCTATCTTTACTCAGTTTTCATCTAGGTTTTCAAATTTATTTGCATAGAGGTTTACAGAGAGTTTCCTGTTTTATTTCCTCTGCATTATTAGTTATTCTTCCTCATCATTTCTCATTGTTTATATTTGTGTTTTCTTCATGTGTCTGAAATAAATTAGCTAATAATTGGTCTATTTTGTTAATTTTTCAAAGAACCAGAATTTTAATTTATTTATTTAATTTGCTATTTTTCTTATTCACTTCATTTATTTCTGCTATTGATTGATTTTTATTTCAGGATGTTACAGGAGTACACACGCTTGGTTACATAATTTGCTTTTGTATGGTTTGAGTCAAAGTTATCAGTGTGCTCTTCACCCAGTTAGTATGCATTGTACCCATTTATTGCTGTTTTTATTGTTGTCATTTCCTCCCTTGTGCATCCTTTTGATTTGTTATATTTGTTTGATTTGGGAATTTAATTCATTTATGTTCATTCTTTCATTGATGTTGATATAGATATCTGGGCTATGAATTTTCCTCTGATACTACTTTACAGATTCTGATGATGTTTTCATTATCATCTTCCAGAAATTCTTTAATTTTTGTTTGTATTTCCCCTTTCATTGTACACTGTACATGTTTTTAAATTTAGAAGGGCCTTTTTATTTTCCAGTTTTGTTTTTAATTTCACTTGGGATTGGTATCACAGAGTGTTTTTACTATGTCTACTTTATAGAAACTAGTACTGTTTTCTTCGTGCTTCGAATACCTTTCTCTTTGAAAGTTCCATTTGCCTTTGAAAGAAAGGTATATTCTCTAACACCATGGTGTTAGCTTTTGACATATATCCAAAAGATTTACCTCCCTGATTGTGTCGCAAGTAAAATGAAATACAGTGACACCCACAACTTAAGTGAAAGTCATACACATAATTGTAAACAAAAAAGGCAGTCACACTATGAATGTTAGGTGGATGAACCTTCATTCTCCCTTAGAATCTGTGTCAGGGATCTGATGGTAACCCAGTTTCCCAAGCCTTTTTGACATTCCTGGACACTGGAACACAAGTCATTGTCTATGCGTATGGCCAATTTGACTGGATCAGAAATAACTCAAATTGGACAATGGATTGACATGACCTTGTAGATGGGCCCTTTTGAGTCAATATACACCCAGTGGTTGTAACTGATACTGCTGAATGTATTGTGGGAAATACATCTTTTAGGTTCCCAGTGGAGTGCACACTTTAGACAGGCAGTATGGGTTCTGTATGGCAGTCCCACAAAAAGACATTCTATTTGTTAAAATGTTTAGTTATGGGGGAGAAGGGGAAGAGACCCTGACAGGCTGTAAGAGACACAAAACACACAATTAGCCCTTTTCACTCTTCTTTCTTCCCATGCCTACCTCTAGGAAACTGGGCTACTGTATTTTAAAGTGGCAAAAGAGAGTGGGGATGTGGGTTGGAAGACTAATCTGGTGCTTCTTTTACTGCCCAACTCTGCTTTCTGGATCTGGAAGATGATGGATATTAATGGTATTGATCATAGATATGAGGCACGGCTCATATGTCAGGGAGCAAGAGAGATGTTCTAGAATGGTACAGTGTATAAAAGGAAGAAGCTGCTGAGCCACCTAGGGAAAACCTTGTCCAGCTGATGTGGATTAGAAATCGTGGTGAGGTTTGGAAAAAGGGTGAAGAGTTTGCTTCAGGGAATTATCATACCACTCATGTCCTTGTGGAAAGAGAGCAGCAACTCCAGCTGGCAGGAAAGGAAAAACCTCAGACCCTGGGAGGTAAGGGGTGAGGCAAGGACTGTTAACCTCTCTTGTATTAAATATTTCTGGAAGGATGCATAGGAAGGGGATGAAGATGGGAAGATGTTTTTACACTTTTCTTACATGTTGAATTTTGAACCAAGAAACTATTCTAATAGTTTTAAAAACTATTAAACATTTAAAAATAAAAACAAAATTGTCCTTAAACCTGGAACTAAAATTTAGAAATTAACATTCCCAGCCAGAATGCTAGGGTATTAAGGACCTAGCATATAAAAAAAAAACTTAATAAAATATAAGTTAGATTTTCTTTTTAAAGCGATATACACATTAACTCATAAAATTCTCTACTATAAAAATTTTTTTAAGAATGTAAATAAGAATTGTATAAGCTGTTAAATTAACTTTATTTTTATTTAACTGATGACATTAACAGACAAATATTTTAATGCAACAAAAAGTCATAATTGATAAGTTTATCTACATTTTAAAGGTTTTTTTTAGTATAGCCAAGGACTTAATTTTTAAATTTTACCCATGTTTGAAATGTAAAATGCACAATTATAATATCCATACTATTAATACATATCTTAAAATTTTTAAGTTTTAGCTAAAACACTTGAGTCTCTACAGGTAAAAGCAAGAATTCTCCTACACCTAAGATAAATAAAATGTAGTTACTAATAAAGTGCCACTGGATTAGACAATACCATTTCAAATATTTCCTTTTTTGGGAGGAGGAAAAAAGTACATAATAGAATAGAACTGGTCATTTTCATTATACCAGTATAGAACTAGTAATTTGCTCTATACTTTGTAACAAGCACAAGAGTGCTTATTTATAGTAGATATTAACCACAATAAAGAATTCCTCTCAAGAAAGTTCACAACTATAACTCATGACAAGCTGTTCAGTCATTGTTGAATATAGTTTAGTGTCCAGAGTTTTTAAAAAGTACAATCTACAACTAAGATACACTTAAGTCTACCAATACCAAGAAGTAGTTTTAGGGACTTCATATAAATAAAAGAAACTTTTTTATTGTAAAATAGATCTCTACCTGTTCAAAGGAGAGGAATAGTGGTGGATGGCAAAGTTTGGCAACAAGTATGTTTCTAGCAGGTCAAAGCCTGGTATGGTTGCCGTAAGATGCATCTTTCACATAAAGAAAAACATGCTTATTAGATATATACAGCACTTTTCAGGCACTTGACCTCACTTGGTAGTTAAGTTGGTGTTCAGATGTTTATTTAGTGGAAAACATTAAATTATATATTGACTTCAAGCCATGTTCCCCTAGAACATCTGTGTTCCGTAAGCTAAATCCAAATGTTCCCTGCTAAAATCAAATAATGATGCTATATACCCAATTCAGAGAAAAAAATTCAATAGATTAAAGTTAATAGATTGGATTTACTCAACTTGAAGATTTTCTACTATAAATTTTTCTTAAATCTTTGTTGCCTATTATTTGTCTGAATGCTAGCAGAAAAAAGCTTGCAAACTATGAAATATTATGCCTAAATTTTATTAGAAAATTAAAACTGTTGATCAGTACAATATATCATTTATGGGAATATGCTTATATTTTTGCTCTTATACTGCTTAGGAGCCATATTTTCTCATAGTAAATGTGTTCCTAGGGCATATTATAGAATTCAACATATAAACATTTGTACACAGAAGAGCATTATGAATTTTCAATCTGCTGTCCCTAAATATGTTTGGAGAACGACTATATCAATGTCTGGCTCTAAAACTATCTTGTTTTCTTGAATACTTGGTATGTAGTTTAAATATGTTGATATTAAGAATTTTTTAGATGTATGTATCGTGTTATTACAATTTGGGAAAGTTTTGCAATATGCTTTCAGGCAGTCAGCTTTGAAATAATAAAACTCCAGCTCTTAGCACAAACAGTCCTGAGAACAATGCATTCAAATTACAGCTCAACTAGAAATAATCTAATTGAGAAACCTTAAAGTACAAAAACAAGTTCTGAAATAGTTGTAAATTAATAAAAATAAAACCAGTTACCAACATTTGAGGCACTACCAGACTACAGTACTTTAAAGAGTTGAATGGATTTTGGAAAAAGAACATACAAAGCTAATGTGTGCACATGCACACATTCACATTGTGTTGTAATGAAAAATTGTATACCCAAATTTTATAGCCTAAATATTTTAACGCAGCATCTCCTGTTAAAGATATCATGTTCTGACTGCAGGAGAATTTTGGTAATTAATATAAAGCATTGGTACAGGGGCTTGTACCATTAAAGGGAACACAGCAAGAGCTTGATTAGCAACAATTTCTTCAAGTGACTGACAGCCCTTGGAGGGGAGTATGAAAGAAAAACATCATAATTATGTTTATGATGCAAATGCTAAGTAGCAATGATGTGATCTATGTCAGAGGGTATACAACTTTGTAGCAAATAAGGTATAACAAAGTCATTACAGTAGAAATAAAATATGTTGTTCTAGAAAGAAACAAATATTCAATCTGTTGAATATAAATTGGTGAAATGTGTACAGACAAAAATGGCATATCATTGTATAATCTATCAACATGACAGTCCACATTCTGTACATGTAACTTGTGATATTTAACACTTTCTACAAAAAAGTACAAGAAATACTAGGAATCAACTTTCAACATTTCTCTGATGTCTAAAAAGAATGAAGTCATTTCTGTTCTGTTAAAAAATATGTTCCCTGCTTCCTTTTAATATAATTTATAAAGCTTTACTAAATGAAATATTTTGTTCTAGAGAAACATCGATTGAGTTGTGTGAAAATAAACAGTCCCATATCTTTAAAATCTATACTTATATGTCAGAAGAATATTTACACTTCATATAGTACTTAAAATGAAATATTTATGCACAAATAGCTTTTGCCATTCAAGGCTTGAAGATAGCGATGCATTATTATAATTTGTATACCCTTACATCACAATTGAAAATATATTTATGTGAAGTTTGACAAGGGCATGCTAATCTAGAGATAATACTAAATCAGAACACTAGTATGGTTAGCAGGGGCCATATGAATGACCAGCAAGTAGCACAGATTAATAATTTTCTGGAATTCCTGTGGGTAACAATGCCAACCAGCAGCAAGTAAGATATGCATTACAGAGTACTAAAAAAACTAGAGCATTATGTAGTAGATTCTTAAATAGCATACTGGAAAGAATTTAGCCTAATTCCTAATTGTGCTTTAGATGGGCAAAAGCAAAAATGTTATACTGAAAACAATTAATTACAACCTCAGTATTTCTTGTGCTTTAGAATTTTCCTCTTTGCATTTCTCTCAAAGCGTCTTGCTTCTTCTCCAAATGAGTTTTCTGAAGCCAAGATAAGATTTAAAAGTCTGTAGAAATTAAGCAACTAAAACTTTGGGATCTTCTGTTCCTAATGCTATTTCCAGTGACCTATTAGATCAGTGACATCATCATATATGTTTCCCTCTAGGTTATAGGAACCAAAGGCCTTTCAGAGGTCAAGGAATGAAGGAAGAGGTCTCAGAACCAGTCTTAGAGAATCAAGGTATTACTGAAAGAGTGATTTTGTTCTAAGCTTCATTCCAATATAATGATTGTTACTGAGTCAAAGATCCTTATGAACCCTGTCAAGTGTCTAAAATTCTGGAAACATTAATATACATATGACTCAAAAGATTAAACAGAAATACAGTGGTGTCACCTAAAATAACTTTTAAAATAATTCAGCTTATATTAATAGAATTCTTTCCTAGTTATATTTCACACCAGTAACTGAATAAAGTCACATGATAATCAGAAAAGTACATATACTTTAAAATAAGTTAAATAACAATATATAAAGTAACATTTCTTCCATGATTCACTTTCATTTTAGAAAAAATATAGATAAATTTAACAAACATTCCAAATCAATTAAAAGTAAGAATTCCCAGTTTTTGGCTAACAAATAGTTTAATGTAAAAAAAAAATCTACTTAAAAATGGTTGGAAAGGAGTATTTACTGATAAATACCAACATGGCTGGGAAAAAAGTACTGCATAGTATCCAGTAAAGCAGATCACTCCTTTAAATGTCAGTGGGTGGAGGTGGGGAGCAAAACTTAAAAGCAAAAACACAACTAAAAAGTCACTTTTTATTTTTATGCTGACTACAAAAGGCCTCAAATAAAAACTTATGGCTTTAACCAACCCTCTTTGCCATTGTCTTTTGTGTATTCTTTACAATCTGACTTGTTCACTTTCACCCAACAGTTCAATATCCCTCTGTCAACCACAAAAGGTACTAGAACCACTATAAGTTATATTAAGTCTGACAACAATTTGGCAAAGAATGTGTGACCAAGGTAATACATGTGGTTGCACGTGGCCAACAAGATAACTATACTTTTTGATAGCATGATTTTTGTTTAAAGATTTATGTTTGCCACACACAAGCTGAACTGTGACAGTTCCAATCCATAATCTATATATTTTGTGATATTAAATCTGAAATTAATGTAGAGCAATTCAACTTCAATACCATTATATGCTACATTGTTTGATTTAAAACCCTGGTTTATTTGTCATTTAACTAAAATGCAGGAATGATTTGCTCAGACAAATCACATCTGCTGAAGCTATCTTGTCTGTTTCTTAGACTCACAGACTGAAAACCACAGGAACGTTATAGGAAAAACACCTACAAAACTAAATAATAAAAGAATTATACATCTTGGTAATTTTTTTAAAATTACCAATTGCCTGCAAAACTAACCCAGCACAACTTCAAAACAATTACAAAAAGAAATGAGGTTGCTTATGAAGGCCATAGCTTTGGTGACAACTTAGAATCAAACTTTAGATCTGCAGTTGATCCAGATCTAAATAGTTTGTTCATGCCTGATGTTCCCATTTATTTGCAGGGTTTTATGGCTACAGCATATTCTTCACTCATTGCACACATGACAGATACCTAGAAGGAAAAAAATGCAGGCAAAAAGTTATTCAGAAGGTAATACATATAGAACACATATTTAGCTCACATATATTTTATATTTGTGGATATTTTGTACATATTGAATTTCCAAATTTGGAGTATTCCAAAATGAATAATCTACTTTCTTTACAGTTTTCTGAAGTAGAATTTTTCAAATTGTGGTTTGTAAAACAACTTCCAGGGAATAGGAAGAATAAGAGCTATAAATGTTTCAACACTTACTAGATACTACACTTCTGAAAGCTGTAACAGAGCAAATCTCCTTCACTCTTTAACACTCCGTTATAGCATCATTTTTTCTCCTTAAGAATAGCTCAGATGAAGAGCCTCAAAACAAATTTGGGGTTGACAGTGTTTATGTAGTAAAAAATGAACTTCAATACTTCTTTGGTAATGGGTCTCTAAGAGTATCATGGAAAAACTGCCTTACAGAGATCATTTTCAACATTTCAACAATATTTTTAAACCACATTCCATGTATATTAATAGTATTTTATGTTAACTAGTTTAAGCCAAAATTTTATTAAATGGTTTAAAAAAACAATCTTCCCATAAGTCTTTACCTGTACATCTTCACCTGCATTGTATTTTCCTTCTATTTCTTTGCCTAGTTCACCTTCTGGCAGTTTAAGATCCTCACGAACTTCACCAGTTTCTGTCAGCAGGGAAAGGTAACCATCTTGAATGCATATCAGCTATTAGAAGAAATTATATCATTTGCACTGATTAGATTATATCCACTCCTCTAATGTTCACATAAATTGCAGTCTACATTAATTTGTATAAATACACAATAATACATGAATATTCTTGGTGTTTAAAAGTGTTGAAAATATAGAAGTATAAAATATGCACAGAATGGAAGTGTAAGTTCATGCCCCCTATACTCCCCCCGCCCCACTCAATCTCTGCATTATTAAACAGTTTAGGCTTCTTTACAGTGTATCCTAAAGCATTTGCATTAATGTACACAATGCAAATATAGTTGCTTCAAAAAAATTGGATATAAGTATTTTTTCTTTTTTAAAATTCTGTGTGTATTTTTTCAGCAAGCTGTTTGACTTAACATGTCTTAGAAATCTTTTCAAATCAGAACATAAAAACTTACCTTAGTCTATTTAACCACTACACAACTGCATAGATATACTGTAACTAATCTAACCATTTTCCCATTAATAAGCATAAAAGTTATTTTTAATTTTTCAATGTTACAAACAATGCATTTTATAATTTTATTATAAGCAAAGTTAAATGGAAAATTTTTGGTCTCTAGCTCACTGCTAACAACAGGTTTTCTGTTTTAAAAAACAAACACTAGCTTATTGATAACATTAATGATACAAAGCTACTCATCAACCTAATCTGGGATGAAATATAAAGCATTTCAAATATAAAAATGTATAAATATCATATTAAACATCTAGTAAAACAATGTATTTATAGATAATAAATTGTTATGTAAAATAAAAGTTTTCAAAAATAAAACTAAGTTATAGAAAACTAAAATTAAATGAGATTGAATTACTTGATCCTTTAAATTATTAGGAAATCTTAAAATCTAAAGAAAAGTTGCAATAATGCAATGAAATCCCATATCCTTTACCTAGATTTACGCATTGTTCACATTTAAGCAACATGTGCATTTTTCCTCTCTACAGATACAACATGCAATATATAAAATATGTATCACAAACATTCTTATTTTTACTGAACCATTTGAGAGTAAGTTTCAAAGATCATGACTTTTCAGAAATAAGTACTTCAGTGTTTTCCCCAAGAACAAGGATATACTCTTATATAACCACAGTTTATTTTTCAAGATCAGGAAATACTGATACCCTATTATTCAATATATAGTCTATATTCAAATTTGCCAGTTGTCCTAACATTGTCCTTGATAGAGACTTACCTCCCCAACTCCAGGATCATTACGTTGTATTTATCTGGCTGTCATGTCAGGTTAGTTTCTCTTAATTTGAACAGTTCCTTCACCCTTTGTCTTTCAGGATATTGACATTTTTGAAGAGTACACATTCACTGGTTTATAGCATGTTCCTCAGTTTGGGTTTGTTTCAATTTTTCCTCATGATTCAGGTAATGGATTTTTGAAAGGAATACTATACAAACTATGTGCCCTCAGAGTATCATATCAGGAGGCAAATTATGTCAATTTGTTCCATTACTAGTGAGCTTAATTTTGATCACTTGGCTAGGGTGGTATCTCTCAGGACTTTCCACTCTAAAGATACACTTTTCCCCTTTGTAATTTGAAATCTTAAAAAAAAAAATAATGTCATTGTCAAATCTCAGGCATATTTTTATGCAAATTTTTCTACCTTTTCTCAAAGGCTTTTCTGACTCTATGGAGTTGGAAGGAGGGGATGGTGAGGAGAGACTGTTATCAGCCAATTCTAAATATTTCCTTCTGATCGTTCACCTTTAAACAAATCTACTCATTTGATAACATTAAGATTTTTTTTTTTTTTTTTTTTGAGACAGAGTCTCACTCTGTTGCCCTGGGTAGAGTGCAGTGGTGTCATTGTAGCTTCCTGCAACCTCAAACTCCTGGGCTCAAGTGATCCTCCTACCTCAGCTTCCCAAGTAGCTGGGACTACAGGTGGTGCACACCACCACACCCTGCCAATTTTCTTAGCCACCCTGCCTGGATAATTGTTTCTATTTTTAGTAGAGACGGAGTCTCACTCTTGTTCAGGCTGGTCTTGAACTCCTGAGCTCAAGCAATCCTCCCATCTCAGCCTCTCAGAGTGCTAGGATTACAGGCGTGAATCACCACGCCCGGCCTTTAAGATGTTTTTGAACAATTGTTTTTAGTTTTTCTTTTGGGAGAGGGAGTAGTTGTTGTTAGTAGCAAGCAGGGAGACAGCAGAGGTCAGGTTCAGAAAACTTTAAATAGAGGTGCTGGGCATATGGTGGTGTACCATGCTCCTGAACAGTGCAGATTATACTGGTATCATAATGTGGGATCTTTTATTTCCTACTAAAAGAATCTGTGGTTTCTTGGAAAAATGGATAATCCCAGGTTCAGAGCAGGAAGTGTACAAAATGAACATGGAGCAAGCTGTTATACTCGAAAGCAAGGCACAATCAAAGACCGTTAGGCTCATGTAAAAGGAACTCAGGAGCTAACTTGGATAAGGTTCCACTGGCCAAAGACAGGACAATTTGAGAGTCAATACGATAGGAACTACAATGGATTTAAACACAAATATGTTTAAATGTTTGAGTTCATAGTGAAAAAAATATTTCGTTGTCATCTTCAGGGGATGCTAGGAACCAACTCACTTTAAAGACGGGTAATCTGGCCAGGCCATGGTGGCTCACGCCTGTAATCCTAGCACCGAGGGAGGCCGAGGTGGGAGGATTGCTTTAGGTCACGAGTTCAAGACCAGCCTGAACAAGAGCGAGACCCCATCTCTATCAAAAATAGAAAAAGTGAGCCAGGTGTGGTGGCACATGCCTGTAGTCCCAGCTACTAGAGAGGCTGAGGCAGGAGGATCACTTGAGCCCAGGAGTTTGAGGTTGCTGTGAGCTAGGCTGATGCCATGGCACTCTAGCCCAGGCAACAGAGCAAGACTCTGTCTCAAAACAAAACAAAACCCTGGTAATTACAGGGAAAGAATTAAGTATTTATACTGCCTTACATATATATATTTATACATACACACACGCACACATAAAGTACATATACTATACCTTAAGGTAAACAAAAAAATTGATAAAGTTTCTTTTTATAGAAGTATTCTGGTAAGAAAAAAAATGAAGGAATTACAGATCATTATTTTGTCTCTAATAAATTAATGGATTGAGGCAATGATCACATAGCTAGTAATACCTCAAAAAGAGAAATAATAACCATTATTTAACTAATAGTTGCACAGAATATCACCTATGGAATAGTCCTGTTAAAGAAAGGAGAGGAAGAAAACAAAAATCTAAATTGAATCTGACCAAGCCTTCACATCTTACTACCAAGTTTCAGGAAACACAAGGGACAGAGAACATGTTAAAAAATAAGAAAATGCAATTTGCTAAATCCAGACAGTGGGAAAGTCTACAGAGCAGTTTCTTCATCAAAAAATTGCAGAGAAAAAGAGAGAGAGACCCTAAGTGCACATGTGAAAGAGGAGAACCTGTAGATTAAAATAGACTTAAGAGATATACCAATCAAATGAATTGTGTGGATCTTATTTAGGCCTGATTTATTTTTTTAAAAAAATACAATTAGGAAGTTAAGAAAATGTAGATACTGATGGGATATTTGACGATATTTAGGAATTAATTGTTTTATATGTGTTAGTGTGTTTTGTTTTTTATCGTTTTTATCTTTTAGAGATGCATAACAAAATATTTGGAGATGAAATGATATGATGTCTGGAATTAGTATCTGAAAGGGGACTAATAGCCAGAATATGCAAAGAACTCAAATAACAAAAAACAAACAATTCCATTAAAAAGTGCACAAAGGACACGAATAGACACTTTTCAAAAGAGGATATACAGAAATCAATATATCAAAAAGATAACCTGTACTCATATGTTGATTGCAGCATTATTCACAATAGCAAAGATATGGAATTAATCTAAGTATCTATGGATGACTGCATAAAGAAAATCTGACATATATATATATATATAATGAATACTATTCACCGCTATGCAATCTATGCATGTCATAAAATTACACTTGTATCCCATAAATTTATACATATAAAAAAATCCCAAATAATCAAGAGGTAGAACAGGAAGAAAAAACAGGTGTAGGGTATAGATGAAACAAGATTAGCCACATATAGGTAATTGTTGAAATGAGTGATGGGTATATGGGATTCACTATACTGTACTTTGAAAATTTCCACAATAAAAAGTGAAACAGAAAATGCCACAACATATCAAGAATTCTAGAAGGAGCACTGTAACCACTAAATGCTAGGAGGCACAGCAAACTAAGGAAGCAAAGCATGATCTAAAAGGAAGGGTATGGGAGAGTTAGTGACTACAGAGTTTGTCCACGATGTAGTCAGAATAAGAAAGCACATTGAAAAGGAGGAATTATAGGGAAACTATTTTTGCTTGCATTTGTAATACTGGTATACAACAGAAGGCTGGAGAAGGTATGTCATCACTACAGGTGCCTTCTTAGCCCTAATTTCTGAATTTAATTTTGTTTCTCAATGTATTTCAAAACAACCAGACTTGTTTTGGTAATACCTATTCCTTTCCACTTCTTCCTTCTTTTCCCCCAGCACTCCTGGGCTACTTCCTTACAGTTGCTAGTCCCTGGGTGAGACTGAATGCTTAATCATTATTATTACACATCCTAAGCAAAGAACACCATCATCAATTGGGGTGTTATCTGAACCACTAAGCCATGCAATTGGGAATATAGAGCAGTACTCCACCATCAAATAAAAGTCGCATATATGAGATCAACTTGAGCAGGTTCTAAAAGCACAAACAAATTGCGTAAGAAGTGGCTCAGATTCAGAAAACATCTGCTCCTACCACATTGACACTTCTCCCTCAACTCATACCAATGGCTTTTTGGGGAGTTCCCTACAACCAGTTTACTGAAAAAGAAAAAAATTCAGAATGGGTTCTAGATGGTTATACATTACATGATGGCACCACTCACAGGTGGGCCTGAAAGATAGCGGGGCTGGGAAGAGCTTCAAGCACTGGAACTGAAAGAAGAGAGAACCAGAGGTGTGGATTTATGCTGATTATTGGCAATACCTAAGAGTTTGGCTGAAAGGTTAAGGGCACTAAAAGAACAAGATACAAAAATTGCTGACAATAAGGTCTGGGAAAGTGGTAAATGGATGGACTCCTCCAAAAAATTAGAGAACGCATCCATATGAATGTTCACCAAAGGGCATCTGCTACTGATGAGGCTCTAAATAATTAGGTGGACAAGATGATTCTGTGGATGCCATTCAGCTTCTTTTTGTAGCTTTCCCAATCCTTGTTCAATGGGCTCAATGACATAGGCTTTCTCTCACCAAGGCTGATCTGACTACAGCCACTGAGAACTTCATGGAAGAGACCAATACAGAATCATAGATATGGCACCATTCCCCAGGGGGAATGGTTACCAGCCATCTGACTGATAACATTGCACCCCTTCCATCATGGCGGTGGCGGCAATTTGTCCTTACTGCAATAAATTATTACCCTACATCTGGGTCTGTCTTTCCTGCCTGCAGTGCTTCTGCTAAAATCTCATTTAGATTTATAGAATATGCCTCATTCCTGTCATAGTATCTCACATGGCATCACTTCTGACTAAAAGAGTAATTTTATAGGCATAATAGTGGGGCACAGGACAATGTCCAGAGAATTCACTGGCTTATATACCCCATCATTCCAAAACTGCTTGCCTGTGTGGACTGATCTATTGAAGACTCATTTATGGCACCTGCTGGGTGATACTTTCTTGGCCTGGTATGCTGTTTTGCAGGTTACAATATATTTCAATATATGGTGCTATTTTTCCCGTAGGTAGAATACATAGTCTAGGAGCCAAAGGTAACAGCTTTTCTCACTAATACCCTTACTGATCCTGTAGCAAAATATTTCCCTCTTGTCCCTGCAATACTGAGCTCTACTGGTTTAGAAGTTTTCTATTCCCAAAGAAAGACTGGTTCCATCAGGAAATACAAGGATTCTGCAGAACAGGTAAAAATTATAAAAACATTTTAAGAGCTCAAGGAATTTATAGCATCCTTGTCTTCTTTGCCATTATTGTTTTAAGTTGCAACAATATCTCAACATCCAAAAGATAGACCACTTATTTGAAGAATATGCTGGGGTTTAATAGTCATCGTTTTGGCAATTCACCAATAATCCAAAGGTCTACAATATAAATTTAATGTGTCCTGTAGTAATTAGTTTTCCTTCTAGAAAATGATCTTCGAATGACAGATAAAACTTGAGTGAATGCAGAAAAGACATTTAACTTGTAGTAGAGTGCACAGCAATACAAAACTTTCTAAAGAAATATGATTCAACAGAGTATAAGCATTTCTGAATAAGCATTTCTATATTTACGAATTTCGGGATTCCCAAAGGTGTCTGGATATATTTGTATTTTATACCATCCCTGAGCCCCAGACAAAGTTAACTACTTCAGCAAGAAGTAATGGTAATACCAAGCTAATCTTGGAATAGACAAGTCAGGAGACAATTTTTCTTTCATTCTGAACTTATTTTAAAATACACAAAATTAAAACTGTAAATATTAATACATTTCTTTTCCTAAACAAATATTTACTTTTAATTATTAAAATGAACAGATATACATATTTCACTTTAGCTGAATGCCAAATTGGCACTCAAAATATTGAATTCAGCAAATACAAAGGACAATACATAGCCAAATGAAGTACTATACATAGCCAAATAATAAAGTAGGAATTTAATCAAGGCACTTGGATAGGTGAGTGAAGACCACGATAGCATAATAAACATAAGTGGAAAGTCTCACAGAACTAATTTTTTAAAATAAACAGAAATAAGTATTCTATGCTGACTTGATAATGAAGAGAATGTGAACAATGAGTACTTACTATGCCAGGTACTGTTCTAGTATTAACTAAGTAAGCTTCAAAATGATCCCATGAGGAGTTTATTATTCACATCTCTACTTTATACATCAATAACACATAAAGAAATGGAGGCAAGAGAGGTTAAGTAACTTGCCAAGCAAAGTCACACAGCTAGTTAGTGCCAAAGCAGGGATTAGGACCCAGTCTGTCTGGCTTGAATTATCCTCTTGTCCACTCCGTAGCATGGACTACATACCAACGGCTGTGAGACGTGAAGTGAGACACGTGAAGTGAGACACTTGTCTTGGGTGCAAAATTTAAGAAGATACCAAAAAACTTACAGTGATCAAATAAATATTTTACTGTAATATCTTTTAAAATTACAATTAATGCAAACATGCTATGATAAGCAAAATATCAAAATTTTAAATAAAGACAGGATCAGATTTACTGGTTTTTCCTTGCACCTTAGGCTCCTATATGGCTTAGCATTGTTACTAGTCTTGTCTTTATTTAAAATTGTGTGCCTGAGGCAAGGGCCTCCCTTACCTCATTCACCTTTCCCTAGTCTGGACCCTACTATATACCAAAATAAAACCCAAACCAAATTTTTCCTTTATGCTAAATCTTGAGTTCCAGTCAATGAGTGGCTAATTTTATCATAGTTGTAATCATCTCAACTGCTGATACCATCTTTCTGAAACATGCAACAAGCAAAAGCATTCTGCCTTGAATGGATATTATTGACTATAATGAATATTAATATTCAAAGCCTTAATATTTTAGGGTGAAAAGAGAAACACATTTTTGGCAAAAGAAAATTCTATGCTCAGCTTAAGTCTGCTGCACTATCCTTACCATACTGAATAATCATATATGCATTTAACAAATGTTTATTGAGCACCTACTGTGGACCACATCTAGATTTGATGCTCCAACAATAATGAAATGATTAAGTAGAATTTTTAGACAGGAGAAGGGGGAGTAGAACTACTTTTTGGTAGATGTCTACTTATAGGATATTTTGGGGATACATTTTCTCATTTAATCCTGTTTTATGGATGGGAAGACAGGCTCAGAGACATTGTGTAACTTGTCCAAGACCATCCAGCTACAAAGTGGCAGAACTAGATACAAACCAAGATCTACCTGACTGAAACCACTTGCTGGTATACTAAGGCAATTCAAATTTCTACAAAGACTCCAATGCAACCTAAAAAACATTTATGATAAGTAGGAAAGTGAAAATATAAAACTGTTCACTAGATTAAAACTACATAAAAATATGTTAGTATGTGGACAAAGAGTAAAAGGAAATCATTGGGTAATTACAGTTGATAACAACATTCTTTAAAAATGTATACAATACAATAAAAGGTATAGAAAAAAATCAGTTTAAGTTGAATTAAAACAAATCTAAGTGTCAGCTTTGTATTTTTGACTATGTAAAATGAATAGACATGAGTTTGATCTATGGCATGCTTTATACAGAAATTGAAGACTTTCAAGAAATGCTTTGGTTATGATTAATCTGAGCTTCTATATGTTATGAGATCAATTGTTTGTTTATCATCAACACTCCAAGCAACAAAATGCTATCATTAAACATGACTTATCCAAATGTATAATTGGAACTAAACTTGAAGTTTACACATATAATTTAACAAAAGGTCAAAGCATGGTCACTGAATATAAATAAACCAATTACATAGTTTTTGTATCTTCTTCACCGTATTCAGTGACCATGTACTTTATCCTTTATATTTATGGCTTTCGATTTATTTTCCTATTTAAGAATATCAAGTTCTGACTCACATTCATTAATACAAAAACTTGGTTGGTAGGAACACGAATTTCAGTAGTTTCTTGAAAGTCTTAGGTATAATCAGTGAAAAGAAACAAGACAACCAGGACGGAGATACCTAAATTTGAAATATTTTACAATAGAGAGAATAGCAATTTTACTAAACATTCAACTTAGTCACAATATGCAGTCATTTGGCCTGAGAAACACTGAGAAGTGTTCAACTTTTTTAAAATACAAGAATGTTATAAAATAGGAAACTAGTAATAATCCTAGATGAGGTACAAGTGTTAAACATCAGGATCTAGTTCTCTAATTTCTAAGAAAGTTGGTGCCTAATAATTGGTTAGGAAAATCTACAAAACTACTCTTGGGTTTTGTTAAATTACAAATGATAGTACAGTACTTGCACCTTTAATAAACAAGCAACAGTCTAAATGAAATTAGTACTTACTTGATAATCATTTCTCTTAATATTTGGAACATCCATGTTGTGAGTAGAAGGGCAAATATCTTCATATTTTTTGCCAGTGAAAATATCAATTCCAACAAGGTGAACCTAATAGAGAAGGAGAACAGGAAACCTGTTTAATCTTTGCCAAGTATATCACTCATTACATATACAAGAGCACAATACCAATGCTGATTATGACAGATTCTTTCTCCTCCTTCCAAGGTCATCTAATTTTACTTTCTTTAAAAAACGTAGTGGTCATAGAATTAAGATGCAGTAAACAACTAAACAGTATCACGACATGTCAGAACCCAATATAATATATAGTCCAGTAATTCAATTATAAGAGTACACAAGAAAAATAAAGTTAGGTTTCTTAGAACTATTAGAACAGGTTTTCTCATTTGTAAACGGAATAGATCTTCTAGGTCACTAGGATTCAGAAAAGTTTCAGTTCCCAGTTAATGAAAGGGCCCAAGAAAGGACTGCTGCTACCTTTAAATACTCAAAGCAATAGATGATCAGCCACTAATTCTGAGAAGGGGGAAAAAAGCGCTTATTACAAAATTTCAAGTATAGAAATCTCATGATCTGTAATGGAATACAAATAATCAAAATCCCAACTCTGAAGCCAAAGACTGACTTGGAAGGGCACTTACCTTGGCATGACCGTGCTTTCCAGTTTTGGAAGTTGACATCTCCACTATTTTGCATGGTCGTCCTTTGAGCACCACGAAGCCGTTTTTGCGCAGGGCCGAGCACTGCATAGGGTAAGTGCTGGAAGCCCCAGCATCTCCAGTGGTGAAATCAATTTCGTCTGCCATGGTGAGCTGGGGAGATGGTAGTGTTTCCGTGGGAACTACGCAAAAAGTTTGTGTTTGCTTTTTAATAACGGGCATACAGGCAGGGAAACGTCTCATTTTGGACAGGTTAGGTGCCAAACATCACAGGCCTGTTATTTTTGAATTTATAGAACACCCACCCAAGACCAGTAGGCACTTTCTAACTGGCCTCTACAAACTTTTCCAGCCATTGGTGGGGAAGGAAGTCGCAGAAGAACTCGCTGGAGGTGGGGATGATACCCGCCTTGGGCGCTCACCGTGCAGGGGAGAGCAGGTCCCGGCCACTACCGCCCAGCCGCAGAAAAAGCCGGCGACCTTCCCGCGCCGCGCCGCCCGGCCGGCCCTCTACCGCCGCCCCGAACCCTACTGCGGGGAGCCCAGCCCAGGCCGCACGTCCCCGCGAAGGATGGGGGATAAGAGGACCTGGCCGGCAGCACCTGGCCCTCGGGTAGCGGGCGCGCACCGCGCCCTCCAGCCCTCAGAGCGCCACCCCGGCCGCACAGGCGCCCCCTCTTCTGCCGGCATCCCTGGCTTGGCCCGGCCGGGCCCGGCCCGGCTCTGCCCGGCCCCACAAGGGCCTGAGCCCCGGCGGGTCCTGCGCTTGTCACCGTTCCCCGATCCATCCTTCCTCCTTCCCTCGGGCAGGGCTCGGCTCCGGGCGCCTTTCCCGGCCCTGTCTCCCTCTGGTCCCAGCCCCACCAGCTTTTCCCCAGGTTTTCACCTTTCCGCAGGCAAAGAGCGCCTTTCGCCTGCGCACCCGTGCAGGTCCCTTACAGCTGCGGCGGTGGCGGCCGCGGCAGTTCCAAGACACGGGGCGGGGCCGCCACACTTTCCACACCCCGGCTCCCCGCCCTTTCCCGCCCCCACCTTAGCCCCACTTCCGGGATAGGCCCTGGAGCGTCACAGGCACCGCCCTCTCGGGCTACCATTGGCTACCAGGTTCCCGAGGCCCCGCCCAGTCACGTGAAGAGCGCCCTGGCAACCCCACGTGCTGCGGATTAGTGCACTTCCGGCGTGGAGAGCGCTTCTAGGACTCTGGTTGCTGAGGGCGAACTCGCTGTCAAGGAAACTTGCTCCCTCCAACTTTTAGGTTTGTTGCGTCCGGGTCCCAGTTCACGTTAATGGGAACCAAGGCATGCGTTCTGTGGTCCCTGCCATCGGGTGCGTGGCGGTTGTCACGTGACGGCCATCAGAACTGGCGAGGCGCGCACAGCGGGTGTCCCCGGTGTCCGTGAAGGAAACTTTGGGTTGAGCTTCTAGTTCAACTTACAGCCCTCCTTGGGGTTCTGGAATAAGAGCTCAGATACAGTATGTTATTACCCAGCTCCCCACTGCGGGTTCTGCGAGGGACCCAGCCACCCCATGGTAAGATTTTGGCAGCGACCGCCGCCAGTTGCCCCTTTAGGGTCAGCGGTGCTCCCAGGGGTGGGAACTCCAAAGCATCCACAAGCTTACAAGCAGCAGGGAAGTGCCTTCACCGGCTTCCTACACCAGAAGCTGTTACGGAGTTGTGGAGGCGAAGGGTATCTGACTCCTACCGCTTTCTCCGTGTAGAAAGGTGTTCTGTCAACTCAGCCTTTCTTTCCTCTTGACATTGGCATTCCTTAGGGTTTGGGGTTTGTCGATACCATATTGGAGCGGTTGGGTTGTCTTCAAAACCAACCTAGAGCCTATAGGAAAGTTCCTAAAGGAGATGCAATCTTCTTTTCACAGTTTCATTTCACATTTTCCTACCTTGGAGAGGTGATCTAGGAAATTACTTCCTACTCCACACCCCAATTTATGTGGTCTTGTGATTCATATTGCTGTCTCATGAATAATCCTATTTCTCGCTTAACTATGACTACAGTTTACACATATATTTCACACGTGTTGTCCAATTTAACCTTCACAGTAAGTGACCTCCCATAAAATGAATTCAGCCTGTAAATATATGAAAGAGCCAGGCCGGTCGCAGTGGCTCACGCCTGTAATCCTAGCACTCTGGGAGGCCGAGGCGAGTGGATCGCTCAAGGTCAGGAGTTCGAGACCAGCCTGAGCAAGAGCGAGATCCCCGTCTCTACTAAAAATAGAAAGAAATGATCTGGCCAACCAAAAATATATATAGAAAAAAAAAATTAGCCAGGTATGGTGGCGCATGCCTATAGTCCCAGCTACTCGAGAGGCTGAGGCAGTAGGATCGCTTAAGCCCAGGAGTTTGAGGTTGCTGTGAGCTAGGGTGACACCAGGGCACTCACTCTAGCCCGGGCAACAAAGCAAGACTTTGTCTCAAAAAAAAAAAAAAAAGAAAGAAAGAAAGAAAGAGCCAGAGTAGAACCTGGTTCATGAGTTCACTCTGAAGTGAACCTGGTTCATGAGTTCACTCTTTCCTTATACCACGTAATCTTTCCCTATTACTGTTTTTAGAATGATTGCTAAAGTGTATTTAAAGAGTATTTATATTGGCAGGTGATGTACCAAATGATGTATGTTATTCCTTTAATTTTGACTGCTACTCTCTATTTTTTAACTATGTTTAAGTTATAATTTATATAAATTAAAGTTTTTTAGTTTTAAGAGTTTTGAAAAACATAGTTATATATAACCACCATATAATCAAGATACAGAATATTTCCCTCATTCCAAAAGTTTCCTTGTGCCTTTTTGTGGTCAGTCCCTTTGCCCCACGCTCAGCCCCTTCCAAATATTAACAGCTACTCTTTTATCTGCATTTTTAGTTATGGAAAAAGGCAGAGAAAAGTTAAGTAATTTGCTCCAAATCACAGAGCAAGTCAGCCAAGATTGTAATCTAGGTAGCTTGGCTTCGGAGTCACTGCTCTAACTACCACCATTCATACAAGCTTTGGATTTGGAATAAAATGATTAAGCTTCATTCATTTGACAAATATAGTTGATTCTCCTGAAGTCTCTAGAACACTGAATTAGCAAATACTGAACCATTGCTCCTAGGGGAAATACAGGGTTAGGTTCCTGTGAGCCTCTGGACACATTTTCATTAAGTGGTCAATATGTGATCTTTTTTTTATGTGTTTCTATTTAAATACGCATTATTTATATTGTCGACTCATTAACATAGGTTCAATTAACATTGAACCTATGGCTAGTAGCACTATTAATTAATACCTGAAGGTAGCTTATCTGACATACTTACTCTATAAGAGATACCATATCCTTGTGCTTAGGAATGCTAGACCTTCAGCACGGTGCTTGGAGGCCATTTTAAATAGTGAAATCACCAAAAAAAGTACAAAAATGTAAAAAATTTGGCACTAAATAGACTGAAAAGAACACTTGTTTAAATTCTTAAACAAGAAGGTGAAACAAGAAGGCAGAGCACTGCTATGTTTGATTCCAGCTAGTAAAATCTGTATTGGATGGCTCAGATCTCTGGGCATGTTCCCAAATGACTTCAAAAGGAAAGTATTGATTTTGGGGTTACAAATAAATTTTATCAAGTATGCAAATTTGCAAATATGGAATCCAAAAATAATGAAGATCAACTGTGTGTATTTTAGCACACTTACCTCTGAATTACTATGTTGACTAAGACAGCCCCTTGTTAATAAGGTATTTGCAGTCTAGTGAAGGAGACAATTTAAAGAGATAAAACAAATACTAGTGAAGAAATAACTATAAGGCACTAAAAAAGGGTGCTCTTCCTTATCTAGTCTAATGCTGTTCAATTAAAATATAATGCAAGCCACATGTAATTTTTAGTTTTGTTTTTAACTACATAAAAAGATGAAACTAATTTCAATAACATATTTTATTTCACCCAATATGTCCCGAATATTCACATTTAACCAATATAAAAAATATTAATAAAATATATTAATATTTTTCCCCATACTAAGCCTTCAAAATCTGGTGTATTTTACAGTTAAAATACATCTCAGTTCAGACTAGCACATTTCAAGTGCTGAATAGCTATGTATAATTGGTGGCTATCATATTGGGCATCATAAGTCTAGAAAGTTTAGAGATTGCTTCTCTGGGGGTAATACCTAATTTGAGATTTGAAACATGAGTAGAAGTTAGCAATAGGGAGGGGTTTGGAAAAGGCATGTTAGGCAAAGGGAATGGGGGTACAAAGGCCTATAGGTGACAGA
>CM052436.1:75536717-75614986 GCA_028533085.1 Varecia variegata | reverse complement strand
ACATTGAAACAGTTCATATGAGAAAATGATTTTTTTTTTTTTTTTTTTTGAGACAGAGTCTCACTCTGTTGCCCAGGCTAGAGTGAGTGCCATGGCGTCAGCCTAGCTCACAGCAACCTCAAACTCCTGGGCTCAAGCGATCCTTCTGCCTCAGCCTCCCAAGTAGCTGGGACTACAGGCATGCGCCACCATGCCCAGCTAATTTTTCTATATATATATTTTTAGCTGTCCATATTTCTTTCTATTTTTAGTAGGGACGGGGTCTTGCTCTTGCTCAGGCTGGTCTTGAACTCCTGAGCTCAAACAATCCGCCCGCCTCGGCTTCCCAGAGTGCTAGGATTACAGGCGTGAGCCACCACGCCCGGCTATGAGAAAATGATTAAAAAACATATTTTTTATTTAGAAAGACCATTCTGGTTGTGATATGGAGTATTTTTTAGGGAGAGAAAATATTGGAAGTAGAAAATCAATTAGGAAGAAATAGTTATGTTGGTGAACAAAGGTAATGATCGGAAGACAGATTCCAGAGAATTATAATGGAAAATGGAAAGAGTGTTGTAATTAATTGTTCATGGTCAAAATGAGGAGGTGCAGGATGTGAAGAAGAGGAAAAAATCAAATTAATACTCACCAGTTTATAGGGTAAAAAACTGAGTAAATGGTGGTATTATTCATTGAGATAGAGGATATAGGAGAAGCAGCAAGTTTCCAAGGAAAGTTGAATTCACTTTTGGGCAGATTGAGTTTAAGGTTCCCATGAGAGAGAGCTCTGTCTGAAATACAGATAGACATTTCTGAATCATCAGTATATAGGTGATGATTAAAGCTATGGGAGTGGATGAAGTCTCTTAGGGTAAGTATGCACAGTGAAAAAAGAGGAGCACCTAGGACAGAGCCCTAATGTATTTAAGGAATAACCAGATGAAGAGGAGAATGAGAAAAAGCATTGTATTTCTTAGGGTTTTTTGGTTGCAAGTAGTGGAAACCAACTCCTACCTTAAAGCAAAAAGCAAGTTTATAGGAATTATGTGGAAAAATTCCATGTTTCAAGGGAAGCCTAAAAGGACAGAAACTGTGCAACTTTAGAGTTTTTGTAGAAAGCCATCATATAGTCTCATCTGATGCCATTAGAATGAACACTCTTACTTTAAGTGTCAGTAGAGTCCAAGAAAGTTCTGGAAGATGGATTACAGTTGCTCTAGCTTTCATTTCCTGTCTACCTCTTGATAAGGCACCTTGTTCCAACAGTCTTATTTCTATTTCTGTATTATGTCAAGAAGTTTCTACTATGACAATTTCTTTACAGTGCAATAGCACTGGAATCAGAATGGCATTTACCAAACCAGTAAACTATTTCACACAGCTGCACAAACAATACATTGACATATATACCCACGTCAGAAAATTAAGCCTGATTTAATTTTATTGATCTTCCCTCTATAATTGAGCACCCTCCATTTCCACAAATAATTTCTGTATTTTGGGGTACGTAAATCAACTAATGTCTGTAATTCTTTTTGTGGCCAAACTTTCACTTCCAGGTAGTTTAATTTTGTATTTGATTTTTCAGTCTCCAAATTGGGATTGGATTCTGGTGTAAGGAACAATGACAGGTGGAACATAAGAGAATTATTGTCTTTCTCCTCAAGGGAATGACAATTTCCTCAGGCAAGGCAGACACTCCTGGTTTATACCTGAGAAACACCTTGTCAAGTCATGTGTTGTAGATAGTGTTTTCAGAGGATTTGAGGGTTTGGAGTACTTCAGCTTCTATCTTCTCAGATATTTTCATTCTTGTAGGGCTTTACACTATCAGCTGCCTGATGTTCACAGGTGACAGCTGTAAATTCAGTAATCCACTGACTCAAACTCTTAAAATTATTTCAAAGCAACAGTCTACATCTTAATACAACCATCAGCCACCTTGATGTAATTGTCATCTTTTGAGCACTGAACCGCAAAACTACAAAGTACACATTGATCATCATCCAAAATACGTTGGATCAGTTTTCAGAGAATGTTTTCTAATTTTAATGGAATTAAATTAAAAATCAATAAGATATATTTTAAAGCTTCAAATATTTAGAAATTGAAAAAAAAATCACAATTTGTAGAACCACAGCTAAAGCAGCATTAGAGGAAAATTATAGCTTTAAATTTTATTTTAGAAACAGAAAAGTTTTAAATCGATGGCATAGGTTTACATCTTAAAATGCCAGTAAAAGAAAGGCAAAGTAAACCTACAGCAGAAATCTGCACACTTTTCCTGTAAAGGGCCAGATAGTATTTTCAGCTTGGTGGGCCATACTCAACTCTGCCATTGTAGCCTGAAAACAGACATAGACAATGTGTAAACATATAAGCCTGGCTGTGTTCTGATAAAATTTTGTTTTCAAAGGTGTGCTGGATTTGTCTTGTGGAATGTAGTTGTACACTCATGATCTACAGTAAGTAGAAAGAAGGAAATAATAAATACAAATGCAGAAATCAAGGAGATATTTTAAAAATAGAGAAAATAGACAATGCCAAATCTTGGTTATTAAAAACATTAATTGGATAAAACCATAGCTAGACTGGTGAAGAAAAAGAAAATATACAAATTGACCAATATCAGGAATGAAAGAAGGGATATCCCATAGAACTTACACCAAAATAAAAGGATTATACAGGAGTATTATGAACAACTTATGGCAATAATTTTAACAACTTAGAAGAAATGAACAAATTCCTTGAAAAAAACACAACTTACCAAAATAGATGCAAGGTGAAAAAGAAAATATATTTATTTTTTAAATTGAATTCATTATCAAAAACCTTTGTAGAAAGAAATCTCCAGCTGTTTCTGTAGAATTCTATGAAAATTTTAAGAAGGAATGACACCAAGCTTACATATCTTTTAGAAAATAGAGAAGGGAACACTCACTAACTCATTTTTTGAGGCTGATTCCAACACCTGACAATCACAAGAAAATTACAGTCCAGTCTCTCTCATGAAAATAGATGCCAAAATCCTTTAAAAAATATCAGCAAATTGAATCCACCAATATATAAAAGGTTAATATATCATTCATGATCAAGCAATCAAGAAGGGTTCTTCTCAGGAACACAAGGTTTGTTGAATATTTAAAAATTAATCAATGTGTCGTAGTAAGTCTTCATGACCTTCGTTTATTTTTGTGGTTGCTATGATTGCTTTGGGGTATTCTATGTAAATTCTTTGCCTAGGCCAATATCTATAGGAGTTTTTTTAGCATTTTCTTCTAGAATTCTTATAGTTTCATGCCTTGAGTTTAAGTCTGTTTTCCATCATGAATTAATTTTTGTGAGAGGTGAGAGGCAGCCTTCATAGAATTAAAGAGAGTTAGGTCCTTGCTCTGGATTAGGCAGGGAGTGTTGTGGCTCTTCTCATTATAATAGTAACATCAAAAATCACTGATCGCAGATTACCATAACAAATTGTGTTAATCTGTATTGTTTTGGAACTTTTTGATAAAGGCCATTCTTGGGATACTTCACTTAATAGAATGGGTTCCAACTCTCTCCAGGAGAACAAAAGAGATGCCATATCACTGTTATTTCTTATAGCTGAGTAATACTCCATGGTATACATATACCACATTTTACTAATCCATTCATGAATTGATGGGCATTTGGGTTGTTTCCACATCTTTGCAATTGTGAATTGTGCTGCTATAAACATTCGGGTGCAGGTGTCTCTTTTATAGAATGACTTTTGTTCTTCTGGGTAGATGCCCAATAATGGGATTGCTGGATCGAATGGTAGGTCTACTTGAATCTGTTTAAGGTATTTCCATATTGCTTTCCACAGGGGTTGCACTGGTTTCCAGTCCCACCGGCAGTGTATAAGTGTTCCTGTGTCTCCGCATCCATGCCAACACATGTACTCACCAGCAAATTGGTTTCCCTGATCATCACCTAAGTGCACATTTGGGAATAACACCAATTGGGTATCCGACAGAGGTGGGGGGTGGGAGGAGGGGATGGGTGTATACCTACATGATGAGTGCGATGTGCACTGTCTGGGGAATGGACAGGCTTGAAGTTCTGACTTGGGGGGATGGGGGTGGGGGGAGGGGATGAGTGTATACCTACATAATGAGTGCAATGTGCACTGTCTGGGGAATGGACACGCTTGAAGCTCAGACTCGGGGGGATGGGGGGGCATGGGCAATATATATAACCTGAACTTTTGTACCCCCGTAATAAGCTGAAATAAAAAAATTGTGTTAATCTGTTTTCTGTGACTTACAACAGAATACCTACAACTGGGTAATTTATAAAGAAAGGAAATTTATTTTTTACAATTATGGAGGCTGAGAAGTCCAAGGTCAAGGAGCTGCTTCTGGTAAGGGCCTTCTTGCTGGTGGAGAGTCTTTGCAGAGTCCTGAGGTGACACAGGGCATCACATGGCAAGGGGGGCTGTGTGCTAGCTCAGGTCTCACTTCCTCTTATACAGTCACCAGTCCCACTCTTGTGATAAACCATTAATCATCCATTAACCCATTAATTCATGAATGGATTAATTCATCACCTCTTAAAGACTTACCTGTCAGTACTGCCACATTACTGATTAAGTTTCATCATGAGTTTTGGAGAAGACAAACATCAAACCATAGCACAGATATAATAATAGTGAAAAATTTTGAAACATTGTGAGAATTACCAACAAGTGACACAGAGACACAAGTGTTAGAAAAATGATACTGATAGTCTTGCTCAATTCATGGTTGCTATAAACCTTCAATATATAAAAAACTCAGTATCTTTAAAGCACAATAAAGCAAAGGGCAATAAAACTAGGTATGCCTGCAGTTTTTTTTTTTTAAAAATCATTGGGTTAAATTTGGTAAACTTTTATTTATAATTTTTGTGTCCGTGTTCATGAGGGATATTGGTGTATAGTTTACTTATAATGTGTTTGTCTGGTTTTCGTGTCAGGGTAATGCTAGCTTCATAGAATGAATTGGGAAGTATTAATATTACTTCCTCTTCAATTTTTTAGAAGAGTTTTCATAGAGTTGGTATTATTTCCTCCTTAAATGTTTAGTAGAGTTCATCAGTGAAGCTATTTGAGTCTTGAATTTTCTTTTGGGGAAAGTTTTTAACTATAATATTGATTTATTTAATAGATAATAGGGCTATTCAAATTTTTTATTTCTTCTTGTGTGAGCTTTGGTAACTTGTCCAAGTAACTTGTTCATTTCATGTAAGTTGTAGAATTTATTGGCATAAAGTTGTTCATAATCTTCCCTTATTATTATTTTAATATTTGTAGAATTTCTAATGATGTCACCTATTTCATTTCTGATGATGGTAATTTGTGTCTTTTCTTTTTCCTGATCAGTATGGCCACAGGCTTTATTGATCTCAAAGAACTATTTTTTATTTCATGAATTTTATCTATGCTTTTCTGTTTTTTATTTCTTTGATTTCTACTTTTGTCTTTATTATATCATTCTACTTACTTTGGTATTATTTGCTTTTCTGTTGCTAGTTTATTAAGGTAGAAGCTGAGATTCATTGATGTGAAACCTTCCTTTTCATATCTAGATTGGTTGCTATAAATTTGCCTTTAGGTACTGGTTTAGTGACATCTGACATGTGTTTTCATTCCATTCAGTTAAAAATACTTTCTAATTTCCCTCTTTATTTTTCTTTTTGATTCATGGGTTATTTAGTGGTACATGTGTGTATGTATATATTTTTTACATTTAGTAGTGTTTTAATTAACTTTCAGTGATTTGAGAACTTTCCAAGGATTTTTCTGTTATTGATTACTTTTAAAATTCCATTGTGTTCAGAGAACATACTTTGTGTAACTTGAATCCTTTTTAATTTATGAAGATTTATGTCATGGCTCAAAATATTGGCTATCTTGGCAAATGTTTCATATGTCTTTGAGAAAAATATGTATTCCAATATTGTTGGCTATAGTGTTCCATAAATATCAATCAGCTTAAGTTGGTTGATATCATTATTCTAGTCTATTATATTCTATTGATTTTCCTTCTACTTATTCTATCAATTATTGAGGGATTATTGAAATCTCCAACCATAATTGTGTGTATGTCTATTTCTCCTGGCATTTCTATCAGTTTTTGCTTCATGTATTTTGAAATTTTTTTGTTATTAGGTGCTTAAATGTTTATAATTGTTATGTATTTCTAAATAATTTAACCTCCTGTCACTATGAATTGCCCTTCTTTATTAATATTCTTTAAAATATACATTGTCTGACATTAATATAAGCATTCCTACTTTCTTTTGACTAGTGGTAGCATGACTAGTGGTACATGTGTGTATGTATATATTTTTTACATTATCTTACTTTTACCTACTTGTATTTCTTTATTTAAAATGAATTTTTTGTAGGCAACATAGAGTTGAATCTTGTTTTTTCATTATGGTAAAATATACATAAAATGAAAAATTGCCATTTTAACCATTTTGAAGCATACAATTGTGTGCCATTAAGTACATTTACATTGTTATGCAACCATCTCTAAAACTTTTTCATCTTCCTCAATAGAAATTCATTACCCATTAAGCACTAACTCCCCATTCTCCACTCCCCACAACCCCTGGTAACTACCATTCTGCTTTTTTGTCTTACGAATTTGACAGAATTCGAGGTTACTGTAGGAAACTCATATAAGTGAAATAATAAAATATTTGTTCTTTTGTGTCTAGCTTACTTAGCATAATGTCCTTGAGGTTCATCTACCTTGAGGTTCATCTGTTCAAGGCTCTACTTTCACTTTTTTTGTGTATATACCCAGAAGTGGAATTGCTGGATCATATCATAATTCTGTGTTTAATTTTTTAAGGAATTGACATACTATTTTCCACAGTAGCTGTACCATTTTACATTCTCACCAGCAATGCAGGGGGATTCCAATTTCTTCATATCCTTGTAAATATTTGTTATTATCTGTTTTCTTTTAAATCATAGCCATCTTAATGGATGTGAAGTGATATCTCGTTGTAGATTTGATTTGCATTTCCCTAATGCAATGGTTTGAATATGTCCCACAAAAATTCATATGCTGGAGACTTAATTGTAAGAGCAGAAAGAAGTGGGGTCTTTAAGAGGCCATTAGGTCATGAGAGCTCTACCCTCATGAATGGATTAATTCCATTATCACGAGATTGGATTAGTTATCTCTTATTTTTTCCTTTTTCTGATTAATCAAGTATTTTTAA
The DNA here is from genome assembly GCA_028533085.1 of Varecia variegata. Taxonomy (NCBI): domain Eukaryota; kingdom Metazoa; phylum Chordata; class Mammalia; order Primates; family Lemuridae; genus Varecia; species Varecia variegata. The sequence continues at coordinate 75,607,762 of CM052436.1, read as the reverse complement.
AAATGATCCCATTAATCTCCTTTGCTTATTAGCTATAACTCCTTGTTGTTAATTTAGGGATTGCTTACAAGTTTATAGTATATACATCTTTTACTTTTCAAAGCCTTCCTCCAAGTATATGTCATATATAGTATAAGAATCTTTTACTAGGGTACTTCCCTTCCTGGCCTTTATGCTATTTTTGTCAAAGATTCTATTTGTATACATATTATAAACAATATAATACATTGCAATTGTTTTTGTGTAAACAATTACCTTTTAAAGATTTAAATAATTAAAAAAAGAATTCACCTTATTTACCCATGTAGTTAATATTTCTGTGTTCTTCATTCCTTTGTATGGGTCCCGATTTCTACCTGGTATGATTGACTCTCTGCCTAAGGGATACCCTTTAACATTTGTTATAGAACAGGTCCACTGTAACAAATTCTTTTAGTTTTGTATATTTGGAAAAAATATTCATTTTACCTTCATTATTTTTGCCATGTGGTGTGTGTTGCATTGAGTCCCCACAAAAGATGTGCGGATATCCTAAACCCCAGTACCTGTGACTGTAGCCTTACTTGGAAATAGGGTCTTTATAGATTTAATCCAATTACGATGAGGTCATATTGATTAGGTGCCCTCTAAATCCAATATCTGGTGGCCTTGGAGAGAGAGATTTGGAGACACAGAAGCAAATACATACACACACATACACACACATGCAGGGTGGGGAAAGAAGATGGCTATGTGAAGACAGTCGCAGAGATTGGAGTTAGGTCCAATATGCCTGCAGTACCAGAAGTTGGAAGAGGCAAGACTCCTTAGAGTCTTAGAGGGAGCAGGCTGACACCTCGATTTTGGACTTGATTTTGGATTCTGGTATGCAGAACTGTGAAAGAATACATTTCTGTTGTTTTAAACCACCCAGTTTGTATTACTGTGCTACAGCAGCCTTAGGAAACTTATATACCAGGTATAAAACTCTGGTTGAGAGTTTTTATATTTCATTCCTTTATGTTATTGCTCCACCAACTCCCACCTTGTTTCCAACGGAAAATCTGATGTCATCCTTATCTTTATTTCTCTGTAGGTAACATTTCCCCTACCCTATGCCTACTTTTAAGATTTTCTCCTTATTCTCATTGTTGAACAATTTGATTATGATATACATTGGTGTCATTTTCTTCATGCTCGTTGTGCCTGGGGTTCATTGAGTTTCTTGGATTTGTGGATTTACAGTTTGCATTAAGTTTGGAAAGTTTTTTGCCTTTGCCATTATTTCCTCAAACATTTTTTCTGTCCCCTCCCTTGATTTGTGACCTCCAATTACTCATACATTAGGCTGCTTGAAGTTGTTGCACTACTCAGTGATGCTCTTTTTAAAAAAAAAATTCTTTTTTCCCCCATGTGTTGTATTTTCAATAATTACATTGCTATTTCTTCAAAGTCACTAAATTTTTCTTCTGCAATGTCTAATCTGTCATTAATACCATCTGCTGTATATTTCATCTTAGATATTCTAAGTTTGATTTGAATCTTTTTTATATTTCTAAGTCTCTACTTTGTGAACCTATGGAATTCAATTGTAAAAGTTGTTTTAATGTCTTTTTCTGCTAATCATAACACTTTTGTCAGTTCTGAGTCAATTTCTACAGATTGATTCTTCTCCTTTGCATGTGTTGTCTTTGCCTGCCCCTTTGTATGACTGGTGATCTTTGATTAGATGCCAGGCATTGTGAACTTTTACCTTGTTGAGTGCTGGATATTTTTGTATTCTTATAAATTTTCTTGAGCTTAGTTCTCAGATGCAATCAAGTTACTTGGAAACAATTCGATTCTTTCAGGTCGTGCTGTTAGGGATTTTTTAGGTGGATCCAGAGCAGTGCTCAGTCTACAGCTAATTATTTCCCACTGCTGAGGCAATACCTTCATGAGTACTCTACCCACTGCCCCTGAATTATGAGATTCTTGCAGACTGGCTAGCGGGAATAGTACCTATTCCCAGGTCTGTGTAAGTGCTATACATTATTTCTTCTGTCCTTTCAGATGATTCTTCCCTTGGCTTTAGGTAGTTTCCTTATACACATTTACTGAATCCTGAGGGGATCCTTTGTTGATCTCAGGCTCTTTCTCTTTGCACTACCCTCTTGTCTGATATTCTCTCCTTTGTACTCTAGCTGTCTCTATCTCTTTATACTCTTAGCTTCATCTCCTCAACTGAGGAAGTCTGCTGGACTCTGTCTCAGTTTCTACACTCACCTTGTTTTGTTTTGTTTTTTTCCTATTTCTCAAGAATTACTAAGCTTCATTTCCTAATGTCTGGTGCCTTAAAAACTCTGGCTTAATGTATTTTATCTGTTTCTTGTTGTTTTTCTTCAGGTAGGATGGTAAATCTCATCCCCTTTATGAAATCTTGGCTGGCATCAGAAATCCAGATCAAAATTTCAGCAAACATATAAAAAAATTCTCAACATCTCCAATCATTAGAGAAATACAAATCAAAACCACAATGAGATATCACCTACCCCCAGTGAGATTGGCCTCAATCAAAAAAATCCCAAAACAACAAATGCTGGCGAGGATATGGAGAGACGGGAACACTCTTACACTGCTGGTGGGACTACAAATTGGTGCAACCTCTGTGGAAAAGAATTTGGAGATACCTCAAAGAGTTAAAAATAGAAATACCGTTTGATCCAGCAATAGCACTATGAGGCATCTACCCCAAAGAGCAAAAAGCATTCTATAATAAAGACATCTGACCCGAATGTTTATGGCAGCACAATTCACTATTGCAAGGATGTGGAAACAACCCAAGTGCCCATCAATTCATGAGTGTATTATTAAAATTTGGTATGTGTATACAATGGAATATTACTCACTTATAAGAAACGACAGTGATCTAGCACCTCTTATATTTTCCTGGATTGAGCTTGAGCCCATCATCCACAATGAGGTATCACAAGATTGGAGAAATAGCCTCCACATGTACTCACCGTCAAATTGGCACTAACTGATCAACACTACGCTGCTCACACGGTAGTAATATTCTCCAGGGATTAGGGGGGTGCGGGGGGGGGGGGCAAACTCACAACTAATGGTCACGGTGTGCGTTGTAAAGGGGAAGGGCAAGCCTCTAAACCTCACTTGGGTGAGGCAAAGACATAAAATGTAACCAAAACGTTTGTATCCTTATAATATCCTGAAATAAAAAAAAAAGTTTTTTAAAAAAGTGGTTTTTAAACATGTAAAATATTGCTTAAACTTATGAAAATAATTCTTAAACATGAGAAAGTAATTAACTACTCATAATAAAAGAAATTAAAAAAGAAAAAAACCTGTCAGACAAAAATTCTCTGTCTAGCAAAAATATTCTTGAAAAATGATGATAAAAGTAAAGATATTTTCAAATAAAATAAAACAGCAAATATTTTACCTGCAGACCTAAGTAGACTGAAGCAAGTTAAGGATGTATATTGTAATTCCTATAGTAACCACTAAAAATGTAATCCAAAAAAAAAAAGTGAAAGCAAGTTCTATAGGATGAAGGGAAATAGAACCAGAGAGAAACTCAGATTTTCAGGAAGTAATAAGAGCATTATAAAAGGTAAATATGTGGGTAAACACAAAGCCTATTTTTTTACTAATTATTTTAAAATACATGTAACTGTTTAAAGCAAAAATTATAACATTGGTTTGTAGAGTTTATAATATTTATAGATGTAATACATTATACATGACAACTCTAGCCTAAATGAATGGGAGGTAAATGAGCTGGTTAATTGCATGATTTTTATATTTTAAATTAACTTTCAGCTTTATTAAGGTATAATTGACAAATACAAATTATATATATTCAAGGTGTACAACACGTCTAGATATATATATACACATTGTGAAATGATTTCCACAATAAAGCTCATTAACACATCTATCACCTCACATATTTAGTTTTTGTGTGTTTGTGGTGAGAATATTTAAGGTCTACTCTTCCAGTGAATTTCAAATACAGTACATTATTGTTAAGTATAGTCATTGGGCTGTACATTAGATCTGCAAAACTTATGCATCTTATAACTCTAAGTTTGTCCCTTTGGCCAACATCTCTTCATTTCCCCCATCCCTGACACTTGGTAACTACCCTTCTACTCTGTTTCTATGAATTTTGCTTTTGAGATTCCACATATAAGTAAGATCATGCAGTATCTGTCTTTCTATGTCCGGGTTATTTCACTTAGCATAATGTCCTCCATGTTCATTCATGTTGTCATAAATGGCAGGATTTCCCTTTTTTATAAGGCTGAATAATATTACATTTTATCTATCTATCTGTACCACAATTTCTTTATCCATTTACCCACTGATGGACACTTAGGTTATTTCCATATTTGACTATTTGGAATAATGCTTCAATGAACATGGGACCACAGATATCTCTTTGACATAGTAATTTTATTTCCTTTGGATATATACCCAGAAGAGGGATTGCTGGATCATATTGTAGTTCTATTTTTAATTTTTGAGGAACCTCCATAATGTATTTTTGAGGAACTTCCATAATGGCTATACCAATTTACATTCCAACCAATAATGTATAAGTGTTCTTTTTTCTCGACAAACTTGCCAACCCTTATGTTCTGACTTTTTGATAATAGCCATCTTAACAGGGGTAAGGCAATATCTCATTGTGGTTCTGATTTATATTTTCCTCATGATTAGTGATACCGAGTACCTTTTTATACACCTGTTGCCTATTTGTATGTTTTGTTGGGAACAATGTTTATTCAGGTTCTTTATCCATTTTTAAATCATGTTACTTGTTTTTTGCTATTGAATAGTTGGAGTTTATTATATATCTTGGATATTAACCCCTTATCAGATTTATGCTTTGCAAGTTTTTTATTTCATTTTGTGGGTTGCCTTTTAATTTTGCTGATTGTTTCCTTTTATATGTGGAAACTTTTTGAGTTAGCTTATTTTTACTCTTATTGCCTATGATTTTAATGTCATGTCTAAAAAATCATGCCAAGACCAAGGTCATGGAGACCCCTATGTTTTCTTCTCATAGCTTTACAGTTTCAGATCTTATGTTTAAATCTTTAATCCTTTTTGAGTTGATTTTTGTGTATTTTGTAAGATAATCCAATTTTTTTTGCATGTGGCTATCTAATTATCCCAGCACCGTTTGTTGAAGAAAATATCCTTTCCCCATGTTTTATTCTTGGTGCCTTTGCCAAAGATTAACAGTATATTTGTATTTATTTCTGGACTTTCTATTCTGTTTCATTGTTCTATGTTTGTTTTTATGCTAATACCATATCCTTTTGATTACTACAGCTTTGTAATATAATTTGAAATACAAAATTATGACACTTCTAGCTGTGTTCCTTTTGCTCAAGATTGTTTTAGCTATTTGGGATCTTTGTGTTTCCATACAAATTTTAGGATTGCTTTTTTTTATTTTTGTGAAAAATGCCATTAGAATTTTGTTACAGATTTCATTGAATTTTTAGCTTGTTTTGGATAATATAGACATTTTGACAATATTGATTCTTCCAGTCTGTGAATGTAGTATATCTTTCCATTTATTTGTATCTTCAGTTTTTTCATCAATATTTTATAGTTTTCAGTGTACAGATCTTTTGACTCTTTGGTTAAATTTATTCCTAAGTATGGTATTCTATTTGATGCCATTGTACATAAGATTGTTTTCTTAATTGCTTTTTCAGGTAGTTTGTTGTTAGTGTATAGAAATGCTGTTGATTTTTGTATGTTGATTTGTATCCTGCAACTTTACTGAATTCATTTATTAATTCTAACAGTTTTTAGGGTTTTCTATGTCTGGTAAGTCCTCACTTAATATTGTTGATAGGTTCTTGGAAACAGCTATTCAGAATACTCTAATATGGTAATGGTAGCATGTAAATCACTTATATCTTAGTGTAAAGGTTAAAAGACAAAGCTATAAAAATAGTAATAGCTACAATAATTTGTTAATGGATACACAATATAAAAAGATAAATTATAACATCTAAAATATAAAGTGTGGAGTGAAGTATAAGTATAGAGTTTTTATATGTGATCATTAAATTGTTAACTTAAAATAGACTGTTATAAGATGTTATATGTAAGCCTCATAGTATTCTGAATTTGATTTTATATTTACTTTTACCAGTGAGTTTTATACTTTCATATGTCTTCATGTTAGTAATTAACATCCTTTTACTTCAGCTTGAAGAACTCCCTTAATCATTTCTTGTAAGGCTGGTCTAGTGGTGATAAACTCCCTCGGCTTTTGTTTATTTGGGAAGGTCTTTATCTCTCATTTATTTGTGAAGGACAGCTTTGACAGGTAAAGATCTTGGTGGGCTGTTTTTTCTTCAGCACTTTGAAAATGTCATCCCACTTTCTCCTGGCCTGCAAAGTTTCTGTTGATAAATTTGCTGTTAGCCTTATGGCTATTGCCTTGTATGTGAGGAACTTTTATTCTCTGACTGCTTTCCAGATTATCTCTTTGTCTTTGATTTTTGACAGTTTAATTATAATTTATCTGTGTGAAGTCTTCTTCAAGTTGAATCTGATTAGAGATTTTTAAGCTTCATGTACCTGGATATTCATATGTTTCCCCAGATTTGAGAATTTTTCAGACATTATTTCTTTAAATAAGCTTTCTGTCACTTTTTCTCTCTCTTCTGTTTTTTAAACTTCTACAATGCAAATGCTAGTTCCCTTGAATCTCATGGGCTTTCTTTATTCCTTTCCATTCTTTTTACTTTCCTCTCTTCTGACTGGATATTATGTCAAATTACCTATCTTCAAGTTCACAGATACTTGCTTTTGCCTGACTGAGTCTCCAGTTGACATTCGTTATATCACATTTTTAATTTCATTCATTGTATTCTTTAGCTCCAGAATTTGTTTTGTTCTTTTTTATTATTTCTATTTCTCTGTTGAACTTCTCATTTTGTTCATGTATTATTATTCTGATTTCATTAAATTGTCTATTGCATTCTTTTGCAGCTGAACTTTTTAAAACAATTATTTTGAATTATGAGTAAGGCAATTGGTAGGTTTCCATTTCTTTGGGGTAAGTTACTGTGTTTCTTTGGTGACATCATGTTTCCGTGGTTTTTAATGTATCTTTTTGTCTTATATTGTTGTCTGCACTTTGATGGAGTAGTAATCTCTTCCAGACTTTATGGACTAGTTTCAGTGGGGAAAGATATTCACATACAGGTGAGTGTGAGGGTGCTGGCTGGGTGGAATGTGACAATTCTGGCTCTAGTGAAGGCACACTGGCGTAGTCTTGGTGCAGTTCTGTTAGTTGAGACTGGCATTGACAAATATTGTGAGAGTCCTCAGTGTCCGAGGCTGTGGGTGTCTGCAGTGGCAATGAGGTCTGTTGGGGTCTTTGGTGGCAAAAGCTGTTGTGATTTTTCTGATTTGCTTTTCTCTCATGGATGAAGTTGTGGCTCAAGGGATCCCTCTTGGCACTGGATCCTTTGCAGGTGTGCTTTCAGTCGGGGTGGCACCAGTGTTGATGCCTGGTGCCTGTGGTCTGGCCACAGAGCTGGTTTCTGGGATGGTGGTATCACCAGTGTTTTGGGGGGCAGGCACCCTGTTGTTGTGTTGGTAACAATGTGAAAAGTACAGGTAATCACAGAGTGATGGTGGAACTTGGGTTTAGAGCACAGATGCATGCAAAGCGACCATGACTCCAAGGTCTGGGATGGGGCTAAGCCCACAGCAGTGGTGGCTGTGGTGATTGAGGCATAAGTACATGTGGAGTGGCCATGATTCTGGGGTCTGGGGCACGTATGGGGTTGGGGGATGGTGACCCCAGTTCTAGGGTGGCACAACAATTGATCCTTCTTGGGAGGAGGCAGCACAGCAACGTCTTCCTCTTGAGGGGGTTCAAAGCAGAAATGGCTGTTGGTTACATTAGTGGTGAAAGCTGGAGACTACTGTGGCACCTGGTACATGGCTGAGGCTGACAGCTCCCACCCTTCTTCTGTGTTCTGAGCTATCTACAGATGCATGATAATTTCCTTAGAAATCCTTTCTGTGCAGTTATTCTCTTCCCCTCACCGGCTGTTTTTTGCTCCGTTCTATTTCTGCAAGTTCTTAATTGGACCCTTGAGCCCTGCTAAGGCTATTTTTGTTCACAGATGTCTATCTAATTGTTATTTGTTGTAGGGGAATGATGTTTGGTATCTCATATTCCACTATCTTGCTGATATCCTGAAACCATAGTTTCTGTATTTTATGTGAAGTTGTTAATATTAACCCTAAGTAAAATGAGAAAAGTTAAGGATGTATATTGTAATCTCTGTACATGTGTGTGTGTCACATGTTATATATATGAATGTCATGTATACATATATGTTTTTGAAAGTAAAAACAGAAAAATATTCATGTTACTGAAATTAGGCAAAAAATTTGGAGTGCTATATTAATATCAATAAAGTAGAATAAGAAAAAGTATTACCAGAGATAATATGGCAATAAAGGACATATCCTAATCATAAAAGAAGTAATTCATCAGCAAAACATAATAATCACAATTGTATATTTGTATAATAACAGTGCTTTAAATAATGAAATAATAATTGATAGAATTAAATGAAATAATAGACAATTTCTCAATTATAGTTGGAGATTTTAACACCTATAGTCTATATCAGCAATTGACAGAACAACTAAATTTTTAAAAATCACTTAAGACATAGAAGATCTGAATAATTCTATCAGCCACATTTACCTAATACACCCAATAATTGGAGAATATATGTTCAAGTAGACATTGGCAGGGTCACCAGGATAGAGCATATATTGGGCCATAAAACAGGTCTCAATAATTATTGTCTCAAAGTATTGAAATATCACAGATAATTTTCTCTGAAAATGAAGCAATTAAATTAAAGATCAATAAGATATACTGAAAACCCCAAACTATTTTGAAATTAAACACCATACTTTGAAATAATCTGTAGGTCAAGGAAATAATTCTAACAGAAATTAGAAAACATTTCAAAGTAAATACTAAGGAAAATGCAACACATTAAAAGTTGTAGGATGTACCTAGAGCAGTACTTAGAGGGAAATTGCAGCTTTAAATGCTTATGTTAGAAAAGAAGAAAGGTCTAATATGGATCTAAGGTTTCATTTTAGGAAGCCAGAGAAGAAACTCAAAGTAAACCCAAAATAAGTAAATGGAAGGAATAAATAAAGATAAAAGCAGAAATCAATAAAATAGAAAACAGACAGATAATAGAGAAATTTCATAAAGCCTAAAATTTGTTCTTTGGAAAGATCAACAAAATTCACAGACCCCTATCTAAACTGATCAAGAGGAAGACAAAAAAGAGGAGAGACCAATATTAAGAATATTGGTCTTAACCAATATTAAGAATGAAAGAACAATTATCATTACAAAACTGAAAAAATTATAAGGATAACTAGGAAATGTTTTGAACAACTTTATGGCAATGAATTTGATAACTTAGTTGAAATGAACTACTTCTTTTAAAAAGAAAACTGACACAAACTGATACATAATGAAATAACCCTATATCTATTCAAGAAATAGAATTCATTATCAAAAAACCTTCCCACAACAAAAATTTCAACCTCAGAGGTTTTATTGTTGAATGCTATGAAACATTTAGGGAAGATACAAAACCAATCTTATACAAACTCAGAAAATACAGGGGAGTGAATGCTTCCTGTGATGGTTGACTTTATATCTCAACTTGAGTGGGCAATGGGGTGCCAAGATACAGTCATGCCCCACAGAAAGAGATTATTGCCAATGACAAACCATATATATGATGGTGGTCCTGTAAGATTATAATACCGTATTTTTACTGTATCTTTTCTTAAGTTTAGATATGTTTAGATATCCAAATACTCACTGTTGTGTTATAATTGTCTGCAGTGTTCAATATAGTAATATGCTATACAGATCTGTAACCTAGGCACAATAGGCTATACCATATTGCCTAGACATGTAGTAGTCTATACCATTCAGGTTTATGTAAGTACACTATGTTGTTCACACAATGATGAAATCATCTAATGATACATTTCTCAGAATGTATCCCTGTTAAGAGATGCGGGACTGTGTTTGGTTTAACATTATTCTATGTGTGTCTGTGAGGATGTACCTGAATTGAGTTTAACATTTTAATTAGTAGACTAACTCAAGCAGATTTCTCTCCCCAGTGTAGGCAAGCCTCATCTATTGAAGGCTGAATAGAACAAAAAGGCCGAGTAAAGGAGAATTTGTTCTCTCTGCCTGACTGTCTTCTACCTGGGACAATGGTTTTCTCCTGCCTTCAGACTCAGACTTAGACTAGAACTTAACATCATCAGCTCTCCTTCTTAGGTCCTCGTTTTTTGTTTTGAGACAGGGTCTCCCTCTGTCACCCTGGCTAGAGTGCAGTGGCATCAGGGTAGCTCACTGTAACCTCAAACTCTGGGCTCAAGTGATCTTCCTGCTTCAGCCTCCTGAGTATCTGGGACTATAGACCTATAGCACCTCACGTAGCTAAATTCTTCTATTTTTGGTAGAGACAGTGTCTCGTTCTTGCTCAGGCTGGTCTCAAACTCCTGACCTCAAGTGATCCTCCCACCTTGGCCTCCCAGAGTGCTAGGATTACAGGTGTGAGCCACTGTGCCTGGCCTTCTCAGGCCTTCGGACTCAGACTGGAATTATACCATCAGCTCTCCTGGGTCCCCAGCTTATTAGCTACAGATCTTAGGGCTTCTCAGCCTTCATAATTGTGAGAGCCAATTTCTTATTTTCTGTATATATATAAAATATTATGTTTATATATAATCTGTTTTATAATCAATATATCCTGTTGGTTCTGATTCTCTGAAGAATGCTGACTAATACAGATTTTGATACCAAGAGTGGTTATAGAGGAACAGAAATTTAAGGATGAGTTGTCTGAGTTGTTCTGGGGTTTCTGGAATTGGCCCTTTCATCTGATTAGATTTAAAGATGCTAATGATTCTATTTCCAGTAGTAAAGAGGGCACTGATAGTCCGTGGTATGTTCTGGTAATAGAAAGACACAAAATATCACCATTGGATACTCCTAATCCACCACTTATAAGAGTCAAAGAGCTGGGTGACTGTATATATGATTCTTTCAAACATTGTTGGAAAACTAATGAATATAATAAGATTGGTTGGTTATTCCTAATGTTACATAGTGGTGAAAGAAAAGGACAAGCTCAGGGATTCTAATTCCCAGCTCAAACACTGCATAAATGACCTGAAAGCTTCTGTGTGTGTCCTGAAGGAGACACTTAGCTCTTGTAGCTGCAAGATCGCAATTGCTGAAGTCAAACTTAGAATCTTATTCTATGAGTGGCTGAATTACAATGCAAGTTGAACTTCCAGCCTCACAGGTTGTCTAATATTAAAGAGAGGATATTGATTGGGAAAGAACGAGATCCTGTAAGTTAGAAAGGGGACATATGAGAAGACCCTGATGAAGCTGGGGACATTGATCCCCTAAATTCTGATCAGTCTTCTTTGCCCATGTAAGAGGCCTTCCTCAGCTCCATTGGAAGAAGTCTCATTATCCCTGTCTGAGGAAATTGTAATGGCCTTCCCTGAAGCGGTTGCCAAGTCAGACAGTGCTGATTCTCATCAAGACTCACTCCCACCACACCTCTTTGCATGTACACTTGTAACTAGACTCAAGCGGCAGCAGATCACTAAAGGTGAGGTATAAAGTATGATCCATGAAGGTGTGCCCTAAACTCTAGAACAACTACCTGAGTTTTCTAAATTATGCATACAGAAATCCAGGGAACATGTGTGGGAATCTATATTAAAGATGTGAGATAATAGTGAAAGAAATATAAAGTAGGATCAGACTGAATTCATTGTTATGGGCTCACTAAGCAGAGATTCTGCATTTAATGTTGTAGCTCTGGGAGTCAGGAAGGACCATTACAGTATGTTTGGTTGGTTAGCTAAAACTTAGACCAAAAGGTGGCCCACCGTGAATGAACTAGAAATGCTGGATCTACCTTAGTTTAATATAGAGGAAGGATTCAAAGGCTTAGGGATTTTGGAATGTTAGAGTGGATTTGTCATTTAAAACCTACTCACTCACACTGGGAAAGTCCAAAGACATAACTTTCACCACTACTGTGAAAAATAAATTTGTGAGAAAAGCCATGGCACTCATGAAGAACACTGTGCTCACTCTTCTTTGAAGGCTAGGCCTTACAGTGGGAACTACAATCACTGAGTTGGGAAACCAAAATGCAATAGGAATAGTTGGATCTTAGGGTGGCAGCACTCAACTACCAAATGGACAGCAGAGTCAAAGGAGCAATCAGAATGGGCTGACTCATGCAGACCTATGGCATTGGCTAGTTGATCATGGTGTTCCTAAAAGTGAAATAGATAGGAAGCCTACTAAATTCTTACTTGATCTGTATAGGCAGAAAAGTTATAGGTCAAGTGAACAGAATTCTAACCTGAATCATAAAAACAGACAGCCATGGTCCCTCAGTCAACTCCCAAACTCGAGCCAGTTTACAGATGTAGAACTCCTTAAATGAAGGGGAGGTTGTGTCCCTTTGAGGAAAGACCCCAGCACACTATCAAAAATTTATACTGTTAATTTAGCATTAGTATAGATATACTCAGCAGCTGGAAAAATCCCCACATTGATTACCTGAGCTCTGGAGTGAAGATTACGATGGTAGGAAAGGCCGAAGGAAATGAGTAGATCTGCCTCTACCTGGGAAAGAGTAAACCAAAAGCAATACCACATTTTTGAAGGGATTGCAGTGATTAGTGTTATCATCAAGGACTTAAAAGATGCGGGGGTGATGATGCCCACAATCTACCCATTTAATTCTCCTATTTGGTGTGTGTAGAAGACATATAGATCTTAAGAGAATGACGGTGGATTACTGTAAGCTTAACTGTAACTCCAATTGCAGCTATGGTACCACGTATTGTTTCATTGCTTAAGCAATTAACCAGGTACATCCTCTGGTACCTGGTATGCAACTACTGATCTGACAAATCCCTTTTTCTCCATACCTGTCAATGAGGCCCACCAGAAGCCATTTGTTTTTAGCTGGTAAGGCCAGCAATACACCTTCACTGTCTTACATTAGAGGTATATCAACTCCCTCGCCCTATGTCAAGATATCATACCGGTGCGTTACATTTATGACATTAGGCTGATTGGACCTAGTGAGCAAGAAATAGCAAATACTCTAGATTTATTGGTAAGATAATTGTGTGTCAGAGTATGGGAAATAAATCTGATGAAAATGTAAGGACCTTCTATTTCAGTGCAATTTCTAGGGTCCTGTGGTGTGGGACACATTAAGATATCCCTTCTGAGGGTGGTTTAAGTTGTTGCATCTAGCCTCCACTAAAATCATAATAGAGGCACAGCACCTCATAGACCTCTATGGATTTTAGAAGCAACATATTCCTCATTTGGGTGTTGCTCTGGCCCATTTACCAAGTAACCTAAAAAGCTGCTAGTTTTGAATGGGGCCCAGAACAATAAAAAACTGCAACACAGGTCCAGGTTGCTGTGCAAGCTTCTCTGCTGCTTGGGCCATATGATTCAGAAGATCTAATGATGTTTGAAGTGTCAATGGCAGATAGGCATGCTGTTTGTAGCCTCTGGCAGGTCCCTATAGGTGAATTATAGCAGAGGCCCTTAGGGTTTTGGAGCAAAGCCCTGCCATCCTACATAGATAACTACTCTCCTTTTGAGAAACAGCTCTTGGCCTGCTACTGGGCCTTAGCAGGGACTGAATGTTTAACCATAGGCCACCATGTTACCATGTGACCTGAGCTGCCTATCATGAATGAGTGGTATCTAACCCACCAAGCCATAAAGTTGGGCATGCACAGCAGTACTCTATTATCAAATGGAAGTGGTACATACATGATCAGGCCTTGAGGGCACAGTAAGTTACATGAAGCAGTGATCCAAGTGCCCATGATCCCTATACCCGCTACACTACCTTCTCTCTACCATCCTGCCTTATGGGGAATTCCCTATGATCAGTTGACAGAAGAAGAGAAGACTTGGGCGTAGTTTACAGATGGTTTTGCATGATATACAGGCACCACCCAAAAGTGGACAGCTATGGCACTACAGCCTCTTTTGGGGACCTTTTTGAAGGATAATGATGATGAGAAATCCTCCTGGTGGGCAGAACTTTGAGCAGTGCACCATGTTCACTTTGCTTGGAAGGAGAAATGACACAAAATACTTCAGAATTAATTTAATAAATGGAATGCAACACTCTGCATTGAAAACCACAAAACATTGCTTAAAAAAACTAAAAAATCACTTTATATGAAACTACATACCATATTGATGGGTTGGAAGACTCGGGGGGGTAGGGGGGGTAAGGGCAATATACATAACCTAAACTTTTGTACCCTCATAATATTCTGAAATAAAAAAAAAAGATGTAAATTCTCACCAAACTGGTAATACAGTCAATGTAATCCCACCACAAACTTTTTCTAAAATTTCCTTGGAAGTGCAAAAGACCTGGAATATAAAAATCATCTCAGAAAAGACAAAGTTGGAAGACTTTCCTACTTTAAGACTTCTGTAAAGCTATGGTAATCAAAAGAGTATGGTGTTGGCATAAATATCCACAAATCGGTGGAACAGAATGGAGAGAATTAGACCTACATATAGTCATTTGGTTTTCAACAAAGATGCCAAAGCAATCTAATAGGTAAATTCTTTTAAACAAATTATTCTGTAATAACTGAATATCCGTATAGCAAAAAATGAACCTCAGTCCCTACATCACATTATACACACCAATTTATTTTAGATCAATTATAGATTTATCCATAAAAAGTAAAACTATAAAGATTTCAGAAGAAAACATAAGAATATCTTTGTGAGTTGTGGGTAGGCAACTGCTTTTTGGACAGGACACAGAAAAGCACTAACTATAAATGAATAAATTGAACTTAATCATAATTAAATTTTTAAATGACTTTTTATTTTTAATTATGAATACATACTAGTTGCACATATTTATGTGTTACATGTGATGTCGTGATATAGGCTTACAATTTGTAATGATCAAATAAGAGTAATTGGGGTATTCATCACCTCAAGCACTTATCATTTCTTTGTGTTAGAAACATTTCAATTCCACTCTTTGGTTATTTTAAAATATACAATAAATTGTTGTTAACTATAGTCACCCTATTGTGCTACTGACTACTAGATTATATTCAATCTGTTTTACTGTATTTTTGGATTCATGAACCATCTCCTCCTTATCCCCCACTTCCCACTATCCTTCTCTGCCTCTGGTAATCATCATTCCATTTCTATCTTCATTTGGTCATCAAAAGATACTGTTAATATTAAGAAAAGAAATAGTATAGCCATAGAATGAGGAGGAAATACATGACATATATCTGGAGTGACATCAGCAAGATGGCAGAATGGGAGGGAAGTCCTAGCCTTCATGTCCTTTCACCAAAAGTTCAACTAACAACCATGCACAGATGAGAACACCTTTGTGAAAACCCCCAAATTTGGGAATAAGACTGAGACACATGCATGGACCACAGAACCAAATATAAACTTATTCAAATGGTAAGAGAAGTGGTTTCACTTTGACCCCATTACCCTCCCTCCAAGTCAGCACAGCACCACACAGAGGATTGTCCAGGGCCCAAAGTTTACAGTGGGGAAAGAGAACCAAATGTGAACATTCAGCTTTCCAAGCATTCTGTGATGTTTCCCAGGAAGCCCACTGCAGTCTCACCTCACAGGGAACACAGGGAGTAATGCCACAACTTGATCAACTGAGGTCAGGTAGCAACAAAGCAAGGAGGTAGAGCTCACAATGACCAATATGCAGATCTTGGTGGTAGCTCTGTGTACCTGCCAGTATTGGCACCCAGTCAAAGGTACTAGCCAACAGTATAGTTCACCCACAAAGCTGAGCTGGTCGCTCCCAGAAGTGGTGGGAAGTTCTACCTAGCTTGAATCTCTTGAACTCCTGAGTTCAAATGATCTTCTTGCCTCGGCCTCCCAAAATGCTAGAATTACAGGCATGAGCCACTGTTCCCTGCCCTCCTAGCTTGAATCTCTACACAGCCAGCCTTCATGCCCAGCCTCCAACCCTAACCCAAAGCTTTGCCCAGCGAGAGATGTCCATGACAATGCAATCTGGCAAAGAGCAGGGGCTAGTTCTGCTACATTTGGGACTTTAAACAGCATTCATGTAGGCCCCCAAATCCACCCCAAGACACTGGCTAGGGATAATGATACCCACCACAGTGCATTTAAGAAAAGTGCAGAGACTAGTTCTGCCACACCCGGGAATTTGAATAGTGTTTATCTCAGCTTCAAAGTTTACCTCAAGATCCTGCTTAGAGGCCGGGCGCGGTGGCTCACGCCTGTAATCCAAGCACTCTGGAAGGCCGAGGCGGGTGGATTGTTTGAGCTCAGGAGTTTGAGACCAGCCTGAGCAAGAGGGAGACCCTGACTCTACTAAAAATACAAAGAAATTATATGGACAACGAAAAATATATGTAGAAAAAATCAGCCAGGCATGGTGGCGCATGCCTGTAGTCCCAACTCCTTGGGAGGCTGAGGCAGAAGGATTGCTTGAGCCCAGGAGTTTGAGGTTGCTGTGAGTTAGGCTAATGCCACGGCACTCTAGCCTGGCAAGAGTGAGACTGTGTCTCAAAAAAAAAAAAAAAAAGATCCTGCTTAGGCAGGGAGGTAAACCTCAACTGTGCACTTCTACTGAGCATAGCAGCTGGTCCCTTCCATCCCAGGCAACTTTGCCTAACTTCAGGGCCCAGCCTGCAATCTCGTATAACTGTAAAATACAAATAGCAGTACCACCTGGCCAAGGAATACACTGCGTAGCCTGACTTGATCAGAAGTGAATGCACAAGTGTTGAAGGGAGAAAAAATCGCCAAGAATACTTTACCTGACAAAACTGTCCTTCAGAAATGAGGGAGAAATAAAAACTTTCCCAAACAAAGCTAAGGGAATTCATCAACACTAGGCCTACCCAATAGGAATTATTAAAGATATTTCTTTAAGCTGTATTGAAAGATCACTAATTAATAACATAAGCCATACAAGAGCACAAAATTCAAGGGTATAAATAGTAGAGCATCACATTCTAAATACTCTGTACTGAAATGGTGCTGTGTAAAGCAATTTTATCTCTAGTACAATGGTTAAAAGACAAATCTATTAAAATAGCTATACATTTCAGGGGATAGAAATTATAAAATTATATAAGTTTTGATATAAAAAATATAAAATGTGGTGAAGGTGAGTCAAAGTGAGTTATAGTATGCTATCAAAGTTAAGTCATTATCATCTTGAAATGGCCTGTTATAAGATGTTTTATGTAAGCCTCATGATAACTGCAAAGCAAAAATCTATAGTAGATGCACAAAACACGAATAAAAAGGACTCAAAGCATACCACTACAGAAAGACATCAAACTGTGAAGAAAGAGAGTAAGAAAAGAAGAAAGAAACAAAGTATGTACAAAACAGGCTGGGTGCAGTGGCTCACACCTGTAATCCTATCACTTTGAGATGCCTAGGTGGGAGGATGACTTGAGGCCAGGAGTTCGATTTACTTTCAAGTGGTTCAGCATATATACACGTATAGAGAGAAAGAGTTAAAGCAAATGTGGCAAAACATTAAAAATTGATAAATACAGATGAGGGCATAAGGGTATTTATTATAGTATTCTTTCAACTTTTTTGTACGTTTGAAATTTTTTTCAAAATAAGAAATTGGCAGGAAAAAAGGAATTTAGGAATGTTGGTGTCAATCTGAGCTTTTGTCACCAGGTGGTGCTAATGCTTTTCAAATAAAGCTAAATTTACAAGCAAAGGATATATGTTATTCTCTTTTTTTCTTTTTAGTACTATGGAATATACTGAGTATCGACAAAATATATGTTGACAATTACATATTAATTTAGGAGAAATTTAGGTGAGGGAACACTAAGACTATAAGTCAAGCTTTTCAAATTTGCCAGTTTTCACTCTTGCTTGCATTATTCTAGCCAATTTAAAGAGTTTCAGCTATACATTTTCTGTCTCAGTTTGCTTCTCTCCTGACCCTTCCCATTCTCAGGCCTTTATTTCCTTCTCACAAAAGAACTTCTATGATAATTCCCTACACCAGATGCCACTGTAATCCACATTGCTGACAGCGTAAACTTCCTGTAGCAATTCTCTCCTCTTCTTCAGCTCCCTATACCCCTCCAAATCGTTTCCACCCCTTAGCAAAGTGTTTCAAGTTTCATACCAATCTACTTTCCCCAGTGTATCTACTAATATTGCCTGGCATTAAACCTATTCAAGAGACACCTTGATTGCTATCCTTTTTTTGTTTTGTTTTGTTTCAAATAAATGTCGTACACTTTCTTGCTCTGGAGTATGTTGCTTTGTATGTCTCTGTACCCCCAATGCCCTTTTTTACCTACTGCCAGTAAAAATCTGGCCTTGCCCATTATCAAAGCCCAGAATAAATATCATTTTCTTTATGAAAATTTCTCCAAACACATTACTTAGAAATAGTCTTCTTTCTACAGCACTTTTAAATTTTCTTATTGAACTAATAACATTTTCTATTACAAAATAATATATGTATACTAAATTATAAATATTTTCAAGGTAGATAGTTTATTTTTATAGTCTCTAGATTGTGTTTAATACTATGTGGCATTTGCTAAAAGTCAGTGGAATTTAATTTTAGTATTATTCAAGCCTGGTTTATAGTAATGATGTAAGTACTGACCAATCACCACCAAATTCCAGCCCTGCTCTGGCTGTTAATTTCACAGGTAAGTAATGAGGGCCCACCATAGTGAGAACTCAACCTGGATGAAGGATGCTCATGGCTTAGCAGCCCCCACCTACCAAAAGATTCAACAATTTGAAGTAACATTCTCATTCAATTTGACACTGTCAAAACTCTTAAATTTTTGCATGTCATTTGATCCTACTTATATATCCTACTTCTAGGTGAGAACATGATAAGAATACTCAATGATTTGCTTTAAGAATGTTCAGAAGGATATGCTTATAAAAGCTAAAAATTGGAAGGAGCCTAACTAACCAAAAATACAGGGTTGGTTAAAGAAATTCTAATATACCCACCCATACAATGGATTACTATGGCACCGTTAAAAATGGTCGTAGGGAATAATAATTAGTGGCACAGAAAGAGGCCCCCAATATATTATTACATGAAAAAAATACAGAATATCGTTGACATCATAATATATTTTAATGGAAGAAAAATATATTTGCGTAGATAAAAGACTAAAAGTGATGGCAGAAATATTTCTAGATTTGGAGATTGAATATTTTAAATTTTCTCTGTTGCTATCTTGTTTTTCCCCTAAGTTTTAACTCTGAGCACCTATATTAAGCAAACAATAAGAAAAGTTATGTTTAAGAAACAAATTATAATCCATAGTATTACTCTATTTTGTACATTCAGCAATGAAGGGAGGAATTTCAGGCTCTAACATTAGGCCTTGGGCCTAACGTAGAAACACGAGATAGGAAAGGCCAAATGATAACACAAAGGAAGACAGTATTAGAGGTCAAAAAAGGTGGGGAACCCAGGCAGAAAAACAGGAGGGTTAAGGAGTGGTGTTAACCATGCTCAGGAAAGAAGGAGACAAGAATACAAGTAGGAGAGCCATAGAAATCAAATATGTACCAGTATTGTAATGAAATAGAAAAGTAATTACACTTAGAAATCTAGGTCCAATATTTAGTATTATTGCTTATCAGATAGGTGATCTTGAGTAAGTCGTTTATATTTTCAAAGGTCAGAAAATACCTTGATGGTATTTTTATTCTCATTTTACAAGTGAGTCAAGTATCATTGAGAAAATATAAATGAGGTCATATACGTGTAAGCTAGGGTTTCTCAACCTTGGCACTATTGGCATTTTGGACTAGACACTTCTTTTTTGTTGGGGCTGAACAAACATATTAGTATAAGATAATAAGTGATGATGTCAATTTTAATAACGAGGGAGTTGCCTAGTGAGAAACAAAGCAGGTGAGAAGCATTTTGTAGTTTATTAAGAAACTAAAATTTTACCATTTTAAATAAAATCTCCCTAAATATTCATTATGTATCTCACCAAGGAGTGTTTTCCCTTGGAGAACTATAATACAATAAGTGTAGTTGGCAGGGACATGCCCCAAATCTAAGCAAGTCAAGTCAAGCCACCAGAAACAGAGCATCTCATGTGATTGATTTTAAGTTCCATCTTTGTCAGAAAGGAGCCTCCACATCCTTCCTGCCCAGATATGTATAAGAGGATAAGTCATTGTCCCTGATTTGGAGAAGGAGTGAAAAGAGTAGGGAAAGGGGGTTCTGACCCTGATGGAGCTATTGTTGGATAAGGAGGACTCTAACTCTTCAAATCACGATAGCATGTTATAGCCCCCCCAAATTTGGAGTATGTGTTGTTTGCATTAATCCCATTTATTTTAAGAGAACTGTCATTTATTATTACTTCCACAATTCACCTCAAATTTATTTCAAGTGGAGATATGAATTTAATAAAAGCATAAGCAAAAATTTAATTTCATGCTTAATTTAACTTAAGGATTTAATCGAAAGAAAGTTTTTAATATGTGATTTAAACACTTGCATGCTTTTATTGACTAGAAAGCACAGTAAACAAAAACAAAAATAAAAAAGAAAATAGAATTCATATGTAATTCTATCATCCAGATGGACCCCAGTATCAAAATTTTGGTGTATACCATTTCAGAGTTCTTAAATCAATGATTCTGAACCCAACCTGTACATTAGATTCACCTGAGGAGCTTTTAAAATAAAACCATGACCAGTCTCATCCAAGAACAATTAAACCAGAATCCTTTGGAGTGGAGCAGGCCTGGGTAATGATTTTAAGTTTCACAGGTGATTTTAACATGCAGACAGGACTGAGAACCACTGTCTAAAATGACTGACGAATTAGTCCAATTGTCTCTAGCTGAAGCAGCTAGGCTACACACTAAGCCAAAATAAAAGATGCTGGTGCCCACAGCTAAGTGGCACTTTGGCTTTAGTTGACATTGGCAACTAGGAAATGAGAGTGGTAGAGAGGCCACTTGGCATGGAGCAACCCTCAGTGGCCTGGCACTATCTAAGCCACAGCACTGCTGTCTGAGGTAAGCAGGAATCAGTAATTTGGGCAATAGTTGCTGTAGATATTTTGCAAACAGCAGGCTGTCAACCAACCACACAAGCTGGAACTGCCAGTTGCTCTCTAGTTTAAATGACAACAATGCTAGAATTTATTACCAGAATGTCACCTTTAAATATATAAATTTCAATGGCATGATAGGCTTTGTTAAAAGGCTCCCAAGTGAACTAAGGTATTGAGTATGTGTGGAGGGTGCAAGTTACTTTTGCCCTGGCCCCAAATGGCAGACTCAAAATGGGTTCTGGGGGACTATTTGTATAAAGGGTAAGGGAAGCAGTATGGAGGAAGCACACTGTAAGACCAGACTGAGAGAGGTGTCAGTCACCCAAGAAAGCCTATCCATCAGCTATTGCCTGTGGAAAGAGGAGACAGTGGCAGGGAGGCAGGCTGGTTGCTCTGTTGAGGTCTCATGAACTGCCTTTAGCACAGTGGGATCTGCTGTCAACTTTGTATAGCCCAGAGAGGGGTTCTCTTCAGTATCTCCCGTGGATAATCAGCTCTCAGGACAGCTACCCACAATAATGCTAAAGTATTATTCAGAGGAGGAGAGTGCTCACCAGTGAGCAGAATAATTTATGTTCATTACTCAAAGACTCCATCCTTCCTAGGAAGGGAAACTAGAGATAGTGAGTGAACGTTTGTTAAAATGTCAGTGTGTTAGGTGCTTTACATTTTAGTATTTCATTTACAGAAGAGAAAACCAAGGCATAGAGAACACACACAAGTTCCCAAAGCTGGTCAGTGTGGTGAGGGCAAGATTCAAACCCTTGTCCCTCTGCCTCCAGAATTGTGCTTTCTGTACCAGCTAGCCTTCCCAGGAGATGGAACAAACATCTGGAAGGCTGCACAGGGGACTGAGTAAAGGGAAAGGAACGATCCTGACAGAAATGCCAGAAAGGCCATAAGAATGCTTGCACTACAACTGTTCCATAATGGGATAATAACAGTACCCACATGAAGGTGCTAGGGTATGATAATAGACTTATAGATAAAGAACTTAAAAGAGTGCCTGGCTTATAGCATACACTTAATTCATGCAATGGTCATATTGATAGGGAACTTACTGTCCACCAAAACATTTGGATTGTTAGAAAGTCATTATGATAGGCTGAAATTGGGCCCCTATAGCTTTTACCTGGAAGTGTTCTCACCTGAAAATAGAATAAATTTTTAGGGAGGCACATTTCAGTTCAACTTGATGAAGTAGTTGCCAACATTTAGAGCTATTTAGAAGAAACAGACTGCCTCAGGAGGGGCATTTTAAGAATAGACTTTATTTTTTATAGCAAAATTGAGAGGAAGATACAGAGAGTTTCCATTTACTCTCTACCCTGGACACATTTTCAGCCTCCCCATTCTCCACATCCCCACCAGAGTGGTACATTTGCTACAGCTGATGTACCTACATTGACACACCATTATTGCCCAAGGCCATAGTTTACATTAGGGTTCACTCTTGGTGTTACATATTCTATGGGTTTGGCTAAATGTACTATGACATGTATCCACCTGAACAGTATCACAGAGTAGTTTTACTGCCCTAGAAATTCCCTGTGAGGTGTGGTGATTTTCACAAGTTAAAGTAACACACTTGGCAGAGTCCACTGGATAAAATCCACAGTTGCAGATTTCAGGGCTTATCTGTGCTACAAGTGGACTCTGAAATGCATTCAGAAAGCACATGAACCAAGGCATATTAAACTTTGATTCTGTACCTACAGCAGCATTGTTATTGACAAACCCAACTTCGAATTACAGATTTACATCAGAACATGAAAACATAATCTTGCACTTAATTCTACAAAGGAATTAATATTCCCACAGCTCTCAGATTAAATTTGACTATACAACAGAATTGGGGACCACTCTCCTTTGTTACTCTTGAATTGATCAATATTTGTGGTGAAATTTAGATTATGATACTGGCAATCAGAACTAGCCTTCTACCAGAGACCCCTCAAAATGTTTTTCCTGTAATGAGGAGACATTGAAAGTAAGACAAAACAACCATGCTACAGTTTTGTTAAACTTTTCCAAGGTTTGAGTGAAACAAATATGCTTACTATTGAGCGAGATTCTCACCATGGGTTTCCTAAATGTGGAAGGTTTTTGACATATTTTGGACTAATGGAAAACAACTATGCTTTAGAACAGATTTTAAGTGGGAGTTGATATGTGCTGATCAGTTTTGAATTGATTTACAATTCATGAAGCCCTTAGATGGCAGAAAAGAATGACTCCTGAGTGAGACAGCCTGGTGAAGGTCACAGGGATAATCACTAGAGGTCAACAGTACATTAAGTCTGGGAATGGAGCCTGGCAGGACCCCACTGCTCCTGCTGCAGTGGCCATTTAGTCACAGGGAAAGGCCGACTCTTCCGACGTGGTATTTTCGTGTCTTTCAAGATACTATCTGTGTTACATAATTGAGCAGTTTATTCTTAGAGGATATTATTCAGGCTGGATTAGTTCTAGGGTCAAACTACTGTAATATTTAGGAGCCATGTAGAAATTTACAGTGGAAAATTAGAAGTGGTGTAGCATAGGATAACATTTTAATATATTGTGGGGATTTTTTTCTTTAAAAAAATGTTTATTTTTTATTTTAATTTATTTTTATTTCAGGATATTATGGGTGTACAAACATTTTGGTTACATGTTATGACTTTGCCTCACCCAAGCCAGGATTTGAGGTGTGCCCTTCCGCCATACAATGCTCACCGCGTCCATTAGTTGTGAGTTTAGCCACCCTCATCCCCCTAGCCCTCAATGAATATTACTACCGTGTGAGCACCTTGGTGTTGATCAGTCAGTGCCAGTTTGATGGCGAGTACATGTGGTGCTTATTCTTCCATTCTTGTGATACCTCACTTTGGAGGATGGGCTCAAGCTCTATCCAGGAAAATATAAGAGGTGCTAGATCACCATTGTTTTTTGTAATTGAGTAGTATTCCATTGTATACGTATATCAAATTTTATTAATCCACTCATGGATTGATGGGCACTTGGGTTAGGTCCTTCACTTTTAGATGAGTTTGCCAGCTTTTAAGGGGTAGTTTCTTTGGTTCGTTTAAACTCAGGACTGACTTTTTTTATCTTCCTCTTAAAACCACTTCTCTTCTTTCAGCAAAGGTCGGCATCATCTCTTTAAGCCAGCCAGGCTCGAACCTGAGTCTCAGAACTATAGTGTCTCAGTATTAGAAGGAACCTTAAAGGGTGCTTAGTCCAATCACCCATTTGGTGCTAGAACCCTTTACCATCACATAATTTGTGATTCCCCAAATATGTGACCACCTTCTCAAATATCAGGCACTATGCTCATTATACTGAATGATAATTTCTGCTGGATATTGAGCAACTTCTGGAAAGAAGATTTGGTCGTAACAGAGCATAGCCTGGTCTAGTGGAGGGGATAGCTGAGAACATTTTAATATGATATATGCTGCAGTGAGTGCTTTGTAGAGGTAATGCAGAGGAGGTGAGGAGGCATAGAGGAAGGATTCCTGGCTTAGGAGGGCTCCAGGGAGGAGGGGGAGTTGGAGCCTGCTCTCTAGAGGAGGGAACACTAGAACTGAATCTTGAAGGATGAATAGCAGCAGTGATCCAGGTAACTGACAAATGTGTGTTCCGGGCAAGGAAACTACAAAGAAAAAATCCCAGAGGTACTGCGTATATCTTTCTATGTTGTGGTTTTCTCATCTGTAATAGTATTTATTTTGTAGGAGTGTTATGTGGAATAAATGAGAAAATATTTATGTTTATAATGGACATAGTAAATTCCTACCAAATTATTATTATAACATTATTGTATTATTATTATCATTGTAACTGTTAAAATAAATCAGTGCAAAGATAACCCAAAATAAATTTATTGCAACCAGATAGATCCCTCAGGCCCACAATTCTTGCCTGATCAATATATAACAATATTTGTAGAAGGAATGTCTAATCTGAAACTATCTTAGAACCTAATGCTAGTAGGTCCTTAAATTACAACAACTCCCCTCGCTAGCTGACATTCCATGTTCATCAAGAACCATGTTGAGGGAGCTTAAGATGGTGCACGCAGATATCCAAGACAATGGCCAGGAACAAATTAAGAGGGCAGAAGTCCAGGAATGTATTTCACATAGCCAGCCAAAAAAACTTTAAGGCTAAAAACAAAGCAAAACCAGTTACCACTAATCTTAAGAAGATAAACATTACGAATGATGAAAAAGTTAAGAGAGTGAATAAAGCTTCTGTAAATATACAAAAGGAACTTGCCCACTTCTCAAAAGGTCTTGCTCTTGAACCTGTGCAGAAAGAATTGATTCCTCAGCCGCCTCATGAAAGCAAACCAGTTAATGTTGATGAAGCTACAAGATTAATGGCTCAATTGTAATACAGTGATGATATATCTAATTCCCCCAAAAAGACCAATAAATTAAATGTTTTATACAATTTAAAAAAAAAAAAAAAGAACCATGTTGATTTGACTTCCCTTGGGGCCAAGCCAGGTCAAAATGAGTCTCTAGTTGCTCCACAACTCTCTTTCCTCATTGTACAATAATTTACCACTCTGGTAATTAAGACCAATCTCTTATCAGTTTTGTAATAACACTTACATAGCACGAACTATGTGCCAAACACTGATCTTAACACTATTCAAATATTAACTCACTTAATTCTCATAGCAATCCTAGAAGGTAGCTGCTATTAGGATCATCATCATTTTTAAAATGCAGAAACTGAGACACAGGGAGGTTCAGTAACTTGCAGCTCATCAAAGGTAGAGCCCAGATTCAAACTGAGGTAGTTTGACTCCAGAGTTCCCGTTCTTAACCCCCATATATGCAGTATCTCTGAAGCCAGGCAACTCTGGGACCTACAGGACTGACTTCTGAGTTCACAGGCCAGGGACAGACCCTGATTTATGGTAAATGGAGTAAGATAAATGCCAGTTTTCCAGGCTTGTCTGGGTGCCTTTAGGAGATGGTCTTCTGAAGTACCTGGATATCAGCCTTGCATTTGGAGTTTAGACCTCCCAGTTCTTCCCCAGTAGACTAAAGAAAGTGGTGGGTCATGTCTTGCTTTGAAGAAATCCAACAAAGTGGCCTTCACTGAGATTTCAGATTTCCCAGTATATAATCCAAAGTTTTCCCTCATCTGAACTCAAAGGGCCCTCAAGTCTGAAAAAATATCTGAGGCCTACAGCAGAACAGTTTTTGTGCTATATACTGAATGGTTTTGGAGGTAGTTCTTCCATTCCCATGAAGATTCTTATGGTCTGAGTTTATGTCTGATGAAAACAGAGGTGGCCAGCAGCCCACCATTACAGTCTTCCTGGGAGAGCTAGACACAGAAGCCTAATTCCAGGAGAGTACACATTGCTCATTCATGAGTAGCTTTGACCCCAAATCCTGTGCGACACCCTGGCCTTGTTGAACTAGGCTGAACTGTGAGTGAACCAGGACTCTTTTTGTCTTTCTAGCCTAAGGCCAAATCTGAAAACAGGTCTTCATTGCCCCTTTCTCACTGTCCACACTCCATACTTGACTGTTGAGATCTTCACCACACTGGTGACAAAAAGAAGCAAGGAAAGGCGAGTTGCTAAACCCTACATCAGTGTTGGCTTTTGTCCCCACCTCCAGTCCTCTCCAGGGTGGGGGGCCCCTGACAAGGCAGAGCTCAGACCTATCCACATGAGCATCCTGGAAGAGAACAAAGCTAACAGAGCTAAGAACCAACAGAAGGTGGAAAGAGAGAGAATCTCAAGGAGCCCTTCATGCTGAGGCAAGGGACTTTACCCTCTTCTGTCATGCTGAAAGCTGCAGCCCCAGCAACACGCCCTGGCAGTGTCCTCTACCAATCCTCCTTGAGGGGTGGATGAGATGTGTGAGTGGAGGTGGGCGAGAGTAGAGGGAAGGATGGTGGTTGAGCTCCCTTGTGCCACAATTAACTTGTAAAGGGCAAATCAAGTCATGGCTCCATCTTACCTGCTCTTGAAATTCCCAGATGAGACAGGATGACAGGGTATTGTGGGAGTGAGGAGCAGGGACTTGAGAGTCAGACTACCTCAGTTTACTAGCTGAGTGGCCTTGTACAATTTGCTTGGCCTCACTGTGCCTCAGTTTCCTCATTTGAAAATGGTGATCATGATAATAGTAGAGTTTAGAATGGCAAAGATGTTGAGGAGGAGTGTGTGTGACAGTGGCACAGGTTACACAACTAGACTATCTACCGGATGATTCAATGCCAAAGTTATTAGAAGTTTTCTTTGCATCTAATTTCTAACTCGATAAAAAATGAAATCTTAGAACAATTGTAGAACCAATAGAACAATGATTCTTGTTTCACTGTATATATAGCTTATTTTGAATTTTTTCCCCTTTTGATATTTCTATATTAATAGATACTTTCTTCTCCTTTTGGGAAGTAGGAGTGAGGATGTGTACCTCGTTCATCCTTCTTGTACTACTTCCCCTGGAATGTGGGGTGGGCACGGGAGGATGACGGAGATGGGAAGGTGAATTTGAGGATGGGCACTTACAAAAATATTTCTATTAATACGTATGTTTTCATTTGACAGTAATAATGAGGCAAGGGAAGAAGGTAAGTCCTTGGCCATGTTGTCATGCTATTACTTGGCTTTCACTAAACTTCTTTGTTCTCGGGAACCATCACCTGTCTCTTATTCCAGCAAAGTGGTGATGTTATAGTTAATTGTGTAAGACATCTAAGATTGTTTTCCTACATACAAAATAGGCTGTTTAGCACCAATTAAGAATAATGGGACAAAGCAGATCCTAAAAACAGGGAAATAAAAATTATATAAAAAGAACAATCAGTGAGAAGAATGTGAGATAGTGCAAGCAAATAAAGAAATCTATACTGGGTGGATGAATCATTACCCCGATTTCCTCTGAGTTTTTGCTTGCTGATGCCCTCCTGCTGAGATGATGTGCTTCGGCAAGGCAGAACTGGAGGTGAGTAAATAAGAAGGGGGTTATTCACTTTTATCATCACAGTACCCCACATGTCAGTTCGAGAAAATACTAATGAAGAAAGTGCTGTACGTTTTTGGAATTAGGATCCAAATTAATTTTAGAATTAAAAGAATCAGAGTAGGGACAGCAACAGTTACTTATTTGATGAAACAGAAGAAGCCTGATGAAGATCATCTTGGCACATTAGGAAAACAACCTCAGGGCTCCCGCTGACAGGACACTTTTCCCAAGTGCTATTAATTATAATGCATTATTAGCTAACTGCAGGCAGCAGACGTCCTTTGCATGTTAACTAAAGTGCAACAGCCATTTAGGTAGTGGGGCCTACTCAGCCTTTAAAATTGTCTTAATCATTAGTGAATTAGTTAAACTATAACGTTAGGAGATAAAAACAATCACCAGTGTCACTTGGGAACAAGTCTAAATTGGAACTAGGTGTCAGAGGCTCTGATTACCAATGTTCCTGACTGTGTAGATTGAGGGGTGACAATCAACACAGCTCCAGACCCAGCTAGCCTCACCCTGACCTCTGTAGGATTACACAGTATCGTAAGGTCATTGTTACGGGTTTGATTTTTCTTCAGACTTGGAATAGGATGTGAGGCAGGGAAGATGGTACCACGGGCTGTACCTGCAGTTCTCAATCATTCAGAAATTTATGGTGCAGTTAGCAGATTTTTGAAACTCATGTTCTTTCCGGTGCTTTCTTTTTTTGGGCCATTTCACCGATTATTAATGGCTCCACCTGGGGAGGTCTGGAAATGATGCTGAAACTCAATCAAGCCTCCTTGGCAGTTCTGCAAAAAGGTTTTAAGTGTCAGCTCAGAAGCTGTAAGAGAAGCTCAAATTGTGCGTTAGAATCATCTCTGGATTTTGATGATTGGCATATTCCTCTTTTGCCACAAATCACCCAGACTTAACAGAATAAACAAGGCTTAATTGGTTTGGTTTTGATTCATGTTTTGATGATTAATCATAGGCAGAAAATATGGGGGGAAAAAAACCTCAAGTGACATTAGAAGAGAAATTCGTTACCTTTCATTTTATCCAAATTTCTGTTTTTAATTTAATTTTAGTTTATTTTATTTGAGACAGAGGCTCGCTCTGTCACCTGAGCTAGAGTGCCAATAGCGTCAGCCTAGCTCACAGCAACCTCAAACTCCTGAGTTCAAGTGATCCTCCTGCCTCAGCCTCCCGAGTAGCTGGGACTACAGGCATGTGCCACCATGCCCGGCTAATCTTTTCTATTTTTAATAGAGGCAGGGTCTTGCTCTTGCACAGGCTGTTCTTTAACTCCTGACCCCAAGCAATACTCCTGCCTCAGCCTCCCAAAGTGCTAGGATGACAGGCATGAGCCACTGCACCCAGCCTATACAAATTTTTAAAGACATTTAAATTTACTTTAAAAATTTACACTTTTTTTGTAATAGTTCCATGTGTTTAGACAAAGAAATGGTCTAGTAAACCACCACCACAAGCAAAATGAAGAACTTCCCCACATTCCCTCTTGCTGCCCCTTTATATGTTGTTGATCCTTGCATGCACTACCCTGTTATCCAGTCCCATGCTTTTGCCCTTGCTTGATGTCATAGCAATGGACTCATATTATGTAGCTTTTCAAGTCTGGCTCCCTTCACTTAGCTTAATGTAGTCAAGATTAATCCATGTTGTTGCATGTATCAGTTATTCATTCTTTTTTATTGCTGGATAGTATTCTATAGTTTGTTTATCCATTCAAAAGTTGAATGACATTCTGGTAATTCTAGTTTTTGACAATTATGGAAAAAGCCACTATAAACATTTACATACCAGTTTTTAGGT
This sequence comes from Varecia variegata, assembly GCA_028533085.1. NCBI lineage: Eukaryota > Metazoa > Chordata > Mammalia > Primates > Lemuridae > Varecia > Varecia variegata. The sequence continues at coordinate 75,577,688 of CM052436.1, read as the reverse complement.
GAACATGTTTTATTTTCTCCTGGGTTAATAGCTAGATGTGAGATTGCTGGGTCTTACGGTAAGTGTATATTTAACTTAGTATGATGCTGCCACTGTTTTTCAAAATGGCTCTACCATTGTGCATCACACCAATGATGAATGAGAGTTCCAGTTATTCTGTATCCTTAATAGTACTGGGTATTGTCAGGTATCCTTCTGTTATTGATTTCTAGTTTAATTTTTTATGGTTAAAGGATATACTTTCATATTCTGTGTGAATATGGAGGCATGATTTCAATTCTTTTACATTTCTTAAGATACATTCTAGGGTCCAGAAAATGGTCTGTTTTGGTGAATGCTTCATGTGCACTTGAAAAGAATGTGTATTCTGCTGCTGAAGGGTTGAGTGTTTTAAAAACATCAGTTAGCTTAATTTGTTTGTTGTTCAGGTCTTTACTGATTTTTTTGTCGACTTGTTTTATCAATTACTGAGAGAAGGGTGTTGAAGTCTTCAACTACAGTGTAGATTTGTCTATTTTTTCTTCTTTCAAATCTGTCAATTTTTCTTCATGTATTTTGAAACTCTGTTTGTTGTTAGGTACATACGTATTTAGGATTGTTATACCTTCTTGGCTGATTGACCCTTTTATTATATAATATCTGTCTTTATTGGCCATAGTATTTGTTGTTCTGAAGTAGCCACTGCAGCCTTCTTTTTTATTTTTAGTGTTTGCATAATATATTTTTTCCATCCTTTTACTTTTAATCCATCTATATCTTTATATTTACTGTGGATATTTTATAGACAGAATAGATAGAGTTGAGTCTTATTTTAGTGACCAACCTCACAATCTCTATCTTTTAATTTGTTGTTTAGGCCATTTACATTTGTTATCATTATTGCTATAGCTGGATTTATGTCTACCATTTTATTGAATTTTTTTTAGTATTCCATTTTATTTTATTTATTGGCTTTTTGCCTATATCTCTTTGTATCATTTTTCTAGTAGTGGCTGTAGGGATTACACTATATATACTTAACCATTTGCAGTCTGCTTGAAGTTAATATATTACTTCTTCAAGTAAAATGTAGAAGCTTAAAACCACATAAGTTACTTTACCCCTCTGGCCTTATGTTATAGTGGTCATATGTGTAATATTTACATACACTGAAAACCTTACTACACAATTTTATAATTTTTGCTCTTAACAGATATAAATGTTTTAAAGATCTCAAGATGAAATAGTTTTTAAAAGTATTTACCCAGATATTACCATTTGTTTTGCTTTTCCTTCATCCTGAAATTCCCAATTTCCTTTTAGTCTCATTTCTCTTCACCCTTTAAAGCAGGTCTGCTGGCAACAAAAATTTCTTGTTTTTTCTTCATCTGAAAATGTCTATTCTTCCTCTTCTTTACTGAAGTATATTTTTGCTAGATATATTAATTTATGCTTCCATCAGTGAATGAGGACCTTGTTCTCCTAGTACTCTTGCAAGTAGTACAGGTTGAGTATCCCTTATCAGAAGTGTTTGGGACCAAAAGTGTTTCAGATTTCAGATTTTTTGAGATTTTGGAATATTTGCATATACCTACTGGTTCAGAATGCCTAATCCAAAAATCTGAAGTTTGAAATGCTGCAATGAACATTTCCTTTGAGCGTCATATCAGTGCTCATAAAGTTTTAGATTTTGCAGCATTTCAGATTTTGGATTTTCTAGCATTTTGGATTTAAAATTTTTGGATTAGGTATACCCAACCTTCCCATTTTTAATAGCTTTGCCAATTTGACAGGAAAAAATGGCATCTCATTCTTTAGGCATTAAGAATATTTGCCCTTTGTTATATATGATGAATTTTTTTTCTACTTTGTTATTTATTTATTTTTTAAGTTTAATTTAATTTTTTTTCTTTTTTGAGACAGGGTCTTGCTCTGTAGCCCAGGCTAGAGTGCATTGGTGTTGTCATAGCTCACTGCAACTTCAAACTCCTGGGCTCCAGCAATCTGCCTGCCTCAGTCTCCTGTGTAGCTGGGACTACAGGCGTGTGCTGCCACACCTGGCTTATTTTGTGTGTGTGTGTGTGTGTGTGTGTGTGTGTGTGTTTCTTTAGAGATGGGGTCTCACTATATTGCTCACACTGCTCTTGAACTCCTCGGCTCAAGCAATGTTCCTGCCTCGGCCTCTCAAAGTGCAAGGATTACAGGCATGAGCCACTGTACCTGGCCCTATTTTTTATTTTTTACAAAACATGTACATGTGTTTGATTCTTAGGTAGGAAAAGCTGTCAGTTTTTTGCTCTCACAGGTTTTTTTGTTTTTTGCTTTTAATTAGAAATATCTTTTGTATGCCAAGGTCAGATAAACATTCATCCATGCTTTCTTTTGACTCTTTTTTAAAAAAATAAATAAATTTAGCACTTTTGTCCATTTGCAACAGATTGCTTTTGATTATTGTGAAGTAGGCATCTAACTTTATTTATCTAACTAGTAAATATATGTTCAGAAACATTAAGTTATATGTATTTCCTTTTGTTGAAATACCTACTTTGCCAAATATTAATTACTTTTTGGTTTTTGTAGAGACATTATATTGCCCAGGCTGAACTAGAACTCCTGGGCTCCTTCCATCTCAGCCTCCCAAGTGGCTGGCACTACAGGCTACAGGCATGTGCCACCACACCTGGCTAAGTACTAATAACTTTTATATAGTTGAGTTTATTTCTGAGTTTTTAATTCTATTGTACTAAGTATTATATATGATTAGTACTAGTATTAGTACACCACACCCAGCTAAGTACTATTACTTTTATATAGTTATATCTATTTCTGAGTTTTTAATTCTATTGTGTCAGTGTATTTATATTGTATCATGCCACAGTTTTATAATAAAACTTTTTTAGTGCTGTCAGATTTAGCAAATGAAATAACAGGACACCCAGTTAAATTTGAATTTCAGATAAGCAATGAATTTTTTTTAGTATAAATATGTCCTAAATATTGCATGAGATTTTGGAATTTATTTTTCTTTTTTAAGTTTTACTTTTAATTGACAAATAATAATTGTATATATTTATGGAGTACAATGTTATGTTTTGATACATGTATGCATTGTAGAATGATCAAATCCAGCTAATTAACATATTTATCATCTCAAATACCTATCATTTCTTTATGGTGAGTACATTTGAAATCCACTCTTTTATTAATAGCTATTTTGAAATATACAATACATTATTATTAACTATAGTCATTATGATGTGCAATAGATTGCCTGAACCTATTCCTCCTTTCTAACTGAAACTTTGTACAAAATTATTTTTGATAATTAATTTTTATAAGCTTTTTGGCTATAACTTGGAAGTGGTTCATGCAATTAAATGATATTGGTCCTTCCATTCCTATTTACCCATTTATAAAAAACAAAATTTTCAAAACTTATGTCTATAATAACAAAAAGTATTAATAGAATTTATGCTGAACACTGCTTTACTTTAGCCATAAGGAATAGCCATATATTAGTAGATAAATTAATTGAAAAATAAATAACCTCATACTTCTCACTCATATAAACTTCTAAAATAACTACTTTAAAAATTTGATAAAATTAATTTTATCAAGATTTATAATACAGATTTCTCAATTGTGTACTAATAATAATCATAAATAATAACTCATCCAGAAAAAAATGGTTAAACATTTTGACCTTTGTAGATGTAGACACAGGAAATTTTAAAAATTAAAATTATAGATATTTTTGTTGCAGAAATTTATCATAGAATGTTCATAAAATATTTTAAAGCATATACATTTATTTCTATGGGATAATAGTCTTTGGAGCAGTTGGAACAAAAATATGATATATAATTATATATATGAGAGCTTTTATATATATATAAACTTATAAATATAAGAAGAGCTTATATATATGATGAAAAAATTTAGGTGGCAATTTAAAAATTTGAAAACTACTGACTTATAGTTCTTTCTATTCTCTCCTTTACTATTTATAGTACTGTAACTATTTGTTTTCAAATCTTATACCTTTTATGAGAATTCAGGTGACTGAGAGTAGGAACCATATTTTCTAATCTTGTTTCATAGAACTGTAACAAAGTATCTTGTTCATAATAGGAGCACAACTAAATATTTGCTGAATTAAATTATTTTTAACTTCATCAAAGGGAGTAATTCATTCCTCCTCTACTAAGTCTAAGTAAGATTGTTACTTAGACTTTTCTACTACTGATAATCAAAACAATTGCCAGATAAAAATAAAATGTGGGCTTAAAAAACTCATATTTTATCTCTAAAATGAACATAGGGAAAATACTATGAGAAGGAAATGAGAATATACAGTAAACCAATATCAATTTTTAAAATGTGGTTATATTTGATGTAAAATAAAGCAACACCAAGCATTCAGAAATATATTTATTGACATAAAACTGTAACGTATATATACTCTTAACTAAAACTAGTTTCTTTTCATGATAATTCTTTTTAATGCACACCAAATTAGAAAGCAATAAAAATGCCAGCAGATGGATCAGACTGGTTGGCAATAAACATTTTCTCCCCTGGCCACTAATATAGAATTGTAATGAAAAATTATATATATAATACATTATATATATTTTTATACTTTACTTAGCACCTCTGTTTAGGACCCTGTAAATAGAAGATATTGCCTGGACTGCTATATTTGCTACATATGTAACAATTAAGCTAACAATAATAAGTAGCTTATGCATATATGCTGGCTTACATGTATATAACACTTTGTAATTATTGAAGGTTATCAATAAGATTTGGTCTTGTCCTGTGATTATAATCCCATTAAATTACATTTAAATATGTTATACAATATTTTCTTTTATGTTTAGTATTATTCCAAGAAATATTACATATAGATGCCTTAAAAATAACATAAGTTAGGCAAAAGCAAATTTTAAAAACATAATAAAAACTCTTATAACCTTACTTAGAAATATCAGGTTTGGATTAGGAATTAGATAGCCTAATATCGCCTCGGATTTTTATTATTCCCTTGTTGTTTCTTTGAAGTAAGAAAATATTATCTTTTGAACTGTTTTTCAGGCCATAAAAAAGGAAAATATTATCTTGAACTTAATAAACTCCTTGTATTCAAAAGAAAAATTTGGATCTATCTTACATATGATAATCCTTTATCCTAACAGTATCACTGTGAATACTAACATTTAGCACTTTACACTTAATCCTCACAACTCTCTGAGGTAGGTAATATTACTGTGCCCGTTTTACAAAAGGGGGCTCCAAACCCAGGTTCGTGGAAGGCAAAAGGCACAGGTGGGGGTACTAACACCCTGGTCTTCCTGAACTCCTCATTAGACTGTGACTCCTTGAAATGATGGGGGGTGAGGGGCAAGGACAGTGTCTTACTGCATCTTAGCATGCATTACAGTGCTGATCGTGTAGAGGAAGGCAGGGAGGAGGAAGTTAAATAAGGTCCTTTCCTGGGTGTCATGACAGCGGGCAACATCTAGATGTAGCAGGTAAATAGCTAGGCCAAGAAGTCTAGTCTTTGTACGTCAAACAAGCTAAAAGAAAAATCACATTTGTAAGGATGTTAGAATATGAAAACACTTCCACAAAAATGATAGAGTACTTGGAAAATTAACTGTTCAAACTCACATCTAATTTCCCTGGGACTATATCTAATTAATTAGTACCAATTTTATTTATTATTTATTATGATGTATACCATTGAAGACCTAGGAGTTTTTATTATATTAAGCTAGTTCTTTGGTCCTGTATAAAGCTTTATCACTTATTTCCCCTTAATATTTCTTTTCAATGCGCATGTATCTCTGCAAGGAAAAAATTGTGGAAGGGAAACAATGTAAAGTGGGAAATTTCTCTGAGGCAGAAAACTTCAGAATCTGAATTTCTGGTGTTTGTGGGCCAGTCAAAATAGCTAATAAGAACTTAAACATAGTCTTTAGTGTTCTTTATTTAAATCTTTACTATTTTATTCTGTTAGTAAATGAGATCTGGAATGGTGATTTGATTAAATCATATTCACAGCCTATAAAAATGTTAAACTCCTTTATCATTGGAACTTTGGGCTTCCCAAAGGCCATCGCAACCTGAAGGAGAGCAGAAGAGTCACCCAGGAGCCGTTTCCTGTTCCTGTCCTATTCAGAGTGCCTACGTTTTTGTACAGAGTTCAGTAGTTCAGTTTAGCACAAAGATCTCCTGAACTATTTAAGGTCACTTTGTATCCTGAAGACCCTCGTGAAAAGAGTTTATCCCAAATTTGCCCAAAGGGAAAAAAAATCTACATGAAAACAAATAATTTCAAGTTGTTTGGACTGCCAAATTACATAGATGTGAACAACTTTGGCAAAAATAAATAAATAAATAAAAGCAAATTTTCAGTGTTTTTTTTTTCACTCTTAAAAAGTACTTTTTAAAAAGTGCTTTTCTTCAATGCACATTAAGGCAAACATAAGAAGGATTGATTCAGTGCTCTATTTTGTGGGAAAAACATCCTGGAGATACATTAGCTCCCTTTCTAAGCCTTTGGTATCCATCAGAACTCAATTTCTATAACTGTAAAATTGACTGTAAGCTGAAGTCTGTTTAATCATCTGTGTATTTGCAGTTTGCCTACATAGGTAAAAGCAAATGGGTAGTACACAATAAATGTTAGTAATGGCAACAGAAGAGTTTAGATAGAATCTGTATATGGTTAAGACAAAGAAGGAAACATCAAAGGGGACAATTGTTTTATGTTAGGTAACTTAGTCTTTCTGGAAAAATTAAATAGTGATTTTGATCAAATCTGAAGTTAAACAATCAACAAGTTGCAGAAGCCCACCCTCATGAATCCTCTAACCCTACCTTTTCAATTTGAGACATAATAATTCAGAAAATATTTTTAACAAAACAGAACAATCCTTTACTTCAAATTTCCCTAAGTTAGGCTGATCTGACTTATTAGAGTTTTGAGGCAATATACAAAATGCTTGACTCATGATTGTTTGACTGTATTTTATAACACAGCTCAGAAAACTGGCTGTGCTGATTAAAAACAAAAGATAACCCAAAGGATTTAACCAGCAAGGAATTAACATGGTTTTATAATAGATAGTAATACTAACTGATAACCCAGGATATATGACTAGGTGAAACATTTTTAGTGTTTAATCTTGCAAAAAACATTTGGTCATCAATGTTTTTGGAACTACATTTTTTTTTTCTGAGTATTGATTTTGGTAAGCCTACCAAAAATAAAAGTTTTTCTCTGTAAACATATTTTAATATACTCAATAAACTATTCCACATGAAAATACAGAAAAAATCAAAATTTAAACAAAATACAAATTCTAATACTCAAGAAAAATAGCTGAGAAATGAAACAGTTGTCAATTTTACCATAGATCTTATTTCCACTAGCCATACCTCCTTTACTATAAGATCTGTGGGTAAGAAAATTCCAATTTAATCATATTCAAATATATAAATATTACTTGTATCTTCAGTTTCTAGTAATGGGCTAATGAAGCAATAATACAACACATTGAAACTTCTTCAGTTTCAGGAGAAACTTGTTATAAAGAATAGAGCTGGTACTATTAGAATGTGCTTGCTTTTTTTTTTTTTTTAAGACAGGGTCTCACTCTGTCACCCAGGCTGGAGTGCAGTGGCATCATTACAGCTCACTGCAACCTCAAACTCCTGGGCTCAAGCAAATCTCCTGCCACAGCCTTCCGAGTAGCTGGGACTACAGGCATGCGCCACCATGCCCGGCTAATTTTTTCTATTTTTAGTAGAGGCAGGGTCTTGCTATTGCACAGGCTGTTCTTTAACTCCTGACCCCAAGCAATACTCCTGCCTCGGCCTCCCAGAGTGCTAGGATTACAGGTGTGAGCCCCCGGAACCCAGCCACTGGCCCTTTAGTGTAACAAAATGAGCTAGCCTTTTTGGTTTACTTAATTATAGAATCTTACCATCAAAAATAGATTCTTTAACTTTTAAAAAAATACTTTCTTTGGTAATATTTGATGACATTTCTGATCAGAGCCCATAAAAGCTCTCTAAAAAATAAAACAATAGTTTAAGATGTGTATGCAAAAACACACACTTCCCTTACTGTTTCTGTTCACGTCAAAAGCAGTTTATATTTACACAGTCTCTGCAGCTCCGAGGAATTTCATTTCCACAGCAGCTTCTGGCTTTTTGGCTGAGCCACTCTTCTTTTGGAATTCTGCAGCGATTTCCTCAAAAGACTTTCCTTTGGTTTCTGGAACTTTAAAAAATGTAAACAGGGTGAAGGCCAGGACCACTCCAGCAAAGAGGAAAAACACATAAGGCCCACAGAAATCCTGCAGAGAGAACAAACACAGAGTTCCAGTTAGCATCTGTTTGACCCTATCTTCTGTTCAGTAAATCTGTATAATATTAGGCTGCTTACCGCAATGTACTGGAAACACAGAGCTACAATGAAATTGCAGGTCCAGTTGCTGAACGCAGCTATTGCTAAAGCAGCAGGGCGTGGTCCTTGACTGAAAAACTCAGCCACCATGAACCAGGGGATTGGACCTGGCCCAATTTCAAAGAAACTGACAAAGAGAAAGATGGCCACCATGCTCACATAACTCATCCAAGCGAACTTATCCTGAGGAAAATACAAAACAAAAGCAAAAGTGGGGCTGAGGTCGTTGGCTGCTTATTCCTTTAGCGAAGTAGCCCTCTCACTGAGTTCAAAGGTGGGCATAGCTCTCTTTCTAATGTGTTTAGTTCCATCAAGTACAAGTTATTCTAGTCTTAAATCATGCTTAAATCTTTTGAGCCATGTTATAGGAAATCTCCTGGATTAGGACTTTATATGACCCTTAGTCACTCTTTTCCTGTGAAAGAGGTAAGGCAAGGCAGGGATCCAATGACCTTGCTCTTACTCATACCGAGGTTGCTAGACAAGACGCACGAGGCCCTGTGAAGTAGTGGGTGAGGGTCCTGGGCAGGAGAGGTTCAGGTGTTTACCCAAGGTCACACAGGCAGCCAAGCGGCAGAGCCAGCATCAGAACCCAGTTGGGGCTGACTCCAGAGCCTGTGCTCTAACCGTGTGCCACACTGCCTCCCTGGATAACAAGCACAATTTACATGCTGACATTCAGTCTTTAAACTCAAGAAACTAGTTCCTCTTTCCTTTATATTCCTCCTTTGTATTATATGCTGCTCCTCTGGCTTTATTGCATCAGTGAATCTCAAATGTTTTTTGATGTAAAATCATTTTAACCTGGAGCACAGAGGTGCTATCATATGGTAACCAAACATCTCAGTTGCAGGCGCCAAACTTACCTGGAGCACAAGTCCCACCGACATGAAGATGGCACAGAAAAACATGCCACTCATTCCGATTAGAAACAGAGAGCGTCGCCCTGCCTTCTCCACAAGGAACACCTAGGAGAGTTTTAAAAAATATTATCTCAGTTTTATGAGTCACAAAATACTGACTTTTTACTTAAATCATTTTTACTACCAAAGAGGTTATTTTAATTTATACAACAGGTAGGAGGCAGTTCTATTATTCCATTTGACAAGTGTGAGACTGAGGTGGGGAGTGACTCTGGCCCTAGGTGGGCTGCTTGATTCAGTCCTGTTGATTTGAATAGGCCATTCTAGAGACAGACCATAGTGCTACCACCACTCCAAGATTATCACTTTGGGTACAATATTCAGAGACGGTACATCTTGGATTTCTCCCAATAGATTTACAATGTGAAGGTTCTACATTAAAGAAATGACATTAGTTTCTTTTCTGATAATTATCCTCAGTTATAATTACAAAGGTTTGTGCACTACTGACACCTGAAACAATACAGCTGTTCAGGTGTCAACTCTTCTCATCCAGCTTTCCCACTGCTACATTCCTATTATGACCCTTCAAGTGTCAACATGTGGAATTTGACCATTGTATCAAAATAGGTCTGCATTTTTCTGATATGTTTAAATGTACCTGGTGCTGGGAGTGAGTGAACTGTTCATTCAAAAAGATAAGACTTTAAAGCAAAGGGTTAAAATGCTTTCTTATCCTAATTGAGGAGATACGTCATTGATTTCTTTAGTTCTGTGGACCTTTGTATGAACCATGAAGGTTTACAACTAGCCCAAACTGGAGTTTGTTGGATAGACTCTTGCCTGATGCTTGGAATACTGGCAAGGCTATGTATGAGTCACTCACCCTCCCCACCATCCCCAAAAAACCTACTGGTCATAATTGATTTCTCACCTTGGTGAGTAAATTAGCTAGACTTATCAATCTATCAGTAAACCAACAGCAATCCGGTATCTGTAGTATAGTGAGCCTGGCTCTGAATGTACCTGAGAAACGTTTCTTTTCGCCTCAGTGAAAGCCCCTTTCATCTGAGAGGCAGATTCACATTAGAGTTTCAAATCACTAATGATAAGCAAAGAGCACACATTTAATTATTGAGAAGGAAGTGGGAAAAAATAAACCTTTCTCAAGTTCATAAAATTCTTGTCTATATTTTGACTTTTTAATTAGGACTTTCAGAGCTTGCTTGATGACACTACGTCAAGCTACCAAGAAAATAGAAGCATTTCTTCAGGAATAAAGGCTCTTACTCCGTTTCTTCTGTTTCTGAAAAATTGTTATTAATTGGATAATAAACTCTAAAACTGCATATCTTGAAAATTGAGTCAGACTGTCTCTCTCCCTGAGGCTGGATGTGCACTCAGGATGAGTGTGACAAGCGTGACACATGGTCAGTGGCTGGAGGTGTCTGCCCAGCCATAACCCTCACCTTTGTCTTAGTGTGCGTCACTCACATCCTGGGTGCCTAGTTGGAGTTTGGTAGCCACTGCTTCTCTCCCAGATCCCTCATATTTCTTCCTGTTTTGTTTTTTCTCTCAAGATTATGTGCTCTCTTCTTACCAGCCCATTAGCGTAGAAGAGAATATGGAGTATGGAATATAATTCAGTGTGGAGTTGGGAAAGTCTTTCTCTTTTCCCAAATGCCCATTCAGAAAAAGCAGATTGATATTCTTTCCGAGTTGGTTAAACATTAATATATTCAGTTCATATTCCTATTTGCATATTTTTATTTGAAAGAACACACAGAATCTGGTAACAATGGTTAATTTTGAGGAGAGAAACTGAGTGACTGAGGGATTGCCCTTTTTGTACTTTTTGAACTTTAAAACAATTTTTCAAAAATAAATATAATTAAAAATTTTAAATGTTATCTGTAGTTCTGGAGGCTTAATTAATGACTAGAACTGATTTTTTAAATTATGTCACTCATCTTTTCAAAAACTTTCACAGAATGAAAGGATGAACTCTAACAAAGGTATATTGAAAATAATTAAGACAGTGTCTTAAATAAAACATCTCCTCTCACACCAGTGGTGTTGGGGGCGAGGTACAAAAAGGAAATTCTGCAGAAACTTTCTCTTAAGATTTTTCTCAGAATTTGGGTTACTCAATTGTGACAACTTGATGCTTTACATAGCAAACCCTATTATGCACAAAATGTTTTAATAATCTCTATATTATAGAAATATGTTGAAGTAGGATTTGTAAAAAACATTTCAGGAGACAAAAGGTGAATAGTCTCTTGGATTGCATTTCAGAAACAGGTCTTGATTGATTTTTGAGTGGCCTTTTGGTTTGAACAGGCCTCATCTCCAAAGGCATGTCTACAGAACTACTGGTGTTCTGTTGTTATCTGTTCTTCCTGCTCTTTCCAAGGTCCAGCACTGTTTAATGTGCTCCAGACAAACCTGCCTTTTGCTCTAGGCAGCCAGGCTGTAACTTATTGATCATCCTAAGGTAATAGGTAAGAGTCCATGTGTAGAAAATATGTGTGTAAAATATGTTGAGTATAGTATTGAGACCAAAATTGAAAAGCACAAGCCTTTTGAACATCCTGTAGCCAAAGATAAAAATAATCTTAATTACCCTTATTTTAGGGTGAATTACATTAGTTGGGAAGTTTTTGTTGTTTACTTTATTTCTTAAATTATTATATTAAACATTATTATTGTCAAGATAGCGAATCATTCCTTATATAAAGTATTTGGTTTTAAGAAGAGTATATGACCTCTTCCTTTTGTTGGAAAAAGCCAGAATATTTCTAGTTCTGTACCATTTCTACCCCATCCTCTATAATATCATGCATACTCTCATGCATCATTGGGAACTATCTGGAAGCTCTGCCCAATGGCCTAACATCATAGGAATTTGCTGAGTCTGTTTACCTTTGCTTAGGAGCTTAAATGTCTGTTAGAGAGGACTTCTTTTTTTAAGGTGTTTTACTCAAGATATCAGGATAAAAAAAAGAATTTCAACTATGGGAAGAGGGGAACCTAAGTAGACTGTCCAATATTGATAGAAATGACAAGCTGTTAGCTAATCCCAATGGGTTTAAGTACAGAGATTTGTACAAGGAGGAAGTCCTCTGTGCCCCCAAGTAAGTCATTAATTCACAAATGAGTGACTAAATGGCATTTCAGCAGTGGAGAAAACCAGTGATCTCCCTTCTCCATTATGCCTCATCTCAAGGTGGTGGTTGGCTTATTCAGGTAGGACTCTTCCCATGATCCACTTTGTTCTACACATCTAGAGCAGGTGGACAGTAAGTCATTGATCACTTTTAGATTACAAATTTTGTCCCCCATTTCTGCACCAAGGAACAAGCAGTGTGTTTATCTATGATATTTACTTACAGAGACAGCAGTGAAAACCGTGTTGACAACACCAACTCCAATGGTTGCATAAACAGGTTGACTGATTCCAGCCTTCTGAAAAATGCTGGTTGAGTAGTAAAAGATCTGCAAGGTAAAAACAATTTGGCCGTAATCAAGAAGCCCAGCACTGATGTCTTTAAAACTGGAAATATTTTAGGTTTTTTATTTTTAGTTTTTTCTATAGAGCTATGTATGGTCCCTAGAACTTCCCAAAGATTTTCTCCACCCTCTCCTTCCAGGGAAGGAAAACTCACCATCTTCTTTTAGTGTTTAAAGTTTCTGATTACTTTATATTTAGCTGAAAACTCTACTACTGCATTTTCTCTATTTAAAAAAATCTTTTTAAACTTTTTGTTAAAATATAATATACATACACATATAATAAGTATAAAGTTCAATTAATTTTCACAAACTGAGCAAGCCTATTTAACCAGCACCCAGATCAAGAAATAAATCATTTTCAGCCCTCAGGAAACCTCCTATATATCCCTTTGCCCTTTGTTCCAAGGAAACCACTGTTCTAACTTCTGATGTCATAGGTGAATTTTCCTACTCTTGTACCTGATGTAAATGGAACCACATACTATGTATTATTTTGTGTCTAGCTTCTTTTGTTCAACATTACATTTGTAAGAATCATCCTCATTGTGTGTATTTATAAATGGTTCATTATCATTATATATTTTGTTGTATTAATATACCACAATTTAGTTACCCATTCTACTATTGATGGGTATTTATGGCAGGTGTCTGCTTTGGATAGTGTTGCTATGAACATTCTAGTACAGTTCTTTTAGTGAAGTATATATGCATTTATATCCAGGAGTAGAATTGCTGGCCTATAGTGTAAGCATATGCTCAGCTTTGATAGATAATTGCCAGTTTTCCAAAGAAGTATGACAATTTTATAGTCTCACCAGCGTGTGTAAGAGTTCTGGGTGTTATTGCATTTAATCCAAAAATTTCCACTGGTCTCGGTAGAGATGGAGAAATATGGCTCACAACATCACAAATAGCCTTTTTAAATTTAGCTATGTTTATATATTTATAATAGTCTCTTAGGTCATTTTGTCATCTATAATCCTCTGTCATTCCTTCCCCACCTGAAGTGTCCTGTTGCTGGCACCTCTTCCTGCAGACAGGACTAATGTAGGAGGACTGGGCAGACTATGTTCAGTGAGTAGTGGCTTACAGCACACTACACACTATCCTACCATTTTTAGGCTGCCCAATAGCCTCACGTTCAACATTTCTTGGATGCCTCTTTAAGTCAGGCACTGGGATAGAAGCTGAAGCAGAGAGGTTTAGGGAGATTAAGTATTGTGCCATTGGATATATAGGTAGAGCTGAGACAGGGGACATGAATTTGGTGTCTGAGCCCCAAAGACATAGAGTATTAGTAAAAATGAATGTCAACAACCTCCTAAAGGACAAAGACCATAGCAGAACTTGTGGAGTGAGGTTCGGATCTCATTTTGCTTTAACTGATGGGAAGTACTTTCTTTGCCTCCCCTAGGCATCTGTCCATCCATCAATCATCCCCAAAGTATCCCTTGTGGATTTGGGATAGAAGAAGCCCAATTTACGTTTTTAACAGCAACAAAAGGGGATAAATGATTTTTAAAAATTTAGTTTCTTAAACAAATGCTTAATTTTTTCTTCTGGTAGCTAGTTGCCAGTAGAACCATTTTAGTGTTCATGATGCAGGGGTTTCAATTCAAAACCTAAAAGCTAGCTAGTTTAAGACTCACTATGTTTTTCCCTCATGTCTTATCTACTACCTTTACTCACCAATATCATGCCATTTCGCTTTACTGTTTATTTTGTGTGCTGTCTCCCTAAATGAAGTGAAGGTTTCCTGGATGGCAGAAAACTTTTCTTTGTACTTGGCTATCTGATGTACTTCATTTAAATAGATAAAGGGAACCCTGGGATCCTTTTTTGTCTAGGCTATTCGATGCTCAACTCTAGAAGCCTCTTGCAATTTAGTTTGTTTGGGAGGATATAATTATTTTATTCTCCTTTTTCCTCCTTGTATTAATTATGCCTTTTGCCTTTTACCTTCCTCTTAATAGACATATAGTACCATTGATTGCTGACATTTTTAAAAATTACAAACTAATATTAGAAAGATGTTGAAGCAAAAACCAAAAAAAGAATATTAATGCTCACTCAATATATGTTGGTTATAATAAGACATGTGATGACAACATTTTAAAATGTCTGTTAGCGATTTAAACTTACATCTCTTGCCGTCCCTATCCTAATTCATTTTGCTCTTAAGAGTTAGAGGGTGTTCTTAAACTTACCCCATTGATTCCAGAAAATTGCTGAGCCATGTGTAGCATCAGTGCCACTAGAACAGGCTGTCGGTAGCTGGAACTGGTGAAGAGCTGAATTATGGAGACTTTCTGCTCACTTGTTTCTTCCCTTTCTTTTCTCATCTCATTAATGTCTTTGGTGACATCATCATATCCTCTGAGTCTTTTCAAGCCTGTGCCCCAAAACGATCAGGTTGAAACAACTCAGGTCAAAACAAAAATAAATTTATTTTTTTATGTTAATGAAAGAGCTACATTTCTGCATGCTCCTTTCTATTACTTAAGAGCATAGATGTTGGAAACTCTTTTTTGTTAAATTAAATTCTGCTCTTTGATTTTTTTAAAAAAGCGAACATTTGGCTTCATCTCATGACAAAGAAAACTATGATCTTCATTATCATAAAGGTGTAATGCTGGAAGGATCTTTTAGAAACTCCTGGTTTAGTCTAATACCCTGCATGTGGGTTTCTGGTTTAGTGAGTGCTTATGGGTGGAAAATGGCATGTGCCAGTCTTATTAAAACGATTTCACACATTTTTCTTACATGACTTCATTTGGAAGGCACTGGTACTATTCATGCACAATATTTTGCATTAACTGATAATGTCAAAACAATAAAAAAGAAAAACCACACAGACTTACTTTTCTTTGCTTTAACTTCCTCATCCAACTTGATGTAAAGATATCTGGGGCTCTCTGGACAGAAGAAGAGCAGCAGAGACTGGAGGACGGCTCGCACAGCAGACAGGCCAAGCAGGATGTGCCACAGGTCATGATTCCCCAGGATAAAGTCAAGGCCAACAATCTGAAAAGGCAGGGAAGAAGCTACCGACTGCACAACATTTTGAGTCTACCTTCTACAATGATTTGTTGAAAAAGTACATTGTCTATTTAATAGTAATCCCTGACAACTTTGGTTCAAGTAAGCACAAGATGAAAACTATTACTATTGCATCACACCTTAACTAAATTAGGGATTATCTGTTTTACAAAGAATTCACCTAGGTTTGTTTTCCTTAACTCCTATTGGACAGTTAGGATGGGAATCAGCCAAACTTGTTTTTTAAAAATTGGATACACACATGACTGTAGTCTCCAGGCAACCAGATGGAATACTGTATTAAAATCATGCATAACTTTGGACCTTTGCTTGAAAACTCATTCTTAGATTACCCAGAACTTAAATAGAATGGGGTCTTATAAATAGAACAGTTACTCTGATGAGAACTAGTTAATAGCTTTGTGATCCCTATGGCAGTGGTTTGCACACTACCCTCTGGATTGTCCTAGGCATGGGGTGCAAGGCCTTCCTCTAAGACCACAGGGTAGAAGGGAAGGATAGAGCCAGCTGAACTAGAGCTCCTATGGTAATCATTTACATATTGTATTCCCAGATAAGATGCTCAAAACAAAGGAAACCCAAGCAGTCAAAAACTTGAAGTTTCCTATTTCTTGAAATCTAAATGGAATAATTTAATTATAGAATACTATGGATTTGGGGACCTGACTTGCCAGGTCCCCTTCAGTGCTGATCCCACCAACAATTCTAAGGGGAAAAGTAAGGAGTGGTGATAATTGACCTTTGAGCTAAATAGCCTATGTCTCTATACTCCCTCCACTGCCACTGGTGGAACTGTTTTTTTTTCTCTGTGCTGGTCTACAGTGAGAGTGGACAGTCAGGGCAGGAGAGGATGGATGAAGTAGAAGTGCAGTAGGGAATGGGAAGTTTTTACCTGACTACTAAGAATGCCTGTGACAACAGCCAGCTGGTGAAGAGTGCCAAGAGCGCCCCTGAGAGTGATTGGAGCAATTTCACCAATATACATTGGAACCAGGCCTGAAATTAGCCCTGCATGAAATATGAACATAAATGTTAAAGTGTAGCCAGGACTATCTCAATAACAATAATTTGGTTTATACAGTCGATATCCTGACTGAAGTCCCTTCCTGAGTTCATTGGAAGAAAAAGCCCTTGTCCCTAGCCATAAACACACAGTTTATGCAAAGAATATTTGTTGATGTGACCCCAAATGAAGTTGTAGCCAGAAATATGCATAGAAAGAAATTCTTAGTCATGTATTTGGCAATTCTTCATCGCGTTGTTTTATTTAGTTAAAAAAATCCATGTTAATATTTAGTTTACATCATACCCCTTAGGTTGTCTTCAGAAAAGAAAATGAAGAATGTTTTAATAATATTCTTCATGTAGGCTCATGAGATTAAAGGAAATTAGAACATATCCGGGCCAACTTCTTGATAGAAGTGAGAAATGACTTGCCCAAGATTATAGTGCCATAGAGCATTAGCATGGGACTACATCTACATGCCCTGTCTGAATTTCCACAAAGTGGGGTCATCAAGATCACTGTTAAGGTGGTGATGAGGGGCAGCATGTAGAAATGTGGAAGAGGTTAATGAACTCAAGGACTCTTCCCCCAATTAATCCAGCCAGAGAAACCCAACTTCTTTATTCTATCCAAATACTAGGCATCAGAAAAGATTTTATTTGAAGAATGACTTTTGGTGCTTTAAGGCATACAAAAAATTTGAAAAGCATTAGGCCATTCTGCCTTCTGAAGCTTTCTTAAATGTGCATGTAAATTAGTCATGTTGGAGATGGAGTGTCTAGCCATTTGCTGATTGCAAAAAAAAGGTCAGAGACATCAATAGGCAATGCTGAATTCAGTGTTTGGCATGTTCTTAAGTATTTGAAAATATGATTTGTCAGAGGCTTCCTTGTAGAGACTGCCTGCCTATCAAAAGGAAATGGATGGTCTTTGTGTAAAAGATGTTTTTGGCAACTGTTTTCTATATATATATATATTTTTTAATGCTTCAAATTGTTCTTAATATCTCAAATGAACATTTACATGGTTGATATGGCATCTGTATTTCTGCTGAATTTTATAGATGACTCTAATGTGAGGACTGTTGATCTTAAATAATAAAAAACCCATTTATTTAGTCCTATTATAAGCTATACTATCTTTCAGTAATGCCTAATACTATACTTTAAGAACAGAATAATGCAGATAAGCTCACAGGTCTGAGGTCACATGAATCTGAAGACAAATTATATTTACTATAATTTTTAGCAACTTTAATGCTCATGATAGGGCCAGACATAATTTTGGAAGATGGTTAGCGAGGTACTAGTCACTTGGTTATATTAGTTATATTAATAGGTTGTTTGACCATATGTGTATAGCATTTATTTTACCTTTGAGCTAAACAGTCTATGTCTCTATACTCCCTCCACTACTGGTGGAACTGTTTTTTTTTACTCTGTGCTGGTCTACAGTGAGAGTGGACAGTCAGGACTGGAGAGGATGGATGAAGTAGAAGTGCAGTAGGGGATGGGAAGTTTTTATCTGACAGCTAAGAATGCCTGTGATAAAAATATTTTGTAATTTTTTTCATACTGTATTTTCTTAAATGGAGAGAAAAGAAAGAAGAATCATAATTTGGACTTCTTTTATAGTGTTATTGTCTGTATTTTATAGAAGAAAGAACTGAAGCTCCTATTTAATATTTAAGACCATGCAGAGACAGTGCTAGAATTGATTAACTCTAAATCCAAAGCTCTTTCCATGTGTGGGCTGACTCTTCACCTTAATAAAACTACCCTGACCTTCACTTTTTGTATTAACATTGAAAATAATGAAAGATTTAATTGAACTATTAACTTGTGAGTATTTTAGACTTTTGCTTCAACTCATCATTGAAGACACATGGAATTAAAGTCTTTTCTGCAGGTAAAAGTGTTAAAAATACTTTGCACACAAATCCTGTGCCCTCAGTGTTCCTTCCCCAACCCCAGTGGATATTGGTGCTTTGCAAGGCAACTACAGTTTGTGAAAATGGGCTAAAACCTCAGCCCAGCACCATCAGAGTCAGGGCTTCATTGGCAGTAGTTAACAATTTGGCCATTTGCTTTAGAGGTTGAATGATCCTCCCTGTTCAGACCTCTGCTAATTAGTTGCCTCTGAAAGTTTGAAAGCTGTCTGCAAGAACTAGCAATTCCCACTCTGCAGCATCAAGTTCACGGGAGGAGCATTCCTCCTCCATTCCAAACTCCTCTAGCTGCTTCTGTCTGATTCCCTCTTCCTGTGGCCACCACCACTTTAATGCTTCACTCAGCCATTCTCCACAGGGCTGGAGAATGTGGTCCAAGCGATGGGTTCAGGGTGTAAAGATATGAGAGATGGAGACTAGCAGCCAGCTAGGCCATAAGGGCAGAGTTAGGGGTCTGGGGGTAGCAGTCTTCCACTGTCTACTGCACCACAGGTGTAAGAACAACAGCTGGCACTTGTCAGCAACTTACTAGATGTCAGAGTCTGTGCCGAACATTTTATGTATATTCTCTCACAATCACCCTATCAGGTAGATATTATTATCCACTTAATTTATTAGATGAAGAAACTGAGAGTCAGTGTTAAAAATTTTTCTGAGATAATACTCAATAAAGAAACAGTTAAATAATTTGAGATCATACAACTAGAAATGATGTCATTGCAATGAACAAGAACTTAGATAGCATAATTCCTGCTTACTGGTCCCAAGCTTTCCTGACTCAGGACTTCAACATTATGCTATTACCTTTCCCTCTGTGATGTCACCCTAGGCTCAAAAATATCCATGTATGTTACCACGTCTGCCTTTAGAGTAATTTTCAGACAAAGATATGTGTGTGTGTGTGTGTGTGTGTGTGTGTGTGTGACTTACCACAGTAGAGTCCTGATATGCCTCTTCCTGCAATTACAAGTATATGAGATGGTCCCAATTTCGAAAACCCCATCAAAAGAGCTCCAACCAATGAGAGACTGTTTGCTATCAACATGGCCTTGATTCTGAAATTTTAAAAATCAAGAATTATAAATTTAGCATCAAAACTTGATAAAATTATTTACTTTCAGAGCATGTTGAGATTTTTACCTAAGAGCAGTTATTTTAATTTTGCTACATAAGCAAGCTAGTTGGGAAGTCAGGTATGGTGGCATGTACCTATAGTCCCAGCTACTCAGGAGGCTGAGGTGGGAGGAGCCCAGGAGTTTGAGATCAGCCTGGGCAATAGAGCGAGACCTTATCTCTCTCTCTCTCTCTCTCTCTCTCACACACACACACACACACACACACACATGCACCCAAAAGAGCTAGTTGGAAAATTTTGAACTAAGATTACTACTTTGATTCATCTGTGGACTAAAGTATTAACAATAAGCAATATTTATGATGAGAGAACCTAGGGTGCATCCACCTGATGTCCATGTTTTGATAGAGATTATTTAATCACAGTGATGACTAGTTTGATTTAGGATAATACTTATAACAGTTTTTCAAAGAGTTAACTAAGTTTTCTTCAAGTTGATTGTTTTAAAGAATAATTATCTGGTGATAGCTAAATTTAATTCTGTAGTTGTAACCTACAACTTGTTTCTTTCTTTTATTTTTTCCCTTTCAATGGTAGTTGATATTGATAGGAAAGGAGCTTTCCAAATTAAATTTTATAAATTATTTGAAAGTAAATTAAAATATAGGTTTATTATAAGCCTTCTAGAGAAATTATAATTATCCTTATCTTAACACTGTAAACCAGCATATTTCCAGAATCTATAAATTAATGTCAACCAAGGTAAAATACATAATAAAGTTGACAGTAGCAATAAACACACCATTTGCAAAATTTATCACATGAAAATTGACATTTGCAGGTATTCGATACTTTTATTCATATTTAATGAGAAAGGAAGCTACAGAAAAACCTTCTTCAAAGTTAAGCAGATAATAAGGGCAATAAAAGAATGGAATGGACAGATGTGGAAATGTTTATGCTACAAAGAAATATAAACAGCTTGTTATATTCTATTTCAGTGTTTCAAACTTTGACAGATAGGCTTTTTCTAAGCAAGTATCTTTAACACCAAACAGATTTTTTTTTTTCTGGAGAGTAAAACTATACGATCTCATACTGCAATGATTGCCCAACAGCCATGTGATAGGCTGTGAATAAAGTCCCTACAAGATTCCATATCCTAATACTCAGAGTAAATTTTTTAAGCAAACATTTACTCAGGTAAATGTTACCTTATATGGCAAAACAGATTTTGCATATGTGATTAAGGACCTTGAGGTAGGGAGATTATTTTGGATTATCTAAGGGAACCCAATGATACAATCACAAGTGTCCTGGTAAGAGTAAAGCAGAAGAGGAGAAGGTGATGTGATGACAGGAGTAGCATTTGGAGTGATTTGCTTCAAAGATGTAGGAAGGGGCCACAGCCAAGGACTATAGGTGACCACTGAGTGCCGGAAAGGGGCAAGAAATGTGTTCTTTTCTCAGAGCCCCCAGAAGAAACCAGCCCTGTTGACCTCTTGACTTTAGCCAGCTAAAACTGATTTTGGACTTCTGACCTTCAGAACAGTAAGAAAATACATTTGTGATGTTTTAAGGCACTACATTGGCGGTAATTCATTACAGCAGAAATAGGACACTAACGTAAAGAAAACATTAACTGCCCAAAGGCAGGAGAAACAGTGACTTGGAGCTGGCTGGCCTCAGAGCTGCACAGTAGAAAGACGGCTAAGGGGTGTTTCTCTCCTCAGACTACTGTGAAATGCTTTTTATCTACACAGGAACAGAGGGCAGGCAAATTCAATAATTTACCTTAAAAAGTTATTACCAGCTAGCTAATAGACTCTTTCATTAGGGGGAAAAAGATAAAAAGTCATAAAAGAAATAGCCCGAAAGGACTTTTGATGCCAGATTGCTCTAACGTTCCTTTTCTCTACCACCAAACAATGGATGCTGGAACACTTTATACAATTTAAATTATTTTAACTTCTGTCCAGATGTGAGAAATGGCTACAAATAAATAATAAAAAAATATGAAGTAGTTGAATCAGGAAGAAAGAAATTTAAGTCTAAGTATATTTCTTTAAATCTGGTTCTAAATACTTCTGATAGCATAGGCTTCAATGTCATCATGGTCATCATCATCATAATCAAAATAAGGCCACATTTGCTGCCTGCTTAATATGTGCTAGACATTGTGCTAAACTCTTTATATTTGTTCTAATTTAATCCTCACAATAATGGCATGAGATAATGAGGTAGGTTTTTGGTTTTTGGTGTTTTTCTTGTTTTTTTTTGAGACAGAGTCATGTCCTGCACCTAGGCTGGAGTGCAGTTGCACCATCATAGCTCATTATAACCTCGATCTCCTGGGCACAGGTGATCCTCCTGCCTCAGCTTCCCCAGTAGCTGGGACTACAGGCATGAGCCACTGTGCCTGGCCTATGTATTATTTTTTTCCCACAGTGCATGGGAGAAAAACATCTTAGAGAAGCTAAGTAATCTGCTCATTTTGGTACAGCTATTAAGTGACAGAGCTGGGACTTGAGCTGTTGAAACTAACGGTTAATGCTTCATTTTAATGAGTTCCATTTTTGATAGAAAAGAATGCATGC
Organism: Varecia variegata; assembly: GCA_028533085.1. NCBI lineage: Eukaryota > Metazoa > Chordata > Mammalia > Primates > Lemuridae > Varecia > Varecia variegata. The sequence goes on along the minus strand of CM052436.1, from coordinate 75,555,165 downwards.
ACTCAAAGGCAAGCTTTGGATAGCTTCCTTTACTCATGGTAGTATGGGCTGCATAAACCATGGTCTTCCCCACACACCCCTCTAATTAAATTATAAATATACAGCTTAGAAAAATTGACCTTGCAAACCCCAAACTATAAAATGGTGGGCACAGACATCTATTACTATTATGCAATTGCAATGAAAGAATTTTTTAAAGCAATAATGGAAGGAATATGTTTTTATTTATTTACATTTAACTAGTAAAGAAATGACACTGGTAATAAGGAAAATCGTGTTGTTTCCCAATGAGTCTCCCTACAAAAATAATTTATGGAAGACACTGAGCTCTTTTATCTTAATTTTGAAGTTGAAATTATGAATTTTATGGCTGTTTTCCAATGACGATCATTTTTCTACTGAGAGTTAGAAGAAACCTCACTTTTTGCTTACCATAGGTAATTTGATACATGGTCATTTGACATTGTTTTGGGGTATGGCCATTGTTGAGGCTAAATCCTAAGACTTCAGAGGATGTACATCCTGGCTCCAATACTAGGACACTAATTAAATGCTTTAGTGTAAGTCATTGGACCTATCAGAATCTCATCTCTAAATGAGGGGCAACAAGGGTTTAAATTTTTTCTTTAGGAATGAGAAGTAGTATAAAATATCAGTAGCTACTAAAATAATTGATTTGTTCGTATTTTAAAATTTAATTTTGCTTAATTTGATTTACTTTAGAAATCATTAACCTAGAAAATTCTCCATCACTACTTAAACCTATTTGGTACTAATTGAAACGATTTTAAATGATGAAATTCAGTTTATTAATTCTGTATTTTACAGATTCTGATTTAAAGTTCAACTAAACATGAGTAAGTTGATAAAATGTAAGAAATTGGCCACTTTCTTATATGGTGAAGGAAACTTCTTTTCAAATAAGAATAATAAAACTTGAGTTACTATGATGCCCTTTAGTTAAGAAAACTTCTCACAGTCATATTATATAAAAGCTCCAGTATAAGAGGAAGTTACAAGAATTTTGATAACTAGAGCTAAAAATTATAATTTATAATAGGAATTAGAAAAACTAGATGAATTATAATCCAGAATTATTGTTAGTTTCCTATATTGTTGTTTATGTCTTTAAAGATATTTTCATTTTTTAAATTTTTCATATTTGGCATATATTATTTTTATTATGAGGAAAAAGGCAATTAATACATAATAGCTTGGCTCAAAGAGCAGAAAATAAACCTAAAGAAATAATCATTTCATTTTCTAACTTCATTTTCTCTCTATGTAGAGTAGGAAATCTCAACAGCTTTAGTATGTGGCATGGCTAAGTGAAATTTGAGGGTAAAGGAGTTCCACTGATATTTTCAATCCAAAACACTAATAGAAACCAGAGTTGAGAAATAGAGATAGCTCTTACTTCATCTTTGGTTCAGGCTTTGAGATAGAAGTAGTAGCAGCCACTAGAAACCCCATGCCAAGTACACTGGGCAACTGGGAGTTAGGGATATTGACTGAAACTTTGGACTTGACTGATCCAAATGTCAAATTCTAATTTAAAAATGAAAAACTGGGTGTCTGAGAAATGGAATGATTTGGTGAAGCAAACACTGAACTCCCAGGTTAAAAATTTCAATCTAGATTCTTCTGCTGACTTCTTGAGTTAACCATTTGTGCAGTAGTTTTCTAACATATTTTATAACTTACAAAGTCAGAGGATCAAAGCAATTATCTAGAAATATATATCAAACTCAGTTTTGCTGTAAATGCCTGAACAATCAACTGATTGTTGCAACAGCGTTTTCCATTGATTTGATCTAACACTGACCTGCCTCATAGGGTCATGAATCAAAAACAACTCTAAAACTATTCCACAAAAGATAATATTTTTCTAAACAAAACCAAAACATTAATGTTTCTATGTTTATGCTTATTTATGAACTTTGCCTACCTTCCAAACATGTCCCCAAGCCACCCACCAAAGAATGATGCAATCATTCCACCAATCGCAAAGCTGGATACAGACAGAGACCAGAGCATGGTGATTAGGTTAGCAGATGCCACAGCTTCTTCCTCAGCCCCAGGGATTGGTGTTGGGTCCATTGGGTATGGGGTCGTGGGCAGTTCTTCTGTACTGTTGATAGCATAGTTGTTGATAGCCTTTAGGTCATCCAGTGGAATACCCAAAACATGTCTATAATGGGATATTATTATCTGAGAAAATAAAAAAAAGAGAAATAGCTTTATTATTTCAAGCATTCTATATATTTTTGTTTTTCCTTTAAAATGTTTGTTAGGTGTTTAAATGGGACCATCCCAATTATGTGTGCTATACACATACAAACATGGATAGATTTATTTACAGTTTGGATCATATCCTATAAAACAGAGGTCAGAGATTCCATTGCCAACAGGAACCAGGCAGGAACAAATAAGTGAAGGAGGCATGGAGCACCTTGATGACTAGAGGACTGAAATATATTCTCTACTATTGGGGATATATTAGGGGGGGTGGTCAGGATTGTGGGACTGGAGAGCATTTACCCCACCTAATGGAGGAAGCTGCAAATGCAAGACTGGTGTTGGATGACCTTTAATATTTTAATAGAAGCCAGGAATCTTGGTTTTCCTGTAAATTTTTTTAAGTTTTAAATGTTGGCAACTATTGAAATTGAAAATATTCTGTAGGTTAAAAAGATACATTTTCATACCAGTGTTACTTCTGCACAGCAGGGTTTACATTATATTGACTTACATAAATATTTTAATAGAAACATAAAAGTGGACATAAAAAAAAGATTGGAAAAGATGAGGGTCAAAAATAAAGTCAGTTTACAAAATTCAAACACTAGGTGTTGTATCCTTGCCAGATGTGAGCTATAAATTTACCAATAAATTTCCTAGCAGCTAGTGCAAAGAGAGGAAAAAAACAGGTATAGGACTGATGAATTCCAAAGATAAAATGGCCCTTGGGAAGGTATTGAGACCTGACAGAAGTTTCTCCTGTGGGTCTTCATAGAGTTCAGTGTGTAATAGAATAAAAAACATTCAAACTAAATTTCACAGAGCCATATTTTATAACGTGCTTCAGTAGAGGCAAATGTCATACCACAGTATAACTGAGTAAAAGCACATCCTCCAGGCCATGGTCCTCCCATGTCATTCCTCTCAATGATGCTTTGATCAATACTTAGCATCAGTGACCTGGGAGGGTACTCTCTGCCAGGACCTGGAATGCAGCTGCTCTAGGTTGCCAGTTATGGGCAAAGTCCTGTGGGGTAACATCAGCTGAGTTAGAAGGAGAATTGAATATCCTCTTATCATAAAAGGAGTCTGATCAAGACATTTGCCTCATTAGAAGACCACCCTATATGGACAATATGCATAGAAAAAAGGCTAGAAGGAAATATACAAAATATTCTCAGCAGTTTGCTCATTGTGGTAGAATAATTTTTTTCTAACACTTTCCACAATAACCATGTGTAATTTTCATAACCATAAGAAACTGTGAGTTTGAAATAACTTCAAATGTCATTCAGCTAATAAAAAATAAAGGGCCTGAATGATCATTCTTATGTAATGATGTTTAAGCAGCTCTTTAACCACACAAGGAAGGGACTATCGAGAGGGCACTAACCTGGATGCCAGTACAGGGATCCCTGTTTTCAGCTCTGGCTCTGGGACTTGGCTTGAAGAAGGGGAGATCTTAGCTTAAGTTTCCCTCTAAGACTGGAGAGGATGTTTCAAACAAGGATGTGAAAAGGTCCTCCACAAAAACAGAAGGTGCTCTATCAATTCCAAGTCATGGTGATGTTGAACTAAATTCCTGCTAAATTGGCATTTGTTGTCATCACCCAGACAAAAAAGATAGGACCCTGGTCTCCTGACCCCCCAGCATTATTCCCTGGACCTCCCAACCATGGCAAGTCCTGCCACACTCACGATGATGTGTGGCACCTAACTAGGGCACATCTTTTAGCCCAGAAAGCAGCCCTTTTCAGGTGACAGATTGTGGCCGGCACACATTCACACATTTACACCCTGCGTTATCTTGCATTTTCCTTGGATCCCAATGTTGTAAAAGAAGCAAAGGAAATGTGATGGATTTATAGAAGGCACCCAACAAATTGTTGTAACTTCACTTTGTGCCACCCCTTCCCCAGATTTCTTCTCTCTCTCTCCCCAAGCCCCATCCCCCACCCCCCACCCCCGCCAACCCCTTCATTCATTAAACACTTTATTGAGTACTTTCTTATTGGCACTGGTAATAGGAAGAGGAGCAAGACATCAATGCTGCCCTCAGTGACCTCACATCCTGAGCTAGAGCAGAGGAGAATGAAATCCCACTTACAGGCTGTGGGAGCTGAGAACAACAACACACCTCTGCTGTTTATTCACTGGATACCAGAGTAGGGATGCACAAAATAAATAATAAAAAATGTTGAAATTATTTGATATTAAAAAATACCTACCCAGGGCCTGGTGTGGTGACTCACACATGTAATACCAGCACCTTGGGAGGCCGAGGTAGGAGGATTGCTTGAGGCCAGGAGTTCAAGACCAGCCTGGGCAACATAGCAAGATATGATCTCTACAAAAAAATTTAAAAAATTAGGCAGGTGTGGTGGCGTGTGCCTGTGGTCCCAGTTATTTGGGAGGCTGAGGCAGGAGGATCGCTTGAGCCCAGGAGTGTGAGGCTTCAGTGAGCTATGATCGTGCCACCACTGTATGCCAGCCTGGGTGACAGAGCAAGACCCTGTCTCAAAAAAAAAAAAAAAAATACCCATCCAAATAGAAGAAAATCCAAACTTTGTTGGACTTCTTGACTATTATTCTAAAGTTTTGCATTGTTTTATTTTGGATCATCTATTGGAGACAGGAATGGTGGGGGAAGGACTCTAATCTCTTTTAGTGTTAGGGCTCCTAAAGGTTTTAATCTGGGCTGGAAATGAGCATAATAAGGTTGTTGGGAGGATCCAGTTGTGGAGAGCAGAGGTTAAAGTATCTGATGCAAATAGGTAGGTGCTCAATAAATATACACTGAGTGAAACATGTCCTTCTATTTTTTCATCTTATTCCCTGGCACTTTTTATTCGTGTATGGCTGAGAGCTCTGAATGAATACTGCTGCAATAAGCTTTTTTTTTTTTTTCCCCTTAAAAAACATCCTTGGGCACATGCTATTCTGACCAGAGTTTTCTGTGAGCTCAGCAAACAGCAGAGTCAGAGATTAAGAATTGCCTCTTTTTTTTTTCTGCGATTGTTAACTGTGGAGTCAAGGCCAAGTTATAGCTTTGGAACCCGCATATCATACCTGACAGGCCAAGATCACCTCGCGGCTCCCACGTGGACACACTTTATCTCTGTGTATTGGAACATATGATATCTATCACTGACAGAACTTAACAAAAAGAGAACTTGTACATGTTTCACTTGCCTGTTGAGGTGCATTGATCACACCGATGTCATATCCAAACTGGAAGGAGCCCAGCGCCGCAGTGAAGACAGCGAAAACCAAGATCCCGGTGACCTGTGGGGGAGAAACACGGAGCTGGGACACACCAGGCAATTTCAGTTACTCATCAATTGTGTCAGGCTGCAGCTTGGACTTCTCACAGGCTCCATGGGCTGGTTTTCTCCCCGCGATGTCCATTCTCAGGATGCCCTGTGCTCCTGGTAAGCAGGTGTCGTTCATACAAGAATGTGACAGCCATTCATCATCTCCCCCACACTGAGGCTCAGGTAGCCAAAGCTGAGACGGGGGCTCCATTTACTTGGTTGGTAGTTTCTCCTCCAATCCTTTTTCCCCTCAAGCTGTTTCCAAGGACAGGGATTTTCATCCTCTTTGAATTTGTAACTATCATCAGCAGTGAGAGGATACAAGGGTGCCTGGGGAATGCTTTAACCCCCTTCTCTCATACCTCCATCACTATAATCTGGATAATCTGATGTGAGGTACAATGCAAAGCCTGATACTGACTATTTATGCTTAGTGCATGCCTGTCACTGCTTTAGGTGGATTGTCTCATTTACTTCTTGTATTAGTTTTCTATTTCTGCCATAACAAATTACCACCAACTCAGTGGCTTAAAGAGGACAAATTTATTTATCTTAAAGTTCTGTAGGTCAGAAGTCTGGTAGGAGTCTCACTGGACTAAAATCTGTTGGCAGGCTGTGTTCCTTTCTGGAGGCTGTTGGAGAAAATTCAGGTTGATGATAGAATTCACTTCCTTATGGTTGTAGGATCAAGGTCTGTGTGTTTGTCCTGGCTACAAACTAAGGGCCATTCCCAGCTCTCGAAGTCACCACATTCCCTGGTGCCTTTCCTTCATCTCTGTAGCCAGCAAGGGCAGCCCAAGTCCTTCTCACAGTGCATCTCTGACACTGACAACAGCTGGGAAAGGTCTTCCCTTTTAAAAATTCATGGGAGTAGATTTGACCCATCTGGATAATTCAGGAAAATCTCCTCATCTCAAGGTCTGTAACTGTAATCCTATCTGCAAAGTCCTTTGCTATATAAGGTAACATATTCACAGGTTCTGGTGGTGAAGCTGTGGACATTTTGGGAAGCCAATTATTCTGCCTACCATACACCCCTTGGCAGCACCATTAGTGTCCCCATTTTACAGATAACTAGATTAGGTTAACATCTCACAGCTAGTAAATCATAGAATAATGACCTGGATCCAGCGCTTATGCTTTTAATTTCTTGTTTATTTTGCAACCCTCATTGGTCAGAAACAGACATTCAAAAGTCAAGCACATATGAAAATCTAGGGTCATAATCTTTATAAATTAAAAAAAAATCTGAGAGTACACATGTTTATAGAATTTGCCAATTATGATGTTGAAGCCAAACCTCCCAACACCCACCACTCTCAAGTGCATTTTCCCACTAACCACCACACAAATTCTCTCCCCCTCACCTACTCAAAGGTCTTTGTGAGGTCTCTGAGCAAAAGTCCCAAAGGGCAAAGGCTATTGAACTGCTCATCTGTTGCTGAGCTGAAGCAGAATCTCAGGGTCTTCCCACCGCAAGCCCAGGGCCATGATATACTTGCCCAGGCTCATCCCTGAATCTTCTTTTCTTCTATGACAGAGTCTCCAAGCACTTGGTTTCTTAGTGACTGCCGCCTCCCCCTCCATCCCTGGGTTTCTGCTCTCTGTTGGCTCTTTCCCTCTTCCTCTGCCACATAAGCATGGAGTTTCTTTCTTCTGATTTTAAGAGTCCGACCAGTGACTGGTCTGACCATGCCAATGGTGAGTAGGGGTGCCACAGAAATGGGGGGTCATGGTGGTGGCTGCAGCAGGTTTGCTCCCCAATAATCTGCATCAGCCCTCCCCTATCACTCCAGATTCACGGTCTAAGTCACAACTGTGTTAGCTGTTCCTATATTACTTTGACAGACATAAAAGTTAAAGTGTAAAGATTCTGGATGTCCCATCCTATTCCTTTCCAATCAGGTTGTTCTAAGTCCTTACTACAGAAATTCTAGAGCTGCCCTAAGATCAAGTCCTCATGTTATTAGAATAATGAAAAATAGCAACTATGAAGGAGATAGGAGGATTTTTAAATGTTTAGAAATCTTATTCTTTTCCTCTGGTCTTCCTGGTTTCTCCTTTGGAGTTGGCTGTGGTCCTGCCACCGCAGGGCCTCCAGTTCCCTGCCACCCCAGGGCCTCCAGTTCCCTGCCACCCCAGGGCCTCCAGTTCCCTGCTTTGACTCCCCAGGATAGAATTTCGGCCAGCTGATCAGGTGAGGAGCAATCGCATCAATTTTAAGCAGGTGATTTGAATTCCTGAGACTTTCCAATTCACGTGATCATCTTAAATATCAAAAAGTCCCTGGTACTGTTTGATTGCATTTCCTTTTTGCTTTCTTTTTATTTACCCCTTATTCTCAGGTTTACTTGCCCTCTCTGAATGGCAATTAAACTGGCTCCTTGCTCCCCGTCCTTTCTTTCTCTAGTGTTGTGAAATGCAAAGAAGGAACATTTACAGTCAGCTTTCTATGTGGCTTGGCTCTAGACTTGTGGGAGAAAGTTTTGTTTCTGAGAGGGGAAATTTCTGAAACAATGAAGTCTCAATAAACACTATCAACCTTCATCCATCCACTCTAATGTCCAAGAGGTTTGACACAAGGAAAAGGACATAAGAGCTAATGAAAATAGTAAGAATTTAGAGAGGATCTTATTCTGTCTGGGCTCTGTGGTTTTAAATGATTTGCCTGTTCGCTTAGCAAACCTATAGGTAGGAATTATTATTATTTTTTCACATATGAGGGCTACATACTTATTAAGTGGCAGAAGATCTTCAAGCCTTTTCTCTTAACTTCTTCACAGGCTACACGTTATTAAGCTTGCACTTTTAAAAAGACTGTCTTCATTTAGAGCTTTAGAATTTTAAGTTAGAGAAACTAGATTACATGTCTACTGTAAAATATTCTGTTGGATAAATGTAGAAGGGTAGAATAAGCAAATGGCTGAACAAAATGTTGTGTTTATACTGTGGCTTACAAGTCATATGGAGTCTACTAAAAAAAAAAAAAAGTAGACATGGGAATCAGAAAACATAGAAAAGAGTCCCAGACAGGCCATAATATCCCTGAGCCTAAGTTTCTTTGCCTATAAAATGGGTATAAAAGCAATTAATGCATAGGATTATTATAAAAACTAAATAGGATAAATAATGCAGTCATTCTATAACAGTGAGAGGGCTATAGAACAAATGCATCTTTAATCACATCATTAGCATCTCATTCATTGCTTTTGCCAAACAACCATGTGTCAACTTTTCATACTCACCAATAATCTTCACAACATACTACAAAGTACATTAAATTATTCCTATTGTACAGGTGAGGAAATCAGGGCTCGGAGAGGATTAAGGGTCATACCTAACACCATACAGCTAGTAAATAACAGACACTCTAGTATGGGAACCCAGAGCTAATGTTCTTAAACCCGACTGCTACACAGAAGAGCAGATTTTTCAGCAACTACCGGGTAGGGAGGAGAAGCTCATCCCCTTTCCTTTAAACTACATGCTCCAAAAACCAAGCCAAAGGTGATCTTGCACCCAACTTTGGAAAAGGCCAGGGGCTTCTTGAGCCACAGAATTTTCAAGTTGAAAGAGACTTTAGAGAGCAATGGGTTCTTGTCTAATTCCTCTGTTCTTCAGTTGTAGAAACTGCGGTTCCATAGGCCAAGTGGTTTGTCTGAGTTCTGTGGGCATCATGAGTTTACCCAGGGAGACAACTCAGATTTCTTGACCGTCAGTCCATTGCTCATCCTACTTCTTTCGAAGTCTGGGTAGATTCACAAAGTTGAAAAACATTGTGCTTTACATCAATTTTCATTCTTTCTGGGATTTATTATTAGGCAATTCCTTGGTTCTCCAGAGAAGTTTTACAACATAATTTCTAAAGCCCCTAAGGAAATTTAATGATAGTTCTAAATGAAGCTTGGGAATCTGCTATATGCCAGGTACTGTGTTAAGCACATTATCTTCCTTTTTGCAGTATATTCTAAACTTTAGTTATTGGAATAGTACCTGCATGAATTTTGCCAAGTCTACATACCATCTGTATAGCTATTAACTTAATATTTGTTTTTATATTGTCTTTAAAGTTCTAACTACTTTAGCTTTAATATTAATGGGCTATAATATTAATGAAATCATGACATGCTATTCTTTAAATACACATTATATAAACATGTAACTATTTATATTAAAATGTTTGTCATCTAAGCCTCTTTAATACTTTTTCTTTTAATTACCCCAAACCCTAAAGTACTAGTATAATCCCTGAGTATCACATATTACATCCCAATCTTATTTTCTCTTTATAGAGAAAACCCAAATAAAGCTCAGTTAAATAAATAACCCAAATCTTACAGCAAATAAATGATGTTACTAGAACCCAGACCAATGTCTGACTGACTCCAGAGCCAGTGCTCTTAGCGGTGCCACCTAATGATGTGAGAGATGTTCAGCAGGGAAAGTGTTTCCAGATCAGAACTTAAAGGTGAGACTCTAATAGGGGCACAGGTTGATTAATTTGTATTATTGTGTGGATGGGGGTGGGTGAGTTTGTTTAGGGAAATCTTATAAGGGAACAATAGCACTAGACCCTTTTTTATTTTTAAGTTTTTATTTTGTAAAGTATCATATCTAGAAAGATGTCCAAATAGTACAATGAACATTCTATAACCTTTACCTTTATTCACCAGTGGTTAACATTCAGCAGATTTGTTTAACTTTCACTGGGTATGTGTGTGTGTATGCATATGTGTGTGTGTGTGTGTGTGTGTGTGTGTTGTTTTGACCAAAACATTTTAAAATAAGCTGCAGATATTTGTGTCACTTCACTCCTAAATACTTAAGCATATACTCACAAAGAACAAAGACATCCTCCTATATAATTACGCCATTATTACAGCCAAGAATGTAACAGTGATACATTAATATTATCTAAGATACAGCCCATATTTAAAATTTCCCAACTGTCCCCATATTATCCCTTATAGCTGTTTTCTTCTTCCTTTCATAATTTAAAATCACTTGTTGCATTTGGTAGTCAGTTCTTAGTTTTCTTAAATCCAAAACATCCCTTCTATCTCTTTTGTCTTTCCTACACTGACATTTTTGAAGATTTCAGATCAGTTTTCATGACTAAATTCAGGTTACCCTGCCTTTTTTTTTTTGGTGGAGGGGCACATTTCTTCAGTAATATGGTTATGCAGAATCACTTGAAAAAAATTATGCAGACTAGTCAGAAAACAGAGCAAATATCCTTAAAACCCCAATTACTGAATAAGAAACAGTTTTTTAAGCAGTCAAATGATCTATCAGTTGGCCAAGTAAAGAGAAGTAATTTTGATCTGTGGTGGCTACACCCAGCATCCCCCAAATCCTCTGTATGACTTGAACGTATTCCCCTAATTCCTCAAAGCCAGATGCAGAGCCCACAATACTGCTTTACCTTGTCTTCTGTCATGTTATGGGTTGGGAGTCTTCCTCTTAATTCCAGGTCCTGTAACAAATGTGGCACATGCACCTGACCGGTCCCTGCCTGTGTGTGCACACTCTGCCTGAGCCTAGTTATACATTGCAGGAGGAGGAGCAAGGTGAGGGAGGAGTGAGGCTATTGTGACCTAAGAGTCCAAGTCCAATCTTCCTAGCAGTGGCTGAATATTGATCAGAACCTATCAATAAGTGTTTCGCCTCAGCGACCTGTCGTTTCAATGCCTTTGTTCTACCAAGAAAGACAATGGGAGCAGGTCCCTTAGGCATAAGTTACCACTCAGAGGTGGTCACATTTTAAAGCATGTGTTTAGGCAGTAAAAAGGGATAGATAAAAAGAGAAATCTTTGGTGTCTTTTGTAGAAGACAAGATATGCCAAGCTGCCATGCTATGTTGTGGAGACCCCAAAGATAAGGGCGTGGGAGGCACACTGCACTTGCTCCATAGAGAACTGGTACTGTGGTGTTTGTGTTTAGAGCTGGGCTGTGTGGCCAGAAGGCCGTTGTTGACTTGACTGGTTACCTAAATGAACTTTGGAGAGTTGTGGACTGGGGTTTGAATCCCAACATTTTACTGGGAGATGTAACCATAAGCAAGTGGCTCACTGGGACTTTTCTGTACCTTAGTTTTTTTTACCTGATAAAATGGAAATAACAAAACACCCATTTTGTTTTGCTGGCTGGGTTAAATGAGATAATATATGAATGTGTTTAGTATAGTCTTGACACATAATAAGTGCTCAGCAGATGGTGGTTGTCATTGTTATTACTATTATTATTGTTGTTTCAGTATATGTCAAGAAGCATTTGCTGGAGGTGATAATGTAGGGTTCTCAAATAAATCTGCTCTTATGGCTTGAGCTTGTGCACTTCTAGGTATCCTTTATCATATTCAAACCCTATAGAGGTCCAGGAGATATCCAAACTGATTCAACTTTAACTGTGCATGACAACTAGGGTCTTTGGTTCCACTGAGGCTCAAATGGAACCAGTTCTCAGCAGAAAAAAATGTGACAAACAGCAACAAAATGAGGGGTGCTATGACGAAATAGAGGACGAGGAAGTGAAGGAGTAGAGACTCAGATCTTGTTTATCTTTTATTTAGCCACTCTCTTTTCATTTCTATCACTTTCTGCAAGGTGACACACCTGACATGTTTGGATTCAGAAGGTAAATAATTCAATTCAAACCACAAACTATTATTGAGCCCAGTGCAGGTCCTTGCTCTGAGATGACTGAGATAAAGAAGACACAGCCTTTTCCTGCTAGGCATTTATAATGTATAAGGTGAGAGTATGTAAATGCAAACATGTGCTGTAATAATTTCTTAGTGGAAAAGGATAAACACATATTAATAATAATGATAGTTAATGTTTTTGGTTTTTGTTTTTGAGACCAGGTCTCGGACTCTGTTGCCCAGGCTGAAATGCAGTGGCATGATAATAGCTCACTGCAGCCTCCAACTCCTGGGCTCAAGTGATCCTCCTGCCTCAGCCTCTGGAGTAGCTGGGAGTACAGGTTTGTGCCACTGAGCCCGGCTAATTGTTAACCTTTATTGAGGTCTTGCGGGTGCCAGGTGCTGCTCTCAGCACTTGACATGGATTAGCTGGTTTAATCACAACATGAGGCACTCTATGTTATAGATCCAATCTTAGGGGAGCAGCTTTGAAATCAGATTTTATAGTGCCCAGTAGCCACACTTAACTTTCTGCATCAGTTTCTGCTGGTGATGGGCAGGCCCAATTGTCAGAGTGGTCTATAATCAGAAGGGGTTCCCTGGCAGTCATTTTCCGGTGACATGATACTCTGAGGGCAAATGTCTTTGTGCTGCTGTAAGAAATGATATTTATGCTCTGCGGTTTACCAACCTTTGTCTTTTGAACTTTCCTTTTAAGAAATGGAATTTGCCTTGAGTGCCGTGTGGGGCTGGTGAGTCTTTAACTTGTGCAGGAAAATGTTCTCCTCTCCCATTGGGAGTGAGACCTGCCACTCACCTTGAGCCCCCCCTGACCAGCTGCCTCTGGTTTAGTCAAGGCCTCCCTGGTTCTGCTCTTGCTCAGGAATGAGTAATCTCTGCACCGTTTAGGGATAGTCCAAAACTTTGTCGGGGCGGGGGGGGGGGGGGTAGTGGAGGGATTCAGTTACACTTTCATTGATTGATTTCAGCCTCAGACAACTGACATCTATTCTAGCCTCTCAGGAGAGTTTGCTTTAGCGCCCGCCGGAGGAGCTGGGGGACCCGTCTCTCAGCTTTCTTTAAGTTTCCTGGCTGTGGGGTGGACTCAGCCTTGCTGTGCTTTGCTGTCGGAGTGGGCGCTACTCAGTGAGGTGCACCAGTGCCCAGAATCACGCCAAGACCCCTCTGGTGGGGTGAAACCAGCTCGGTGTGGTTGTTCTTTTGGCTTCACACTTCAAACCCTCCAGGTTACGTTCTAATTACTTCGTCGATTAATTTAATCTTAGTAGCTTCTAGGTGGTGACAGGACAGAAAAGAGGCCCCCTTCCCTTTTTTTTTTTCATTGTTATCCTTCCCTTTAGTAAAATGAGAGTCATTTTTTCTATAAATGGGGTTGGGGGGAACCAGCTATTTCAGCATGCCGCGTTCCTCTATGATTGGTTCAGATGTGGTTAAGTGCAAAGGCATCTCTTGGGAGTTAAATCAAATGAGTTCAAACTTGGCCAAGCCAGGAGTGCAACAGAGTGTCAGAAGGTCCCGGTCCCTGAAGAAGGCCAGTGTATTTTAAGATTTCTGAGCCAAATTTGTCCCCACTGTAGCCTGCCAAGGAGAGAGGGCACACCCTTCACATCCTCTTCTCTGTACACCTCTCCACAGATCTCTCTCTGGTCCGAACCACCAGCGTCTCTCCCAGGTATGTCTGCACAGCTTTCTACCTAGCCTCCCTGCTCTTGTTCTTGCCCTATAGCACCTTCTTGACACAGCAGTCGAGATGAATTTAAAAAGTAAAATTATTACTACATCATAATACACAGCTGCTTTCAAGTCTCCAAAGGCTTCCCAATCATCCTTGCCACAAAGCCCACATTTCTCACCAGAGCATAAGAGGCCAACTTGACGTAGGTGCTGCCTGACTCTGAGACCTTCCCTCTTCCTCCTTTGGGTTCAGCCACACTGGCCTCAAACTTGTCTAGTATGTTCCGGGCTCAGCACTCTTCTACTCGATGAGCATCTGCCTAGGGTGCCTCTCCTCAGATGTGTATGTAGCTGTCTCCTTCTCTCATTCAGATGATGGTTCAGTGAGAACTCCCCAACCAGGCTTCTTAAAGTAGGTATAGCTACCCCCTCCAACTCATTCTTGGGCCTGATACTCTGCTTTATGTTCTTCTTGACACTTATGCTCAACATTTTATTAGCGTTTGCCACTTTCCCTGCCAAATCTAAGTTCTATGAATGTGGATATCTTGCTGTTATTCCCAGCACCTAAAATAGTGCCTTACACAGTAGGTGCTCAACAAGCATTTGTTTAATAAATGGAGGAAGTCAGAAAGGATGCTTTCTTGGGATGGGGGGTGGGGGTGTCTGAGGCTGGAATTGGGACATTTATTGACTTAATGTTCAGTAAATGCAGTATTTACTGAACATTCTGCTAGGCACAAGTTACAACAGTGAACAAAACAGACAGGTCTCTGCCCTTGTGGGGCTTACATTCCGTGAAAGAAACTAAAAGGATCTTGAGGAAGAGAACAACAGATGCACCCATTTTAGAAAAGGTACTCGGGAAAATGTTCTCTGTAGAAGTGTCTTTTTGTTGAGACTTGAAGGCCTTGCAGGCTACAGGAATGAGTTGGGATTCACATGAAGGGCAATGGGAAGTTGCTGAAGGGAGTTAAGCATGGGAGTAATATGCTCCAACATATGTTTTAAGACTACTCATACTGTTGAGTGAGGAGGTGGATTGGATGGGAGCTTCCATGAAAGAGGAGAGGTACCATTGCAATAGTTCATGCTTGCTGTTGACCACCAAAACTAATAGTGGTAGCAGGGAAAGAGAAGTAACAAATTCAGTATGTTATATATTTTGGTGGGTAAAGCAGATAGGACTTGCTGATAATTGATTTTGGGAGAGAAGAGAAAGGGAGAACCTAGTATGACAGGTCATTTTCTCACTTGTTAAACTAGGATAACTATGATGCAATTTCATTTTATAGGTGCTAGGTTGTTTAATCATTTCAGTAGTAATCCAGTTTATCTCCCAGACCTCAGGGAGGGCCACAGTAAAATCATCAAAACACAAACATTTTGTTCCACATTGTAAAAATTAAACTTTTTGAGATAACTGTAGCTTTGTATGTAGTTCTAAGAAATAACATAGAGGGCCCATGTACCTCTTACCCAATTTCCCCCAGTGGTAACATCTTACAAGACTATAGTATAACCTCACAAGCATATCAACCTTAGTAATCAAGATACAGAACATTTCTACCACCACAAGGAGCCCTCGTGTCACCTTTTTATAGCCTTTTATAGTCACACCTAATTCTCTCTTCACTACCCTTAAACACTGGCAATCATTAATCTGTTCTCCATTTCTATAATTCTGTCATTCCAAGAATGTTATATAATGGGATCATATAGTATGTGTCTTAGTCAGGGTTCTCCAGAGAAACAGAACAAATAAGATGTAAGTATATAGGAAGAGATTTGCTTTAAGGAATGGACTCATGTAATTATGGAGGCTTGGTGAATCCAAAATCTGCTGGGGGAGGCTGGCAGGCAAGAGACTCAAGAAAGACTTGCAGTTTGAGTTCAAATGCAGTCTGGTGGAAAATCAAAAAGAGCAGATGTTTCAGATAAAGCCCAAAAGCAGTCTGCTGGAGAATTCCCTCTTGCTCAAGGGAGGTCAACTTTTGTTCTATCAGACCTTCAACCGATTGGATGAGCCCCACTCACATTATAGAAGACAATCTGCTTTACTCAAAGTCTACTAATTTAAATGTATATCTCATGCAAAAACATCTTCACAGAAACATCCAGAATAAGTTTGACCAAATATCTGAGCACCATGGCCCAGCCATTTTATGGTGATAGCCATAAAATTAACCATTACAGTATATAACTTTTGAGATTGGCTTTTTTCACTCAGTGAAATTCCAAGTTGTTGTGTGTATCAATAGTTTATTCCTTTTCATTACTGAGTAGTAGCCCGGGGTATGGACGTACCACAATTTATCTATTTACCTTTGAAAGACATCTGGGTTCTTTCCATTTTATTGCTATTAGGAATAAAGCTACTATAAACATTCATGTAAAAAACCCTTTTTGTGTGAACATAAGTCTTCTTTTCTCTGGGATAAATACAATCCTTGGGTTATATGGTAGTTTTTAAGAAACTGACATACAATTTTCTAGAATGACGGTACCATTTCCCTACTTGTATGTCAATTTGAGGAGAATTGATGTCTTTATTGAGGTTTCTAATCTGTGAACATGCTCTTCATTTATTTAGATCTTCTTTGATTTCTTTGATTATTGTTTTTTAATTTTCAGCATACCAAGTCTTGTATATGTTTTGTTAGGTTTACAACTCTTATTTTTCTCAATGATTGTAAATGGTATTGTATTTTTAATTTTGGTGTCTATGGGGGCATTGCTGGAATATAGAAGTATAATTGATTTTTGTGTTTGTCCTGTATCCTGAAACCTTGCTGAACTCACTTATTAGTTCTAGGAGTTTTGGGTAGATTCCTTAGAACTTTCTATGTAGATAATGATGTCATCTGAAAATGGGAAGAGTTTTATTTGTTCCTTTCTGATCTATATGGTTTTTATTTCCTTTTCTTGCCTTATGACACTAACCACAATGTCCAGCACAATATTGAGTAAGAGTGGACATCTTTGCCTTGTTTCCAGTTTTAGGGAAAAAGCATTAGTCTTTCACAATTAAGTGTAATGTTAGTTGTAGGGTTTTTTGTAGATGTTCTTTATCAAGTTGAGGAAATTTTCCTCTATTCCTACTTTTCTAATAGTATTTTTTAAAAATCATGAATGGAAATTGCATTTTGTTAAATGCTTTTTCTGCATCAATTGATATGATCATATGATTTTTCTTCTTTAACCTGTTGATACGGTGAATCACATTGATTTTCAAATATTGAACAAGACTTGCTTCTCTGAAATAAACTCCACTTGCTCATGATGTACAATACTTTTATATTTTGCTGAATTCTATTTGCTAATATTTTGTTAAGGATTTTTACATCCATACTCATGAGGGATATTATATAGTTTTCTTTTTTGGTACTATCTTTGTCTGGTTTGGTATCAGGGTAATACTAGCTTCATAGAATGCATTTGGAAGTCATCTCTCTTCTTTAATTTTCTAAAAGAAATTGTGTAAAATTGATGTTTGGTAGGATTCTCCAGTGAAACAATCTGAGTCTGGAGATTTCATTTTGGTAGATTTTAAATTATAAATTCAATTTCCTTAATAGTTACAAGACTATTCAAATTATCTATTTTGTATTGGATGATGTTATGGTATTTTTTTTTTTTTTTTAGTTATAGTGACCTTTATTTTTTTTTCCCCTCTATTTTTTAGAATTTCTACAATGGTCATGTTACTCTCTTTTGATGACTAAAATTTAAACAAGAGACAACACCACAAAGCACAGAAAGTCTTACTGAATAGAAATCTTAGGCCAGATTTTTCTGAACTTAGTGACCAAAATTGTCATCTGTCCTCTGCCCCAGTGGGGGCTTGGGGCCAGGGCACCAGGAGAAGGGACAGGGACTCTGGATGTCCTTGGCTCAAAGCTGGTCATGCTTCCTGGAACAAAGCTCAGAGCTGGGCAGGAGGGTGAAGCCGAGGGCAGGTAATTTGTTTTTTGGACAAGTGGTGCATTTTTTGAATTTATGTGTATAGGATTGTTCCTAGTATTCCCTTGCCATTCTTTTGATGTCTGTCAGGTCTGTAGTGTTATACATTGTTTCATGACTGATATTGGTAATTTGTGTCTTCTCTCTTTTTTTGTGAGTCTGGTTATAAGTTTGTAAATTTTATTAATTATTTTTCAAAGAACCAGCTCTTTGTTTCATTGATTTTCTCTGTTGTTTGTCTATTTTTAATTTCATTGATTTTTGTTCTTTATTAGTTCCTTCTTTCTACTTGATCTGGATTTATTTTGTACATCTTATTCTAGATTCTTGAGATAGGAGCTTAAATGATTGCTTTGAGACTGTCTCTCATTCTAATGTTTGCATTTAGTGCTATAATCTTTCCCCTCAGTACAGCTTTTATGTTGTCCTACAAATTTTGACATGTTGTATTTCAATTTTTTTTTTTTGTTTTTGTTTTTGTTTTTGTTTTTTTTTTATTTCAGCTTATTATGGGGGTACAAAAGTTCTGCATAGATATATTGCCCATGTCCCTCCCAATCCCCCGAGTCCGAGCCTCAAGCGTGTCCATTCC